>JAEBDU010000012.1:23540-129754 GCA_016802625.1 Heliconius numata | reverse complement strand
TTAAAATTACATTTTGTAATAATGTTGTACACTTATCTTAACTAGCGGGGACGTCTCGTGCTGCCTCCGGGTTCTCGTAACGTTAAAAGGCAACCTGTTCTAATAGATGATTTGAGGAAATTGTTAGTTGCGTAACTAAACGCATACAGATTACGGCCGCGTTCCCTCGCCACGTACATTATGTTTATCTTTATCTTTTAATATAGGTATTTCTTAAACGTGAACGTGTTCATTGAAAATGTGGGAATGCCGAACTAATGTCATATTATGTAAAACATCAATTGAAGGCTTGATAACTAAATAGTGATCTGTTGTATAGGAAAAACTATTATGTCATATGCAGTTAAGTTTATTAGTGTAACGATAAGTATAGTCATAGTGGCACATTGGAATAGTGTCTAGTTGTAAATGACTGGTTGTGGTCTGTGGGTATGATGAGAACCCGTTCAAACTTCACGAACCCGTTCACAAATTCCGTTAAAAACCCATTATTTTTATTTTTCCGGTCTGGTAAGACTAAGCTCGGCAGTATCTGTGATTCGGGCGGCCAGTGGGGAACGGTGCATCTTGAAGGAGTTCTCTCTATCAACTCCGTTATGGGGGAAAAGTGTAGAGCTGCCATGAAATAATTCAAATTGATATGAATTTGAACTTTAAAACTATTAGAACGTGTTTTTCTAGACAATGTAGGTAAATGTATACTATAAAGTAAATTAATAAAACTATCATCTGAATAAATCTACATAACGAACACCTCTCAACTTTAGTGAGTACCTAATCTCTAATTCATACTTAAGCATGCAAAATTTTACAAATTTCTAACGATGTTTAAAATATGTAGGTACTTTCACGTATTTTTAAAATTTGCAAATTTATCAAATTATTATTCTTTTATTGGTAAAATTTTACACGATATATGGATAACTTTCGCACCTATGATTTCGAAAATGATAATCTGCAAGGTCAACAGAATTCAAGAGCGTTTAGAAACAGTCTAGAGTTTTCTAACATTTTTATCTTGGAAGAGATTTGGATTGATTTGTCTTATCGCCTACGTCATTGATATTGGAGATAAGACGACGGCAGCTTCTGAATCATGTGAGTTTTATCAAAGAAATACTATTTTTATTTATAACCTACCACCCGGTTATGAAGATATTAAGACTGCGACTCTCATATGAAAAATTTTCAGCTTAAACTGGAGAGAGAACCTAGTGTTGAGACATTCCTCTCTTTTCTTTTCTGAATTTGATATATTGTGTGTTGAGTGACGAAATTCAACGCCACACTTTCTTTTTATAAGATCGACGAATTGAGATTAATTCTACCGCGTTGACAGTTAACAGGCGTTGACGGATCGACGCGTGATCGATGAAATATTCATTCTTTTATTTACTTTTATTTTTATTTCTGTTATTTAGGTTTTACGTTCGGTAGAAACCTAACATCTTTATTTGGACACCAAGGAAATAGTCTCTAAATATTAGTTATGCAACATTCTTTAAAAGTAATACGGCTGAATATATTGGCTTAGCTTAAAATAAAGAAATGCATATAAATTAGAAAATTTAAGAGTTTTTAAAAGGATATTAAATATGATTATCAGCGTGACACGTGAATCGTGTAGATAATAAAATGCAAGGACAAAGTTCGCCGACATCACGTCATTTAATAATATATTGCAGATATAGTCGTAGGTATTTTGCAATTATTGTGCAATTTGCTATTATTATTAAATTATGGCTTTTCATCTATATTAAATAACAATTTTTAATCATTATTTATTACTAAGTATAACTTAAATTTAAAAACACACTAGGCACGTGTTTCTAGAATTTATATAATGCTTACTTTGGATAACACCCACGTGGTCATTTGGCGAACTATGCAGATCTTGTTTTAGAGTCTAAAATATAATATATAGACCATTTTTCTTTTTCCAGATACCAGAATATTAAATATATATTTTATTTTATGTGTTTTTTAATAGTACACTAAAATTAAACATAATCAATTCAGTTTTCACCAGCTGTACTTGGCTTTTAGTATGAAATTAATACGAAGTTTCTGGACGTGTATTCATACCAGTGGCGGACTAACCCCGTCGGAGGCCCAGGGCGGTGTCGTTGAATGAGGCCCCAACACCCCCCACGTGTAAAAATGTGTAATTTATATATCACATTTATTCATGTACAAATTAGTGTGTATGCTTACTTAGTTTACATTTTCCCCATAGAAAATTTAAATACTAAATATCAAAAGTACATGTAGTAGAAAAAATCCTCGTGTCCTCGAGATAAAAAGACGAATTGGGATAACAAAAGAAGCTGTCATCCGTGTAAATAACGTAGGTATGGAAGAAAAGAGGAATTTGTATCAAAACCAAAATAAGAATGGTACGAGCACTGATATTCTCTATTACTACCGATAGATCTACTACTATCTACTATTCGATAGATGGTGGAGGCAGATCATCTGCTCTAGATGTAAAACCTGATCATTCTCAAATTCATTGTAAATTTTTACCAGATTATCTAGGACTACAGCCAGAGCGTCATCTGAAGCTTCCATCATAACTTAGTTCCAATATATATAATAATTTATCATCATGAGCTAGTTCACACGCTATAGTAATATTAGTTCCGCGTATAAAATAAAATAAAACAAAACAGACTGAGATCCCAGGACCCTAGTAGACCTACGTCATTTTAGTAAAGCTGAAATTTTGAAGATTACTAGTGAGGCCCTTTTAAAGATAGCGCCAATTTAAGGTACACGCTCACCTACGTTAAAGTAAAAATGCTCGTATTTAAATATATTTTTGAGAAAAATGTAAAAAAAAAATATTATAACCCTGGTATAACCCTTTACGTAGGCTTTACTCTTGCCAGACGTCCTAAAGATTGTTTAATATTGGGACAAAATACGTATACTTCTTCTACTTCTTCTTGGCATTAATGCCGTGCTGAGGGTTCTTTTGGAAGAACGTATTCGCGACGGCCAGATCAGACGCAATATAGGTTCTCAGAATATTTTCTCCCTCTGTATTACGAAGTCCGTATCTAAAACCCCCGTGAACATGTTCATACGGCTCAGCAGCCTTACTGACGTGACTGTTCCAGTCTTCCCCAACAACAAACAACCATTTCGGTAGACGGTATAGCAAGTAGAACCTTTTCATTCTGCTTTCAGAATGACTCTTTTTTGGACACGCTACAGCCGGCCTACGGCGCATAGGCACTAATTTAGTTTGTAGTTACGCCTTCAATCAGCACCCTTATACGCATCAAGCTATTGCAGCGACCATCCACTTCAGGAAGCCAGTTCTGAAGGTCTTCAGAAAGAACTACTGCCACACAGTTTTTACCTGAGGGTGACACGGTGTATATAAGGCGGTAGCCCTGTCCGTTATTGCGAGGCTTATTGCCCTTCCAGCAAGCTTCCTGGAGGAAAGCACAGTGGACCCGAAGTCTTATAAGTATATCTGCGAGTTCTCTGCATCGTCCGGTTAGAGAGCCAATATTCCACGTTGCAAAGCGGAGTTTCTGTCAGGGTACTAGCGTTTTAAGCAGTGTTTGTACTTGACACGTTGTTGCGTTCCATATTAGCGGTGGATGGCGGTTTTTAAATGGAGCAACTGCCATTAGACTTCCAAAACCACTTTGAAAAATTACGCTATAATTTTACATATATTATTTATGGACTATATTAAGACCCCTTATAAGCACCCAAACCGATCTGATGGCTCAATCATCCTCCCAGATAGAGATGTACCTTTATTTTGCGCTACTTCTGGAAGGGCCCCACTTTCGGGTTAGTGAGTACGCAAACTTTTATAAAATGACGTCGGTCTGGAGGCCCTAGGAACTTGAAGTAAAAAACTACGAAATTGGAACCATATGCAACCTAAATGGACATTAGAAAGATAAAAGTAATTTTAATTATTATAATGTAAACTACCGGTACAGGCTGCACCAATCCCTGTACTTATTTGATTATTGGAGGCCCCCTCCAACCTCAAACTTCCTCTTAAGTAGATACTATGCGTTTTTTCAAGGGCTTATTTAGGATTTGATCAAGGGAATTTGCACCATTTGGAGGCCCCCCTGGACCCGAGGCCCGGGGCGGACCGCCCCCGCCGCCCCCCCCTTAGTCCGCCACTGATTCATACCTATATTAAAATATTCGAAAGTAACTCTGTCTGTCTTTTACGCAATCAGGGCCAAACCGCTAATTTAATTGTGGTAAAATACTCATATAGAGATACTTGAGGGTCTCGGGACGAACATAGAATACTTTTTTTCTCATATTTGTAATATTTTCGATATATACCAATATATTAAAATACTTATTAATTTGACATGCAATTTATTCCGCCATGTTAATAACAACCGTCGCTATGCGACCGTCGCTAAGCAACGATTTGCCAAGTTTGTTGTCAGAAAATGTCACCCAAAATGAGCTTGCTTAACGCATCTCTCTATTGAGAACTGAAAATAATTTCATAAATATATTTAATAAATATTCGTATAGTTCGAGCGGGCGTAGCCGCGTTCGGGCCCACTAGTTTAAGTTATAAATATGATACGGTAGGTAATAACAGACTTTACGCCTATCATTGGATATTACAGCGCTCGTCTGTTTTTATTTGATACATAAAAACATATGTGAATGAATAATTTGTAATATTATATTGTAAAGAATTATTGATAACGATATGTCGCATATGCAATGGTGATATATTATATGTTAGGTACTTGTTTAGTCGTCATTAACATTGTATACCATCCGGAATAAGAAGCGTCTTGTGGAAGACTGTTACTGAATGACACCTTCAAGAAATACGTATAAACTTAAACATTTCTAGGTTTTTCTTTAAGGTGTCATAGATTACTTTATTATTTGTAAATTATGTAGAGAAAAAATAATAACATATCTTGCTTTTGCTTTCCACTTAAATAAAATTGCAATTTCGTTGACAGATCATTCAATGCCGTATTTAACCTGACGTAATGGATGTTCCAATAAAATATAAATATTTCTACGATTACTATTAATTGACCCATAGTAACGCCCGCAATGGTACATGCGTATGGCCCAACATCGTCTTTCGTAGACATTAAATGTCAATATTATTAAGAAAATAGTATTAGATGAGAAAATGAATAAATGTTTCGAAGAACTTCTTTAATAAATGGATTTCGATTGACTTCGGAGACCACAGTTGTCTTGACATTACTCGCTCCCGCGCAGTCCCACTGACGCCGTTGCTCGTGATTCAGAGCATTACAATAGCTTCCTTTCTAACCGGGGCGTAGGCCCGCGGCCTTGCAGGGCTGCGAGGTAGGCGGACACTTTGATATGTGATATGCGCAAGCGTCTATGTTTGTTCATGCATGATACTTACACGTTGAAAAGGTTTTGTTTTTTATTAAGAAATATATGAGTTGAAATTGTTAATGTTTATTGTTGGTTTAGTTAAGGTCGTATCACCTTAAACTGAACATGTGTTCAATAATGGAAAATATTGCAAAATAGTATGTAATTATAAGTTGTTTAATATGAAAAAGAAAACTTTGTCTGATGATGAGAAAAATTACATTAAAATAAGGGAAATTCTCGACATAAGTTCCTGAACCGGTTTATAGTAGTAGATGAGAGGAAAGAGAGTCTACGTCTACGACTCTACGTCCGCTTATCTAGCTAAAGAAGTCATGTATGAACTAAACAAGAAAAATAAAAATCAATATAAAGTGTAATATCTTAAATAGATCTGAACAAGCTGCGGTTTGCACGTCACGAGGCGCTCGTAGCCGTCGCAGCACGAAGCGTTAACCAGCCGCGACCGCAAAAACGTGGTCTCGGGTGCGAAGAAATGCTGTAGGTATTGTATTCTTCATAATTGACACTAAAATACGACCAATAGATAAACTGAAGTCAGTTGAGTTAGTGAATAAGTTTTTACATAGTAAGACACTTAATCTTTATTTCTTAATACAATCTTCGCTATGCTTATTTCTCAAGGAAATATAAATAAATAAATACAAAATTCATAAAATAACCAATTAATGCAAGAAACAGCTTTTTATATAGACCGTATCCAAGTGGACACAGGAATTGCCCATAGATTAGTATGGCATGTGGCCCATACAAGAAACTGAGTCGTTTTAAAAACGTATAGGTACTCTAACTTCTCCTTCGACACGTTTACTAGATACGAAACGTGATACTGCTGATCTAGCTAACGCATTCGAGATATTGTGATGCAAGTAATTTATTAGATTCTATCGTAGAGTTAGTAAATATTTCATTCTATAGGATTATTTTTCGTTATCTATATATATAAAAGGACTTGTCCTCACTGACTGAGGTAAGACGCACGCACAGCCGTAACCGCTATGCGTAGAAACGTGAAATTTGGACAGATGTTTACTTTCGTAATCTGGACATCCACTAAGAAGGGGTTTTGAAAAATTTTAACCCTAAAGGGGTAAAATAGGGGTTCAAAGTTTGTATGGAAATTTTTTTAAATCGGCACCGATTTTTATAAAATTTTAAATTTAGATTTTTAAAAGTATTTAATTGAACACGTGTTTCATCGTTTTCTAGAATTCTCCCCCTAAGGGTGCACATAAGGAGTTGAAAGTTTGTATGGAAAAATTCTTAAATCGCCACCGATTTTTATAAAATTTGATATTTAGACTCTTAAAAATATTTAATTAAACATGTGTTTCATGGTTTTCTAGAATTCACCCCCTAAGGGTGCAAATAAGGGGTTGAAAGGTTGTATGGAAAAATCTTTAAATCGCAATCGATTTTTATAAAATTTGAAATTTAGACTCCTAAAAATATTTCATCGAACACATGTTTCATGGGTTATTAGAATTCACCCCTAAATACGCAGGCGAAGCTGCGCGCGTCCGCTAGTTCTCTATATTTAGATTCTTTTCTTTGGTGGTATCAAATAATATTTCGTGAAATAGAGTACAGCGTTGAGTTACGCTAAATATCATACAATGACTTTGAAGCAGCTTGTCTACATTTCAAATATAATAAATGTTTTAAAATATAAATGTAGATACTTCCTTTAGAGGAGAACTATAAAGAATAAAACGGACACGTACTTGACAATTTTTATGACTCCCATTTGACCTTAAGGCTTTGTGAAATTGGCTCAGGACTCGAATGCGGAAGGAAGGTCAGCCAACAAGGATATATTGGAAGTGCGCCAAGCGTTACGACTGCAATTCCTAATGAACTGGCGTGACTGAAGAAATCAATAAAACGGCTCTCACCAAAGAACCTTCGTATGTACATAATATGTTAGTATTAGTACTAGAAAATGTTAACAAAACCATAAAAAAATATATCAGTGAAAGGTGTTAGAAGTGTTTGCAATTTCTCTCTTTAAACTAAGTTTATCTTCGGTGGACTGAGTCAGCTTCTCGGTGGCCATTCATTATAATGTCAATGTCAAGCAAACACCGAACGGTCGTTAACGGCTGTATCGGAGTGCGCGGGAGGTGTGTTGCGTAAGAGGGGTTGTCAATGTGCTGATGCTGTAATTAACCTTGGATTTACTTCAAAAATGTTTTTAGCACAGCCTTTTAAATAAACGTGTGTCATAGATTGCGATAATTGGTATATTATAATGGAAAGATACCGCGTTGAAATACAGTACTCTTTTGTTTTAAATCGATATTGTCGATCTTTGGTGTGAAATATATAATTCTCTTCTTCTTCTTCTTCTTCCTAGCATTAATCTCGGCTATTAACAGGGTGTGCCTTCCTACTCAACCTACTCCACTTTGCACGATCTTTTGCGTCGGTGAAAATATATAATTCTCTCAATCAATTTCTTATGGGAATTATAAAAGAGACAAAACGACAAACAAGCACCCTCCACAGGTGCAATGAACCGTAGTATTTAAACTTGTATTCAATTTTTTGTCCAATTTTAGACCAATACCAAGTAAATGGAAGATTCATTTGCCATTTACCAATTATCGTGATTGGTCTTCCGTAAAATTTGAAGTTCAGATTTGGGATCAATGTCGTTCAGGTTTAAACCAACCGTTACGTCACTGTTACAAACGCCTGTACTGTAATCCACTGACCGTCGCGTCGGATGGTGCCCGACTTGTCTTTTCTTGCGTGACGTAGATGAGCTAAGTTTAATATTTAACAATAGAATTAAACAAATACGCTTGAAAAATGGTCTTATCAGTTTTTTTTTTTTATATTTTTATATAAGAGATTTTGCTTACAAAGGTATTTAATAATTGGTCAGATTTATTTATATCGTATATGAGAATAGAATTCATTAATATCGTATATGATCAACCATGGTTGTTGCTCTATCTCGAGGTCTTTTTCTATTTATAAATAAAATAAGTAATGCCAGATGTAGCGCAGGGGCACAAGCGTATGACTGTCAACGTGGGTGTTTGGGTTCGATTTCCACTTGACGCTCTTGTGCTGAGGCAAAGCGGGGCGTTGAGTTCCGCCACTTAATACGCATTGCCCCCAAAGTTCAGTGGAATTCGTATGGTGGTCTAGACACCAGGCCTCTACCCTGCTACTTACATGCCAGATACAGCGTGAAGCAAAAAGCAAATTTCTTTTTATTAATACATAGGTACTTACACAGACATCATTATTTAGAAGCGTTTATCACAACTTTTAGAGTCAGCTATCAAAGCTTTTTGTAAATCTAATTATATAGTCACATAAATTGAGACGCGCCCAGAAATACACAGCTCGTCGGCTCCGTTACATATTCAAATTAATTGTGCTCTAAAGATACCTGTCAAAATAACTGTCTCTCGGGAAGACATGAAAGACACCGAAGTGCATTCCCAATAATGGCAATATCTTGTCGATCGACGTAAGCCCCAATTAACTTGGTTTTAAATCAACTTGAGTTACTTTCATAGAGATGTTGGTAGTACTAGCTAGCTAGCTAGGCAATGGTGCGTCGCGCGTCGTCTTGTCTCCCAGATAAGCCTTCTGTCGGTGTTACTATGTGTTCATGGGACTGAAACCGTTATGTTCGAGTGGTTCTCTTGGGTGTGTTTATTATTTAATAACTTGTAACGATTTTTCGCCTTTGTAAGATTTTTAATTGACGCCGGTATGGTATTGGGACATAGCTGTGTTTATTAGGGAAAATATTTGCATTGTTTTTAAGTGGATGTAAGTTTCATTATGGATATCTAAATAATTTACTACTTATTATCTATTTTTCCTTAAATACATAATCGCGATGCACTTAAGTTAAGCTGTAACTTAAAATTATTAACTTGGATCTCTCTTCGACATAACGAACTTCTAATTATTAGGTACTTCGCTCTACTATAATGTTATTATAATTGTGGAGGACATGAGCGCGGAAAATTCTTATGACCATTTTACAGTGATCAGAATTCTTTCTGACTTACCCTAGTTAATAAAGTATGGCAAATTAAATAAACTTAGATTTTAATTCTACGTTATCGTGGCGCAGTGGAATAGTGCCTGACTGTGAAAGCGTAGGTCGTGGGTTCGATAATTTTCTCGCTCTGGCAAGACAGAAGTCGGCGTTCAGTTTGACCACACAGGATACAATTTCTCAAAATGGCAAGAATGCAGAGATATGAGATAAAAAGTAAACGAATTTATTATATACCTATTAATATTTTTTGTATAATTAACACCATTTTATAGTATTCTAAAAAAATATTGTCAATTTATTCTTAAGATTTATTTTTTTTTTTTGGTAAAAAAGCAAGTAATCGTAACGTCAGGGTCGGGTGGCGTTGTAATTACGAAACCCGCCGGCGCGCCGCAACGCCTCAATGTCAATGTCGCTAATCGTTTGTTTTGATTTGGGCTAATGCTATTCTAATTGTTGTACAATATTATTATTCCTTACTAATTGTGTAGAATATAATATTCATGTTAATTTCTAATGCACTAGTATAGTTTTATATCTAGAAAAAAAAATTGTATGCAAAGTATTTTTTTGTAAAAACATAATGCCTGTGGACCATAGTGAACAGTTTCCACCGAATTTTGCATTCATTGCGTGCTGAGTGGCTGAACACAACTCCGCGCTTTGCCTTGTTACCTGAGCGCGGAAATAAAAATATTAAATATTTAATTTTCTCAAGTGAGAATTGAATCTACGACCTATTTACAGTCACACGCTTGTGCCCTTGAGTAACGAGACAATTTTAGGTCCAATTCTGACGCAATATCTACAAAAAGCGTACCAAAAGCAATAAAAATAAGAATTATAAATACCTACCTAGTTTCCCCGGAGTCATCATACTTAACTGAAACCTGAAATTTATTAAAATTCATAATAAAAAAACTACTATTAAAATTTCATAAATTTTAATTTAACAAATGTAATTTTGTTACTATAAATAATACATGATGGTGTAACAAAGGCGCTCGCTCCCATGGGAACTTTCGCAAGGGCGTTCCGCGTCATGAGCTGGCACCCCGACGGCCATTATACCTGTACTCAGTCGTAAACATTACTTCGCTATATGCTCTGTAGGTACTCCCTGACCCTTAACTATCAAGACTAGGAATTAATATGTAAGCTTTCAATGCGGCGTTTAGTTCCGCCACTTAAAGCGTAATGTCTGGCTAAAATGGTTACACTCTGCTGAAGGATGCCTCTGCCTATACTGAAAAAAACAAATAGCTGCAGGAAAAAAGCTCGATGGTGCTGTTTATAATGTTCAAATTATAATATATTTTTAGAAATTTTCGTTCTACGTATCATTTGTAACACGAGTATGTATTAAAGGAACTTAGACCCATATTTAGAGATTGATCTTCAGATGCCGTCTTAATAGTCTGAATGTAAACGGCACCTCAAGATTGCTTTCTAGATAGAATTTTTCTTAGTCTTAGTATAACAACAATAAAATTACAAAAATTATATAACAACAATAAAAACAATAAAATTTTACCTCCGTTTTGTACATATATCTACCAATTAACTACATCGCACTTTTTTCTGGCACTTGAATATTTCTCTGCTAAAATTGAATTTACTACTAATTGAATATTAGTAAAACTTGTACCGCACTGCGCACAAAGTGTTTTATAATATGCCACAATATTAGGTAATAGATTTAACACATTGACTCTAAAGTAGAAAATTAACTCACAACCAGGCACGCGACCGTTAACTAAGTTGTATAAGTTAAAGCTAAAAAAACTGTATTTTTTTACTACTCATTTAATAATTTTAATTTATTAATTAAATGGATATATTAAAAAAATATTTAATATTTACCTAATATAAAAATAATATTGTTAATAAGATTTCGGTCATTACCATTAATTGTGAGATAAAACAAAATGGGACCATTTAAAGGGACTTCGTAAGTACCTTTAAAGTATAATGCATTTTTAATTCCTTTCGCAGGTCATTAAAATAAAAAATAAATTCAGTTCAAAATTTTCGATAAAGTTTTCAAAACATAACAGTTCGACATAATTACTTTTTAATATATATTTTGGAAAATTGATATAAATACAGTTACGCGTTCCACATAAGAGTAATAAGTTCAGGTCAGTTCTGCAGTAGGTGCTCGGTAAACTTTCAAAAGCTGATTCGTTAAAAGGTGTAACAAGAGCTTTTAATTAGGCGTATGTGCATGAAAGTAAAATTTGACGCCATCGCGGAGTTGTGAAAGGTTTTTGCATATATTATATAGGCTTGTCGCTAATTTAATTGTGATAAAATACTCATATAGAGATACTTGAGGGTCCCGGGATGAACATAGGATACTTTTTTTTCTCATATTTGTAATATTTTCGATATATACCAATATATTAAAATAATTAATTTGACAAGCAATTTATTCCGCCATTTTAATAGCAATCGTCGCTACGCGTTGCTAAGCAACGGCTTGCAAAGTTTGTTGTTTTAAGAAAACGTCACCCAAAGTGAATTTGCTTAATGCATACATGGCGCGCGCCGATATAGATTTGTATACATTAACAAAAATAAGATGATTTCTATAATTTGATATTCATCCTTATGAAAATAAATATAATAGTCACTTTTAGCATTTCATCTAGAAGGAAATTATAGTTTACTGTATGACATTCTAATAAATAATTAAGATGTCACTGATTCCAAATGACCTAGCCTACGAGTGGTATAGTATGAGTATGACCGACGCGAAAGGGCAGATGACTTTGATGATTTTGTAAATTTTTATATATTTTCGAATTACTATTATTTATTGTATTGCAATTATTTGCTGCTTATAATTAATTTATCTCAGTTCGGTTATCTATACCGATGTTATACACTTAAAATATCGTAATTTTAATAATTTGGGATTTTATTTAATATTGTTCGCAAAAATTAATAATTATTTAATATAGAAAAATGTTTAGTACGTGTGCACGGCAAACTTTAGGTACTTTGTCTAATATTAAGAATTTCCTTTAGTAACTTTTACTTCTTTTGTTTGTTCATTTCGGTTACTCAGATATTTTTTCTAATAATAAATCTCCACTTATTATTATTTTTTAACTTTTTTAAATTATTTAGGCTTATATTTTCGCGGGCGTAGCCGCGTCCGGGCCCACTAGTAAATCTATAAAATATTTTGTAAATATATAATATTATTATGTATGTCTATAAATTATTATGTATATCAAATTGCAGCCGGTAGGCTACAGGCTCTTTACGTGGATTTTAAAACCTAAAATCCAGGTTGTCCTGTTCCCGTTGCAATTTCGGAAATTCCTCTCTTAGTGAGGACTAAGTAGAGCTGAGGAGTACAGACTCCCCGGAGAATCTATATACCAATTTTAGCGTTCTACCCCGCGTCACACGTGTGACTGTAAATGCGACAGGTTGTAGGTTCAATTCCTACTCGAGGAAATGAAATATTTAATGTTTCGTGCTGGTGGTGCCGAGACAAAGCGCGGCGTTGAACGGCGTTGAGTCCGCCACACAACACGCAATGCCACAGAACACGATGGAAAATGGGGAACGAAGTATCTTAACACTAGGTTCCCTCTGGCTACCCTGCTGTGTGTGGAATACAGCATGAAACTAAAAGAAAAGAAAGAGTAATTTTTATTAAGATAGACACCCCCAATTTTTTATTTCTACTTTATCAAATGTTCATCTTTTCATGTATCTTCGCCGAATCAAATATTCTTTTTGTGAAAACAGTTTTTGTAGCTTATTAAAGTAATTATTGGTAATAACTTTTTTTTGTACCGATAAAGAGTCTTCTTGCCGTTAGATAACAATTAGATAGAAAGCTTTTTGATATGGACGTTGTAATGTTGATCTTGACTTCTGTCTAGGTCAAATTGATATACCTGTCAATTAAGAAATTTCTACAATGATTTAGAATTTTAAATTGTACTACTTCAATGAAGTTGTTACAATATGACATTCTTTCTCATTTTATTTCTATTTTTCGTTCTCCTCCTCTTTTATTGTTCCTTGAAGCTGAAGCTGTTTTCAAGCTGAAGCCGAAAGAACCTTCTTATACGTAATAATCACAATATATTTTAATATCCAAAAATAATATTTAAGGAAGATTTTATGCTTTACATTTTTTTTACTACATTTTTATATACGTAGATATACATTGCCCGACTAATCTCATTTTTTGCTCGATTCAGTTATGAGCGTATATATATTTAGAAAACCTGATATCTAGGCATACAGCAAATTTTAAATTACTTCAATTTTGTAAAAATACCTATGTATTAGAACTGGTTTTCAAATTTATTTCATCTTTAAGAATATTGGTTTAATTAAAGTTCGTTTTATCAAAATTTTATGTGTCTCAGTAATTTTTGATTCGCATAAAGAACAAACAAATATCTTACTTTTTAAAACGATTTAACGATATGTAAAAATTATAATTCTCCACTAAGTCTTCTTCAGCAAATATAATTATAATATGTTCACATCGCGTGTACTGAGAATTTATTCATCACTCTATTTTCTTTAATCTTTTTGGCGAAGAAGAAGCTGATTGGCGAAAACTAACAACCCATATTGTCTAACTCATTCAAGGATCCTATAGTAAGAATATTCTAAACTTTGAACACTTAACCATCGTGTTCAATACACGTGCCAATGCGCCACCTGTGGCTTAAAGAAACAATCCATAATTAACGCGCAATAAAATAATCTCGACTATCAAAATGTTGACCAGTAATTTTGAAGTATTAAACTTTCTACTCGCTTTGTTCTCGTCGGGAATCAAAAGTTAACTCCAGTTGATTTATCTTATATCTTAATGATTGCAATTGAAGACATCCGACCAATGTATATTACTGTATTTTCACTTATTCGTTTGATTACGTTTTCCCGTTTTTAAATTATTTGATGCTTTTCTTATTTATTTGCTCTCGTTTCATTGTCGTGATTTGGTTCTAGCAATTTCATATTCTCCGTTTCTCCGTGGCGGTGATTTGCATTGAAATTGATTCTTCATATGATTGAAGTAAGTTGGTAGATCTAAACAAAATTATAAGTTTCATTTTTTATGTTCTATTGTCCAAACAAAATGCCTTATCATAAATTATGGACTTAAACATTTCGATATAATAGGCTAAATTCATTCAAAAGTACCCTCGTTTGGTTATGGTTTTATAACTGACTAACTTTCTAGATTGTATTTGGCAATGCTTAGAGCAATAAAACAATGGGAGCTTTAAGTTTATGTTGTACCATACTAAAGTCATTTGTAATAAGCAGTTATTCATTTTTCTCTAGTAATGAGGTTCTCAGTTTCCTATCTCCTTGAAAAAATAATTGCAGGGTTGTGAAACGAGGCACTGCTTTATGATTTAAGGTAGTATATGTAAAAACACATATGTTCCACCCGCACCACCAACGTTTAACAATCCATATTAAAAAGAGCAGCTTCACCATTTTTCTCGAATGGCAGGGTCGAAGTTTTTCAATCTTCCAGAAGGAATTGAACCCACAACCCTCGTGCTTACAGCGCTTGTGCCCCTATGCCATTACGGCTTCATTAATTCAAAATTGCATAACATAACACAATCATGTGCAGCTAAATTCGGGTGCAAAATGATTGTTGGTTCAAGATGACCAGTGGACGTCATACGGCTGCTCGTACCCGGCGGCCTACGAACTTTTGACCTCGCTAATGTTAATAATACTTTCTAAACGGTTATTATAAGTTATTTAGCGGTTTTTTCTGTTGAATACAATGTAGATACGCCGATTCGTGTCGTGATGCCTGTTCGCAGCGATCTCGCTTTCACGCACTGCCGCAAGCTCTTTTACTGTTACTCAAGTTGTGTCTTATCAAAATCGATTCGATAAATTTATTTTTATTTCATAATTTCATAATAAAACGGCTTAAAGTAATGATGTAAACAGTGATATTAATATGTAATGTTTTTATTGAGTTATTTCAGCGTTTTCAGCGTGTACTTTTAAGACGAGTGTTTTTGGTGGTGATTATTTAATTTTATGGAATAATTACCATAAAGGACCCCAATAAAAGTTTATTGACAATTTTTTTTAAAACACTTGGCAGACATCAACATGTTTTATCCTTTCGTTGATTCTTATAAGAAAGTTATAATTTAATTAGGCTTGCTTGCTACGTACGTTTACGTGCTATAGTAATAATAGTAAAACATAAAACTATTTTAACAGCGTCGCAATGGAGCCTTGCCGTCTAGTCCTATCAATAATAGTTTATTAATAATATACTTATATAACTAAATCTTAAGTTAATTGTATATACTTAAGATTGAAGGTTAAAACAACAAAATATTTTGATATGAAACATTTCAAAGGCCGAAATAATGACATCATCATCATCTGAGGCACAGATAAATGATAACCTATGATCAGTGAGTTAATTTAAAATTTAAATATATATAATTCGTGGGTTAACCAAAAAAGTAAACTGTGAAAGTAGTGTAAAGCTTACATGACAAGTAAAGTGTAAAAGAAAATCAAAACATAGCAGAAAAACATGTTTCAATAACCTACTAAAATCTCCCTCGTTGTATTAAACTACATATATGCGCTGGCGGCGACGGTTGTAGGTTTGATTCCTACTGCGGGGAATGTAATTAATAGGTATTTAATATTTGCATTTTCTTGTTCTGGTAACGATACCAGCTATCATATTTCTTGACCAGTCGCGGTGCACAACGCCCCGATGGCAATTTCAAAATTAAAATATAAATACTTTTATTTGTTAACCGACTTCAAAAAAGATGCAAAAATGTGCATTAATTGTTCAGCCAATAATTAATGGATTGAGATGTTTTTTTTATAATTTATTTATTTATTAAAATACTGACTGGCTAATATCATAAATATTATATTATAATCAATGTTGTCTGTAATATGAAAGAGCATTCATTTATCGTGTGAAATTGATAATTACTTACTATAAATAAGCCCGCTCTATAGATAGTATTTCTGGAATGATATCACAGAACTCGTCAAACGTTGTATGATAAATTAAAATAGGTACTTTGTTTATGTGCCTTTCTTTTGTATATTTAAAATTATTAAATTATATTGAAATGGTTTATGAAATTAAGGAATACATAGAAATTTTCTATATGGCATAAGCTCTAGAACCTACTAAATCTATGTATGTATATATTTTTTTCTACAATTTATGATAAAAGTAGTGTTCTTTTTAATTTTTTCTTCCAATTTTTAGAAATTTTAAACATTATTGAAAACAAAAATCTATTGATACAATGTTTTCAATATGTATTTCTAACTATATATGTATACAGCATATAAGCTATTGCAATGTTATTATTACTCTCATTAAAATGTCATTTCATACAACTAATCATTACTTATATACAATAACAAAACAGTGTTAGTTGTGCAATCCGTACTGATATCTTATCAACGATGTGAAAAGCTTGAAGATAGCGCCGAGTAAACGACAGTCATACAGAATGGATTAATTTTGAGTGCTGCTCTAGTGCCGGTTATGATTGCTTCTCTATACTATTGTTAACATTTCTAATTTTCTAAAAAGAGGAAGTCGTGGTGGTGTGGGAATAAGTTTTGATCGTAAACGCGATGCTTGTGGGTTCGATGTCCCGTCCAAAGGCAAAAAGTAGCCTTGTTTAGCCGACATTTAACTGACACAATGTCTCGAATATTGTATGGAAAGTGGGGAACGGAGTGTTTTTACACTAGGTTCCCTTTGCCGATCTTGCCGTGCAGGAGAGAGCGTTTTTTTTACGTATATTTATCGTTATTTATAATCATCATCAATGTGCATATATTATACAAATATATTTATTAAAATAAGACAATGTCCCTCACGATCTATGAATAAACTTGACCTTTAATACTCAAAGGACCTCTGACCTTCACATAAGATTTAACCCTGTCTTTGTATTTAGCGCTTGTTATTTTTAGTGTTATGTATTATTGTCATATATATAGGAAATAAATACTTAATGAGGCTAAAGGTTATCAACAACGGTGATATGCAGTTTGTTTCTTTATCATTTAAATATAATTTGCATAATATGAATATATTTATGTTTGACTTCGAATCATTCTTATAAGAATGCCTTAGTTGGTGGGATAAGGACGAACGGAGAGTTCGTTTACCAGGTTTCTACTTACTAAGCTCTGCCACATAAAGATATGCAACACGTTCGTTTTTCGTTTGTTTTTGAGAGTTTGGCAATCATTATTATTATACGAGTATGTCATCGTCATTACCTATAGGCGAAAAATATTATTGTGATTATTATAAGGAGGCCATTATTAGGCCCGTTTTAGTAATTAATATATTTTACACTTAATGTTCCTCTTATTCAACAATTGCTAGCATTTATGCTGATTGCATTTGTGATTTAACACTCTACATAGGTAAATAAGACTCGAACGTATAATAAACAAATAATTCCAATTTTCCTTTCTGCATTAGGTATCGATTATGAAAGTAATGTAAAATTTCACAAACTTAACTTAGGAAACTCTATCGCGCACACGATCGCCTCGGGCGCCAGTTTTTCGTGACTTATCCCAATCTCTCGTTAACGTAATGGCGAATGGAGTGGACGCCGTAGCTGATGGACAACATGCTATTGCAAATCAAACATTTATATTACAAAATCATTAGTCTTTGTAATATTTACTTGTCTTTTGTTTACATAATATAGTTAGCGACAAAAGAAGAGAAAGAAGTGGAAACTTTAATTTAAGGCTTTTAATTGCCCGGAAATAATATGTATATGTAATTATTCAGTCTATTCAGACTTTCAAAAGTAAAGAGTAATAAATGCTTTTCTGCATTTTACAAAAAATACTTAGTGAAAATTACTTCGCCATCCAATAAGAGAAAATATTTATTGATTTGAGTTTGGACGATGTAATGTAATAAAGCTGAAATTATTAATTTATATACCTAATAATAAATACTTTTACATGCTTATAGTATATTAAAAGAAAATATCATGCCTACATTTTTGACTAGAAAACACCGGTAGTGCAATTTAAGCGCAGCTTTCCTCTAGAGTCTAGAGTCTAGATGGCTAGAAAGCTCGCGCCCCAGGCAGCCTATATACCTACCTACCGTCGGCCATCGGCTGTCACATCTCTAACACTTGTAACTTTCGAAGCTTCTGCTACTGCTTTTGAAACGTCATATTAGTTTGTGTTTACATATTATTATGTCGATAAATTATGTATTATTTATGTGTGAATCTAGTATTTTGTTCTTTTATGTTTTTATTTATCTACTTTTCATAGGAGATCTTTTGTTTCTGGTAGTATTTCAATAATAATTTTTGAAGCGCCTATTTCTAATGGTGGTTTGATTTTGAATTATTAAAAATTGATTTTATATCTAATGCAAATGATTAGAAAATACAAGGGATATTTTTTAAAAGGTTTAGATTTTTAGAATATTTAATACGTCGCGCGTCGTTGTATTGGATAAATTAATTTAGTTTCAGCAATTGGGAGTTTTGTTTTGCTAATAATTCACTTGTTGTAGATTATTTCTGTACTACGAACATTTATTATTCCTAATGTAAGATTGCTTGCAATCTATAGCTGTTTCCTAATATTTTTAATATCTAATCATATTGAAATTAAATGATAACTATTAAATATTAGTCAGAAGGATTCGTGACGTAAAAGCAGAGAAGAAAATAATATTTTTACACCCGTGTTCAGATTTTATCTAGCGATAAGTTCGTCTGTTACGTTTTATCCGCTACTTCATGTGAAAGTGATAAGGAAAGATAAACACATGTGTTTTATTGTAGTTTTGCATATTTATTAATATTTCCTCCATTTCCAGTTGTAAAAGACGATTTTATTAAATTATATAATTATCTATCTCACGCAAATGATCGTGCAAAGTGGAGTAGGTTGAGTAGGAAGGCAGATCCTGGCAATAGCCGAGATTATTGCTAGGATAAAGAAGAGTTTAAGCTCTTCTTGCTTTTGCTAAATGAGGAAAATAAAAAGGCTTTTAGAGTTCTTAGGTCTAAAATAAATAATCTCGTCGTAATCGCTATATTAAACAAAAACATATTCATATAATTTTTATTTTAATTAAACTGTTTTTATGGGTAATGTAAAAAATCAATAGTAAACTAGTAGCAAGGTCAACCCGGCCTTGCACGTCCGCCCTCAGAGCAAACACGTAAAGTGCTATCTTATCAACACCATCGGGGCGGAATTGGGTCGAATGTTGAAATTGAATCGTGTATTATTTCAGTGTTTACAGCTTTTGTTTAGTAATTATATTTGATTTTTTTTGTATTTTCTTAATTTTTTATTTAATATTTAAGGAAAAATTATAATATTACAAAAAATCAATAAAGAACAGGTTCGGGGTTTCGCAGTAGACATAATCTGTGGACATGTTCAATTATTGTATTTACATATATAATGGTTATAAATACAGAGTGAAGCTATTTTAACTAAAATTTAAAGTGGTCAAAATAAAACTTGTTCTATAATTCAAATATACCTAGGTTTAGTTTGGAGGTTGAATGTCAGGATCACGTGAATTAGTGAAACACGAGAACCAAAACAATGCCCCTCTATTGTTTCTTACGTTTGTTTTGCCAAATACGGAGCTGCGTCTAGCCGAAATATTACACCATTATATTATCCAAGTTGTTAAGGCGATCATATTTAATATTTTCATAATATTAAACATCGTAATTAGATGTAGAGGGGATGCAGAGAGGCAGTAATGGCGCAGGGGCACAAACATGCGACTGTAAACACGTTGTTGTAGGTTCGATTGCCACTCTAGGGAATGAAATATGTATTTAAAATTTCTATCCTCTGGTAACGAGGCAAAGGCGCGGCGTTCAGTTTCGTCACACAAAAACGCAATGCCACCAGAATTCGGCGGAAAGGGGGGTACAGAAATGGAACCGAGTGACTCAACACCAGGTTCCCAGGTTACCTCTGCCTACTATGACTATAATATCAGACGTAATCAAATTAATATAACTTATCTACATGTTTCCAAGTAAATCACTCGTTCAGATAAACTAGTTTGTCCACTCATTACTTTTTTGAGGTGCACCATTAAACATTTTTATGTCAAGTTTAATTAAGATTAAATTAAACGTTCATATCACCTTATCTAACATTATGTTCATATTTTTTCGGGTGAACTAACCTAACCTAGTAATTTTGCCGCTATTTGCACGAAAATTGCAAAACAATGCATATACCTAATATGTAAATTGTTAGAGATACGTTATCATCAAGGTGGTTTGCTCAAGCTGTTTAAATTAGACTTGTGATAAGAGAAGAGTTTACTCTGGCAGAGTGTGAACACACTTTATAAGATGAGTGTTGGTGATGATTGTTTTGTTCTTCAATGTTATTGATGTTATCTTTGAGTTTACAAGGAAATTTTAATAAATACAGTGATTTTTATAATTTTTTTATATATATCTTAGTAGTTGTAAAGTATTGCCTTAATTATTTTATTATAATATAATTTCTTAAATTAATACCTACATTTTTAGAAACAGAACGGAAATGTATTTAAATTATTTTACCAGATAATATTATTATTCATTCGTTTAAATTGTATTTATGTATGTATACATTTATCAATGTATTTTTATCATAATATTTTAATTGCAATACGTTAAATTATTACAATTTAATAATATAATTAAATGTATATTACTTTTACGGTTTTATTATATATAAAAGTAGTCCAACTAGGCTTAATTGACTCCAACCCATATTAAAAGCGCGTCGGCACCGCACAGTGTATAATTACCACCCATAACTCGCCGGGTTGCCCCCACCAGCTCCACAGCACACCGGTCACCGGCTACCATAAACGTTGGTCGCAAACATTAAATCACATGTTAAATAATTGAATCGGACTCGGTATTGTTCTCTTACAGCGACATTCGCGTTATTCATTGCCGTATAGTGAGTGGTATGGGTTGATAAAAATCTTTAATTAAATATATTGTGGTTGTAAGTGCTGTGTTTTTGCTCGTGGGTTTACCTATATTTTTTTTGTAATTTATAGATTGCGTGTTGAGTGGCAGAACTTAACGCCGTGCTTTGCCTCGACACCAGAGCGAGGAAATGGTTATATAAACGTAAATAAATATTTCACTTCCTCGAGTGGGGATCGAACCCACAACCGTCGCGTCACAGTCACACCCTTGTGTCTACAACGTTTCATAAAAAACATACATATGCACATACAAACATACTTATATAGGCTGATAGACACATTACCTTCTTTTGGGTCGCGCAGTCGAGTAAAAAGAAGTAAAGCACAACTTTCATAATGTCTTTTTCCTTATAATAATAATGAAGTTCATCAATATTGATTCTGCGGAATGTCTTGTCTGACAAAGGCAAAATGGACTTATGTTTACTTTGTAATTTTTATTGTTGTCATTACTTTTTACTGGACTTGTATAGGATATTTTTTTTTATATTTTTCCATTGCGAAAGTTCAAAGTAAAATATGTGTATGCTCGTTACCGAGGAGCATCCTTGAAACAATACTTATACTTACTTTTTGTTTTGTTTTTAAATGGTTTGCATTTTTAAAGCTTGTAATCTTCGTGTTTTTTTTCTTTTATAGGTAACGGTTTTTTTATTTTAGGAAATTATGTTTTTAGCTATCCAGTAGTAGAATTAACTAATAAATAAAATAATTTTTGATTTTCTGTAAATATTTTATAAGTCTAAATATATTGCTATTTAGATATCCTCTCGGGGATGTTCTTATTTTTGTGAGATGGACAAAAAAACATTAAATATTTATTTAGTAAACAAGAGAGGGACCGAATCGTTTACAGTCCATATTTCGTATTTCTTCAACTTCACATAAATGTCCAAAACATTGCGTTCTGAGTGGTGGAACTCATCAAACTCGTGCTTTGTCATGTTACAACGCCATAGAAATAATCCAGTCCGCTGAGTGAGAATCGAACCCATAACTGTCGGTTATATAGCCAGATGCTCTACCACTACGTCACGACGACCTCAAGCAATGTTCGAAATATGAAAGTAGAAAGAAAAAAATAACAGTTTAGTCTTAAAACAGTTTCAGTGATTTAAATTCAAATTATAATATACTATGCAATATTAGCGAATACATTTGATTAAATTAGCTGGTCTTTTTGGAAATTTAGATATTTTTTCACGCTAATGACACGTTTTTGTGCAAAACCGTAATATGCTTATATATAACGTTATGCTGGGATGGTTATGTCACGCGCCCGGGGGGTGAACGCACTTTGCGAATGTAGTGTCACTAAACAAACCCACTGTACTGTACGTATTTGTATACCGTGAATAATGGCTTTTCTGTATTTTCCATGTTTTTTTAAGGACATTTTTGGCTTACATATCCTTTAAATGTGTTGTCCTTTCGATTTATAAAAACTTGTTCGGTGGTTTTCAGAAGTAAGTATATTTTAAAAAGGAAATCCTACTTTTATCGTTCTTAAACATGTGTTTGTTTTTGATTTGATGAAGAAATATGTGTAGGTTGTACTTTTTACATTTACAATTTTCCCATAAGTATATACCTAGAGAAATAATCAGAGAGAATCTTGCGTTATAACACTCGACACTAACTCGCGGAGCACAACGCCGCTCCAAAAATTTAGCTTCGCATTATTTCTGAAAGTAGTAATAATAACAATTCCCTTTAAGACACTTCGTAATATGTATATTATATCTCTAGTTGATGATGTGCGAAATTGAGTACCTAGCAGGTCACCAACCTCGGAGGATGAAAAGACCTACAACGGAATCTGCAAACTGTTTGGTTACCAGAGTGTAACACACTTACTGTAACAATATTGAATATAATACAATATATTATTTGAAGGTAAATTTACCGTAAACAATAGATAAAATTAAGTTACAAATCGAAATGTAACAAGAGTAAGTAATTTTTTGTAATTTTGTTAGGTATATCAGTTGTGAAAGTCCAGGAATATGCAAATTGGTCGTTTATATGTATATATTTTTTTATTAAGATTAACTTGTAAACTGATGCTATTTTAAATGTCTAATTTGTAAGAAAATATGGGTGTAGGAAAATACACGTTTGGGGTGGACAAAAAAAAACACACTTGTCAGACATTCCGTTGTCCGCTTTCCACTCAATATCGAGGCAATGCAGTTTGGATGATATGAAGACAACTGATAACAAACGTTTATAAATATTACTGCATTTAAAAGTAGTCAAATTGACACATATAATACATTTTGGTAAATGATGACTTTGACTACGAAGTTATATACCAGAATGTTGCTCCTAAAGCAGAATATTTCAATTGCATTTCAAATAATAAAGATTTGTGGAATAAAACATTGAAATATTTTTTTTTGTTTCAGATGACAGCAGCAGAGAAAAAGTTAAGACGGAACACGAGGTAAATACTTATAGTATAAAATTTGTATTCATATTTCATAGTATGCGTGTCGGTAGGTCTTTGTTTCGCAAAAATAATACCATTCCTTTTCAACATCTGTCAAAAGATTTTGACAAGATAGGTCGTTTGCAAATATGGATATGCAAGGCGGAACTGTGCAAATATAGGTATAATGTCGATTCTTCTATATGGACATGTTAGTGGGTGTGTTTATATTATACTAGCAGCCCGCCCGCAGCTTCGCCTGCGTGAATTACTTTATTATTAATTTCTGTCTCCATGAGTACCTACGTCCTATAAGTGAAGTTCATGCAAAATTTAAGACTCCTAGCATTTGTAGTAACGAAGTTTCATACAAACTTTCAACCCCAAAAACAACCGCGTAGAAATCGAATATTACAAATTCCCGTCTTAGCGAGCACCTACGTCCTGTAAACAACTCCTATGCAAAATTTCAGATTCCTAGCTCAGTAGTTTCTGAGATTTCGTGATGAGTGAGTGACCTTTCGATTTTATATATATAGATTAGTTTTGCCCGCAGCTACGTCCGTGTTTTCGTCAATATACATTTTTAAAAGTTCCTGTAAGAGTATTATTATTACTCTTAAGATCAAAATTTCATGATAGATTAAATGATTTACCATACAAACTTACATTAGCATTCATTAATGATTTTATGTTTAAATAAGATTAGATATAATTTAGGTGAAGTTTTTGGGCTTGGTGATGAATGTGACCTAATTACGTTATCAGAGGACATCGTGTTTGCGCCATCTAATCTTGAGAAAGGATTACTACAAGTTGTTTATTACACTTTTACTAACAGTTTAATTTTTACTATGACATTTATTAGGTGCAGTGGATTTGTTGTTAAATGAAGATAACGAGATTTATTTACTAGTTTGTCATTTGCAGGTATTTACATAAATAATTGTGCACGTTAAGCTTTAGGTAGAGTGAATTTGGAAGCTGTAAAACCAAGCGTGATTTAATGAAAATTAAATATGAAGAAATATTTCTAAATAAATTAGGTCTTACAATGACCTAGAGAAATTATAACGTCAGCTTCAAACTAGTAGGTACGTGTTTGTTAAGATGACGTTAATAGCGAGAGTAGAATTTAAAAGAAAATGAGTAGTTAAAACAAAATATTTTTTAGAACATATTATGTCTGTATTATAAAATAGTGCCTGCTCATATACTATGTTTTAAATTCCAAAATGATAAATTAATTTTTCCCGACTGCTAAGGAAGAGTTATGTTTTTCGTGCGTGTCTTGTATGTATGTATGTAATATTCTTTATTACCTCATATCTCCAGAACCGCTGATACGTACCGCTAATTCCATACATTCAACACGTGTGTTTGATTCTTGCTCGGAGGAAAGAATTTTTTTTTGTAACGAGGCAATGCGCGGCGTTGAGTTCCGCCAATCTATACGCAATGCCTCAGAATTTCGGCAATTCGACGGTATATTGTGTTTAATTCAGCAAAACAAAGCATAAAATATTCGAACACTACGCTTAAATTAGAATTAACAGTCAGTTAAGATTTAATCGCTTCTGTCAATGACCACCGTTCATTTTCAATATGGAGAGAGTTGTAAAGAGTTAACTATTAAGTATTTGTTAATTTCGAAAGTAAAGCCTTAAAAATATAGTAGGTAGCCTAAAATTATAATTCAGATTACTTTAGATATTAATTAGATTGACAGTAGAAAGTGAACGTCGCGGACTTTTTTGGCATATTGATGTGCGATGAACGTGATCTTGCAATTTTACCATTTTTTTTTAATGTGTTATTATTTAATGTGTTTACTTTAAGGAAAAGAAGGACGAAAACTTGGTTGACGTTTCTAATTTTTATTGTATTGGTTTCTAAACATTATGATCTTATATTTTTTTTTTAAATTTATCTTCGTTTTTTGTTATTTCTTTTTTCATTCTATAATTTTTTTTACATGAAAATTTTATGACAAAAGTAAGGACAGCAAAAAAAAATATATACGTAACTATATTTTTTAGTTTCGATATAGGAAAATAATAGATTAATACCGTAAATAAATGATTCTAAATCATTATTTACTAATTTAAAAAAAAACACTTGCAACATTTCTATTTAAGAGAGACTTGCAAGATCTTAGATAACTCACTGTCCTCAAGACGAAGAGCCCTTATTGCAACTAGTTCTCAAGGATACGCGCAATCAGAGTTCAATCACAGTTTGCGGTGAATGAAATGTTATCCAACCGAATTAAGATGAACATAACTCGCAACATTCCAACAAGTCTGCTATAGTCTATACAAAGTGGCAGCGTATTCAGCGGAGCAGGAACCTTGCAAAGGAAACAACACAACTAAACACCCGCTCGGTTACTTTTTCCGATAAGAATTGATCGGGCGAAAGTAAATTGATTATTTCTAAGTTTAACTATATTTTAGTTTGGGCTTTTTGTTTAGATAACTAATAGTATTAATTTATTATTTATTTTATTATAAATATTTCTCATTTATAGTGCAGGTAAATCTATGATTTGCTAAAATTGGTCCGGTATGATTTAAAGCTTAATTTTTTGTTGTTTTTTTTTGTACAAATGATATACGATGTTAAATGACATTTTACTAAAGTCATTTTAATATTTATTTCGAAGATTTAATTAAATTTTAAATAACCGTGTTTTCTTGCTGCGTAAGTTAAACCTTTTCATATTGACTATTAGTAAAGTAGTTTTTCGCGACGGTTGAAGGCTAGATTTCCACTCGGGAAAGTGAATTATTTTCAATTTCTTGCAAGACAACGCAGCGTTGTGTTCCGCCGCTAAAATTGGCGAGTGGAGAACGGAGTATCTTAACTCTAAATTTCCTCTACCTACCATGTTATATGTAGAATACAGCATGAAGATGAAAAAAAAGCTTTTATTTAATAATTTATTAATTAGATAAATGACGTTGTTACCTTCGTCGCCTAGTTTGCAACTGGTTTGTGCACTAGCTCTGGCACACAAGCCTTATAAAATTACTAAATACAATGTTTGGTCTTCACGCTATTAGAGATATGTCAATAATTATTTGATTTGTTTGTAACATTATAATCTAGTTGCTTACGAGAAATCAGTTAAGTATTTTTGATATTTGATATAATCCATTTAGATAAGGTATCGGATTTTGACACTATTTTTATATAATTGCATATACATATATAGATTACTTGTATATATAAAATGCAATTATTATAAAGCGGTAGTTTTTCATCATATTCTCACTCTCGATAATCTTAATATGCGCTAGGTCTGTGAATCAGAGGAAAAACTAGATTTAATGTAACCACCTATAATTTATTTTTATTTTAAACTTCGGCGGAACGTGGGCTGTGGAGTGTCTTAACACTAGAGTCCCTCTGCCTAACTTGCTGCATGCGGGATATAGCGTGAAACTGAAAAATAATCTCATTAGATCATTATCTCATAATTCACGGCTAATATTTAGGATCATAGTCTTAACTTCTTAACGTCATCAACTCATCGCTCAATCTTCCTCACAGTTCTTTATTGGTTGTTCAACTCACTGTAAACGAATCCGCTCTCGGCTTCTTCGTTTTTGTACTGCGTAATTCTTTTGTTTTCGTTATCAGTTTCGTTCATTTGACATTGTGATTGGTGATCTCCAAATAAATTATGTAACGTTAATATCCGTTACGGGCCGTATCCTCATTCAAATAGCTTCCTGTAGAACAATGGACACTTGTTTGAAAAATCTCATTAATATAGTTTTTTTTCGTTGCATTGCAAATGTGACTTTGCATGGAACAATTATTTTTTACTATATTTTACAACCTCCAGTAAAAGAAACGTCTAATCTATCTATGAATACCTATATAATGGAAGCTTGACAATGAATACAGGCACCCAATAAATCTTATAAATGTAAAATCGAAGGTTGTGGATTCGTTTACCATTTCCAATTACTTATTTTCGTTACTCTGCGGTGACAAGACAAAACGCGGTGTTGAACTCTGCTAATAATCACGTAATGTATCGAAAATTGAACGGTGCATTGGGAAAGATGTGTCGGAACACTATATCACTTGCCGTGCTAAAATGAAAAAATATATAAAATATATCATTAAACATATGTTTATATTATTTAAATGTCTGCCTTAGGCAGCAAACATATCGACCGAACGACAAGTATCTACTGCAAAATATAACAGCGTCGTTCAGCAAACCGCAAGCTCGTGAGAGAATTCTAAATACACAGTTCCTTTAACTCTAAAGCTTCAAGTATTTAATTCGTAAGATAATTTAGTAGCTTTGTTCCACCGACTGTCCGTTCTTAATGATGTTTAAATTGCTGGTGGTAGGGTTTTTCTTTGCTTTTTGGACGTTGCTTAGGAATTTCAAGGGCTGACTTATAATGTGTTTAAAGACAATTTAATGTCATCAATGGTTTTATATGTTTTTGTATATGTGCTTAGAATGTTAAGGTGCTTCTCTTGGTGGATACTTAAAGGTTGTCTCATCTTGGCCACCTGTTGTCAATGTTAAATTAAAGTCGTTTGATTTTGATTCAAAATCTGTTTCATTCTGTTGTGCGATTTTTTCATTTACTTTTTTGTTACCTTCATCTACTAAAGCAGGCAAATGAAAATGATTTAATTATTATCATTTTGCCGAGTGCGTATCGAACCCACAGCCCCCGTCGCGTAGTTTTACACTGTCTCCTTGCGCTACTATTTACAATATTTTGCTCATTTTATATTTGTATTTCTTATATTTATGATTAATCAAGCAATAAAAATAGATTTATTTTATATCTTATTTTATTTTTACACTTCATAGATTATTATTAATTGTTATGACGTGTTATTATTGTTTGCTTATTTAATTATACAGTCAGAAAAAGTGTGATGATAATTATAATTATATTTATTTAATAAGAATTGTATAGGTTAAAACGTATTAGCGTAAGAATGTTTAAAGCTCTATTTAAGAAAATAATAGTACATTATCAATAGAAATTAAAAATAGAAATTAATATGTTAATAAATATGTTAATAATTCTTATTTTAATCTAAAGAAAAATATCAATACACATCCAGCCAACATTATGATAATATTTATATACTCATATGAACAGTGAAAGTTAAAGAACAGTTATAGATTTTTGGAAAGCACGGCGAGTCTCTCCAATACTTACGTTATTTAAATCAAAAATTAAATAACGTTTAAATATTTCTGTTATATGTAAATAAATATATCCGACTGTACACACGATGATTGTGGGTTTGAATCCTACTGGAGGGTACAACTAGACAAGGGGCGGCGTTGAGTTCGATCTCTCGCCACGCAATGTCTTGAAAATGGATGGAAAATGGGTAACGGTGTGTCTTGTGACACTAGAATCCCCCTACCTATCCAATATAGGTAGCATATGGAAAAAAAAGTATATTGCCATATAAAAGTGCGATAGCGGTAGAATCCGCAAGATCGTTGATAAGCTTACTCATTATATTTAACAGGCTACAACTTATGTCGTTTGGCGTCACTAACTCTGCAGCGTAAACGCCCCAGGCACGTTCTAGTACATACATACTTGGCAATGTTCGAGCCCTTGCGTTTTATTTATTACTTCAATGCAGTATCTAACAATTTTCAACATTATAGAGCCATTTTCATGCACGCTATATAGTTTTTAAGGTGAAAATAATTGGAGATATTACATTGAAATGTGTTTTGGTTTAAGAAATGTTTAGTATTTAACCTTAATTATTTTCAAATACAACTTTATTTTCATTAGTTACTATATAAGGAATATATTTTAAAATATCATTTTTTCTTATATTTAATAAAATAATATATTCTCTAGTTTTTAAAACTTGTAAATACATTGTTGTTTTAGTGATTTGGAAATTATCGTAGTTAAATAATTTAACCTATTAATGTTTATGTGTTGTGACGGTCGTATAATACGAGTTATGATAAAGCTCGCAGCGAAAACAGTGTTAGAACAACCGTTACGAGATGATAAAACTTCTTATAAGTTCCCAAGTTACAGCTAGAAATCTTAGTAACAGTTACATCGCTACACCCTACTATTGAATTGGAAAAGAATGTAATTTTTCTATAGAGATATGTAAATTTTTTTTAATATCTGGAACAACACACACAAGAGAGGAAAAACAGCAAAATTCCATTACTTATTCATGCCCATATTGGTACCCATGACAAACGAGTGATATGACACTTACTCTCTCGCATTTTACCACAAAATTATTATCACCGTCTAAAACAAGCGAATAAAAGATTGTAACATTTGTCACACCTATTCAGTTTATCCAATTGGTTTTATATACACGAATACCGTTTTTGGTATCTCAGAATCTAACATCTACCAAATAATATTTGTAGCTGATTTATGATTTATCACGCCAATTTGATCTTTACCACTCAATTATTAAGATCTACGGATGTTTTTAAAATATATACATAATTTTGTTACGTGTAGATACTTTGGTTTTACTATTGTACATTTGTCTAAGTGTCTCAAAGATCACTCCCACGGTCCCCGCTTCGAATGGTGGTCCATTGTCCGCTCCCAACTCCTTGAGATCATTTTTGACCTTGTTCTGGATTAGCTGTTTGTGGAGTACGATTAACATCGTATTTGTTATTTTTACAATGAATACGCTTATTAATAAAAGCTTCTGGAAAAAATATATTTTCAATTTATCTTCGCACAGGGAATCCTAGTCAGATATCCAAGGTGCAAATGTCAGGACATTCAAGCGATTTTCTTGGTGAAAAAAATAAAAATAAAATTGTCCTAATGTAATTTGTATTGGTTTTGTAAATAAAATAATAATAAATAAAATAAATAAATAAATAAACAAAAACGATTAAAATTACATATATATATTTCGGTGATCGATATTTATATCAATAATATGTGGTAGCACCAGCCTTCGCGTAATTGCTGCCGCGATCACACGGCAGTCGGCACGTACAAGCCGCCTCTACGATGCCATGCGCCTGCGCACGGTCAAGGCCAGCCGCTCGCTTTTTATTGGTGCGCGAAAGTTCAGCGTACTCTTAGAATAAGTGACTTAACACACGCTATGTTATGACAATGATCGTATGTGAAAACGTGTGCAAGGAATTACATTTGTTGTAAATTGTAAATTATTTCTGATGATAAGCAGTTTTGATTATGCTACAAACACATTATTGATAGTAGTTTTTTCTTTATCTCAATATCTTCAATAAATAGAAATAAAAATATATAGCTGCAGTAAAACATTAATTATCCACAACTTTTTGTTTATTTTTAAAGCCTAGAAGACCATTGACGCTTCATAAAATGGCGATATTGCTATATTGCTATATTGGTTCGATAAATTAGCGTCGCGTCGGATATCAGTCGGCAACATCAAAGGTTTGGTGGCAAACCTGATCATAAGATAAGACACTTGCGGTTGTTGTTTATCGATTTCATGGAGGATGTTCTGGCACGTGCGAAGACGGCGAACTCGATGGAATTCAGTGTGGCACTCGTGGAGAACGTTGTAGGAAATATAAGAAAAAAACCTACTCTAACATAATGTTTGCAATATAAGAGTGTATTTGTGATAGAGAGAGTCAATTAAGCATCACGCTTTACACCTAGTAGGAGAGCCAGAGAGAACGGAGCGCCGAACTCGACAATTAAAAAATGAGCTTAAATATATTTTAAAACAAAATTAGATTCATTTCGTATACTTAATATTTAGCTGGTTTGCACATATCCTAGAAAACATAGAAAATGCACGTTGCACTCACGAGAGAGCCCTACGCTCGTAAATCTAAAAAGCGCTGTATCAATTTCATCACGCCCATTCACATAAATGGGGACCTTCGAACAGCATCGGCACAGAAACCCAGCTCGGGGCCACGCACATAACTTATCTAACGGTTGCTGACGCGCCCTTGCGATACTCTCTTGTTTTATGGCTGTCTCTAATATCGAATTGGATCATGAGTATTTCACATTTCTGAGAATATTGATATCTCTTCAGAGAATGTGAACTAGTATTGGCTTCGATTCAGTGGAATAAACGAATATTCTAAATATTGTAAAGAATGTTTGTGGCTACTGTGGCTTATTCTCGCCATCATGAAAATCTAGTTAATTACGATGCTTAACTTAACACGTAATTAATACCTCAGTAATTGTATATTGCCGAGAAAAATTCACAAATTGTTAAGTGTAGAAGTCGTCACGTTAACGAGACCACGATGAAAGATGAATAATCTCTTCCGTGGTTAGTTTTGCGGTGGCGCGGGGGTTCACGTGAAAATTACAACTGTCCGAGATCGTGTGACCAATCGACCGCTACATTTCCTCTATTATTCACATTTCCACGGAAAAGTGTTCTATAATAAAGTGTAAACGTAACGCCGCTGTGTTATAAGCTAGTGTTTGGTATAATGTGGGTTATTTTTTCTCTTAAAAAAGTTGTATTTTGTAGTAATAAAAATTATAATTTATACTTTCATAATGAAAAGAGTATAAATTGTTGTATTTATTTCTTGCTTCATTTCAGATTGCGCTGTGATTACTGGTGTGAAAATAACTACAGTTTTTATGCTAAGAATTAATCTCACATTACTTATTCCGCTCGTCGTTTTGCGGAAGGTAGCACAATCTCCATTATAATCTGTAACATCGTTGAGTTTTATCGATCGATAACGTAATGGGAAAGACATTTCTTATTGTTTATTTTCCTCATAATCACAGTTAAAATCGATTATGGCAGTATAAAAAATTTACTCTAGGGACCTTCCGCGAAAAGTAAGTAAAATATTATAAGTAAGTAAGTAAGTATTATAGTAATTCCAAGCTTTAATTGACCTGATGATCTAAAAAAGAATAATAGATAGAATTAGAAGATATACAATTAAAATTAGTTATTTAGTAATTGCTTTGAACTATTTCTGTTTTTTATTTTAAAAAAACCGGTCACATTTGTTGATTCATCGATTCATCTTTGATTGGCGAGAACCGGTCGAGTGACCGTTAAAATACGTTACTGATCGGTTAGTAGCTTATGATAATTTGAAACGTCTTATGAATTTCATAGTCACTAATAGGAAATGTTTTTTTATTTAAGATGTTGACATCACTAGCGTCAGCGATACAAAAACTATTATTAAATATAACACATAAGCTAAAACATGCACAAACTATGAAATCGTTTTAGTACATTGGCAACGAGATTGAGATGAATTGCAAATCTTCATTGATCTAAAGTTCTATTTTTTTTAGATACTAATGTAAATGTCGATTAAATAGCAACTTCTTTTAGAAAAAATGCAAAAAGCTTAGTAACTCCTATTCAAATTATTAATATCGTTGTAAATTTTACAAAGAATTCCTTTTAAGTAGCTCAATTTGTTGTTCACAATCATCAATCAGCAACCCGTTCTGAAACATCCTATCGGAAATCTGTTTATTATTAGCGAAATTTCTCTCGCTAACATCTATTATCACTTTAAACCTAGTCTTATATGCATCGGCGACAGTAAAGACAGAATGCGCTTTCTATCGACTCTGTCGCCGATACTGTCTCCTTATCGTCTAAGGCATCTGTTTTCGCTCCTTTGTCTGTTCGAGGTTTATCGCCAGTTTGCGAATCGTGGGAACGTTACCGCTTGATGCATCTTAAATAATTATCTTTATCTTTACCTTTACCTATTAGGCAATGCTTCGCTTAGTCACATAGCTTCTTACTTACGTAGCACTTATGTTTTGTCTTGTCGTATTTATTATACGACCTTGTGGTAACTTTTGCTAATTAGTCCATTAGTTAAATTGCTTACACCTGTAGCATATATTATTAGCGCTTCTTTTGTTATGTTGGCTATTGTATCGTTGCAGGTGATGGTTGTGGGACTTGTAGGCCCCATTGGATGGAATAATCTGAATTATTCTATTGACGAAAAATTTATACGTAGCACATCTTTACAATTATAGGTTCATGCTTTATTTAGAATATAGCAGGGTAGGCCTGAACCTGGGGCATCAAAACACTCCGTTCTCCGGATCCCGCCTAAATTCGAGATGTAGCATGTAGATGGAATTCAACGCCGCTCAACTACTTTATTGCCTATACAACCCTGATTTATCTTGAAAACAAAAAAAAACACTGTAGATCGATAGAGTATGATGATGACGGAATTTATCTTATTTCCTGGTATACTAGAATGTCTGATACAGGCAAAGTTGTGGGTGGTCGGCGGAGTCCTCCACTCTACGGGCACTTGTCGCATAACGGACGTAATACCATCAGTGCCATCATACGCTGGCTGATTACCGTTTTTGCGATAGGCAGGTGCTCGGGAGGAATGCACGCAAGATGTGTGGCAGCTGATATAATTAATTTGCAGGTGTTTTTGTCCTTGTCTCCATTATGATTGGCCAATTAGTCAAATAGACTCTTTGTTTTATAGATATCCATGAATATACAATTTACCTACATTTGTATTGAAAGGAAAAATATTTAGAAAAAAAGTAATATAAGTGGTATATGCGAGGTATGTACATGTAATTTCATTGTAATTAAAGTAATTCTTTTATTTTTGTTTCTTTTTTATCAACTATATTATACTGTTGATGTTTAAGGCACTATACAATTTAAATTTCGAGTTAAATTAATTTATTAACTGGTTTTTGGCAAAACGTTAATAAATCAGTCAAACTATATCCGTAGAAAGTAATGCGAAATCCCGTGAGATTGTTGTTAACGTTGGATTTTATAGAAAAGTCACATGTGACATAATATTAGTACCTAATATAGAACTTTTTAAAAATATATTTTAAAAAAACTTACAAGAAATTTTGTAATTTATTATTTTCGTATTTTTTATTTTGAAAACGTAACACCTATCATATTTTTTTAAATTAATTATAATAGTTTTTTTAAATATACCTGTTTATGTGTATTTACTTGATTGTAAGTATAGAAAACGTAAATTGAAGGCTTAAATTATAACATGTAAATATAGTAATTTCAAATGTTCTTATAAATTTCAATATAATATTTATTATAGAAGAAACAGTACTGTTATTATCATTGAAATTATTAATTGAATAATAACAGCTTCAACGTTAGATGCTTGTTAGAAAATCCTAACAAAATATGCACTGAGGAAAGTTGGAAACGCCCATTCAGTGAAATGTCGAGTTTATAATTGTTAAGAGATAGAGAGAAATAAATGCTTCATCACCAAGTACGGTTTCTTAGCTTTTATTTAAATTGTCCGGATATGAGTTACACCTAATTTGGCTATCAACATTTTTAATCGCTAATTATATAATTTTGTTATATTACCCGCGTCATGACGGGAATTTGGATAATTAAATATAATTTCTCATGGTTTTCTCTTTTTGATTCTGCTGTTGCACTTAGCACACGAGAATAAGAAAATTTGGAGTTATTTAGCTTGTTTCATAATTATGTAGGTACACATTTTGGGGAAACCATTGTTTATATTGCCAGTATGGCTCAAGTGTTTTGTTTACTGGTCGTACATAGTCTCGGTCCTGTTAATATTATTCAAAAGGGATAAAATCGACTACAGAGATGAAATTGAGAAATAAGGGAAAACCTGATCTTCGGTATTTCTATACCGAATATATAGAACATTTAATTTCTACAAATTAAAATTCTATTAAATTTAAATTCTACAAACAACATATGAATCGAGGCAGTAGTTTTATTGTTTTTTTAGAAGAGTCACGTTTACTTAATAAAACCTATTAGGGTAAGGATAGGTTATTATCATTAGAGCAAACTTCACGGCTATTTGCTTTTTATCGTTGTTTTTCTAGTTATTAGAATCTAAAATGGAAGGAAAAAATCCTTTAAGTCTCGTCTCAAACCATCCGTGTCAAATTATATCGTTCCTATAAAAATTAAACCGTGAGAAATTTTGATGTAGAATTTTTTGAACAAATTAAAGGCCTCGTTGCGGTGAGAGGTGCTTGTAGGCTTCACAACGGATATGTAATTATTGTGTCCAACGACGGCTAGCCAATTTGTTTTTGCGTTCTACTATAATTCATATTTAGTAGGGTTGACTTTAAATAATTCAGTATAATTAACTAAGATGGATAGATTTTAAATTGATGAATATTTCAATGACCATACTAATATAACAAGCGCATAGAAGTATTATAACTAACAGATTAAAATGAAAATTATTATAAGAAAAAAGTAAAATTATTATATTCTTACATTGTATGTAAATTGAATGGCCTCTTTCTTTCACGGTTTGCAAGTCGCAACCCACTGACCGGTTGCCCAAATGATCGGACAAGTGGTCGGGCGACTTGCTCTCTTCACACCTGTGGCATTGTCTCGTGAGGTTTATTGCTACTTATATTTTACTGCCTTTGAATGCTGACTCTATAATTATTGTTTACGCGTAATTGTTTTTCAACTGATTGTATATTTTCATTTTTTTAAATTTATTATTTAGGTGCGAATGGCGGATTTCAAATCGCTGGTTCTATCATACCGAGAATATGAATGGGCATCGAACCCACAACTGTTTGTCTGTTTACAAACGGAGGCAGCATTTTGGTAATAATTATATTGTATTATGAAATAAACTAATATTTGTACAACGATACGTACAATATATATATATATATTTACATTCCAATTCCTATACATGACGTGTGTCATCAAGATATATCTAAATATTTTCTTATCTACGATCGTAAAGCTCTTACCTACCTGTCGTCTTCAATCGCACCTTAAGTGTATTTAATTGTAAACAACGGAAATCGCACCCCATTTAAAAATGCCATCCTACTACCGCCGGCTTATTAAATGGAGAATGGCTTTCCAAGTTTATTGTAAACATTATGACTCTCACTCGCGGAATCCAGTGCTGAGGTGATCTGGGTTAATGGCACACGCGAATTCTGATGGATATCTCGGATATTATCTTTTTTCGCACCATTGCATTAATAAATATTTAAGAAGTTATTGTTTATTAGTAGTGTACGTATTTTTGGCACAGCGTATCCCTGCGCGATAGTTGTGAGTTCGATTACAATTTGGGGGAATATTCACTTTCTTCGCTCTAGTAACAAGACAATAGCGTGGCGATAAAATTGGACGAGCAGACAAAATTGAGCAAAACTTGGGAACGGAATGTTTTAACACTAAGCATAGTGTGATTTTCTCGGTACAATTACCGAGATAATCATCAAAATTTTTTGGACTTCGATGCAATCGTCGAAGGCGAAAATATTTTTATACTTTCGATCATAATCGTATAATTGAAAATTTACTCGATGTGAATTTCATTCATTAAAATAAAATCTTTCAACGTGAACTAAATGAAAGTTAATACAGATTTTGGTACCAAAATGTAAAAGTAATTTTATACTAACTTTTATTTTTTAAAAACGAAGCCGATATTTATTTGGCATTAATAATTTAAATATTGTATTTTAAAATGCTATTTTGATTAAACACCTGGAGATTAGACACTATTAAAAGTCTATTTTAAACGTCTCTTTAAATATGAATACATACATATATTATATCTCAATGTAATTGTATCTAACAAAAATATATGTGCTTCGGTAAGGTAAGCAGCAGAATATTAATATTACCCCAATTGAAATTTGAACCGACAATCTGTGTTAATATCAAAAGTCATTATTTTGTTATAATTTTATCATTATTTTATCCCGCCGTTTTCCTTCCTTTTGCCATCTTAAATTAAGTCGTAAAGTTTTTTATTCAACATTTTTGATTCTCTATCTAAGATGCGAGTGTTAAAATTGTAGCTGATGTCAGTGACACACATTCTCGGTATAATAAAAATAATGTATGTCACAATGTCAATAAACCGCGGCGGCCCGAGCTGCGCGGGCGCGTCTCGCCCAGCCCTAGCGCTTCCGTTCTGCTCCCTTCACCGTGGTGTCTCCGAGTATATATGTATATGTGAAATTGATGTTACCTAATTTGTATTTGTATTGAATTAAATATAAATATTTTTTTCTAAGTTTTTATATATGATTTTTGAAATTTCTTTGTTTGTATAAAAAAAAAAAAATTAAAAAAATACAGTCGAATTGATAACCTCCTTTTCTTATAGAAGTCGGTTAAAAAGGTAACGACGGACATTTGATTAGTTATTCAAAATTATACTGTAGAGATATCAATTTGTCTATACGTTTTTTTCTCTAAGCTTTTATTTATTTTTTATCAACTTTTATTTTAAATAATTTTAGACCAAATTATACATTAAAAAAAAGAAAAAAATATTCAACAAACTATCCAATTAAATATAATGCACATACAATTTCTACATCGAATTCTGTGTATACATATATTACGTCAATATGTATGTATGTCACAGTGTCAATACACTGCGTGTCGTCGGTCACGGCGCGGGGGGCGCGGGCGGCGCGCGGCGTGGCGGGTCACAATCGGGTGAGCACCGCGCCCTTGCGAGTTTCCGCTGCGTGTGCATTCAAACGCACCTGTGTCATCGGTTTATTTTTTATATGGATTATACGTTTATTAGAACTAATTTGTGATTAATTATAGACATTTCTGATTAATTTTATAAATTTTATTTATTTATTTATGTAATGAAAGTACAAGTCTTTAATGAATTCGTCAATGACAGCTTTGCTTTGCAACGTCGTTTCGTGGGTTATAAAACGTGACCTCCCGTAAGAATATCTGGAATCTTCCTGTAGAACTCCTCTAAAGTTCCCAAGGAACCTGTATCCCAAATTTCAGATGTCAAACTCTCAGTATTTGAAAAGATTTATTTACGTTAATACTAGATGATATATAAAGTATTGTAACTATTTCAATTCAGTACTGTTCATTTTCAGACTGCGGACAGACTCGATATATACGCGATAAGTTTACGAAAGTATGAAAAAGAAACCATATCGCTTATCAGATTAAAAACCTTTGTGTTCTACAATTAAATGTTCAACACCTGTCAATTCGGTTCGAAAGTATTCTCTTCCAAATGCGGGTGAAATTTGAAAAAATCAAAAGCATTCTAAAAGCTCAGCAACTGTCAATTATATACTGGACAGACGTAACGTGCGTCCGAAGAAAGCGAACTCAATCACTTTCATCTCAGCCTTTGTACATGTAATGAACAAGAGAAAAATATATTTTGCATCTATGTGTTACATCTTTGTTTTTTTTGTATACTATAGCAAAATTGGGTTGATTTTGTTAGTTCTAAAGCTTGTTGTGTAGGGACAGTGACTTGCTATAATATGAGCAAAGGTTTAAAGCTTTTGGTAGATATTTTTTGTATAATTTAAATATTTTTCAGTACTGCTAAGGATGAAGATGGAAAGTTAATTTCATATGCCATGTATTGCATTTCCTAAACATTTACCACATAAAAAAATATTTAAAAATTGGTAAATATTTCTCTAGCATAGCATTCATTCGCTCATTTTTTATAATTTCCATAAACATTAAAGTCAATTAGCATCGACTCGAACAGTTTCTAAGTAATAAAACTATTTAACGAAAGTCTTTAAACTGTTAAGTCACGGTCGAGATTTTATTGCAGGGGGACAGAGTTTCTCAGCGGATCATTTTAATACCCATAATTGAACACTGAGACGACGCTCGTAAAGTGTACCTTTTAGTATTTGCCATGTTAATTTGATATCGCCTTCGCTTCGACTAAACAGTCGTTTTATGTTTCTACCACAGTCTTTATAGGTTTATTTTAATATTGTTGGATATTTACAGTGGTATTTGCCAGTTCGAATTTCGTATCGGGCAATAAAATTTTGGGAACCTCAAAAGGCTGTTGTTTGTAACAAAATAACCTACTGGACAAGACAATATTTGAGATTTTTTTATCTCAGAATAATTTTTGACTTGTATGATAGCAAATTATTAGTATTTTTGTTTAGGAAAGTTTTAATATTTTCTATAAGTAATCACTGTATGTGTAGATTGTTTGGAAACTTTTTAATCATTTTTGGGCGGTGAATAAACATTTGTTCCATCTAGTTAGTACTTTTTGTTACGGACGCTTAAAAAACCAATGTATATTTGTCATTATTTGTTTCCTTTTAAACAATTATAAGGTGTATTACCATATATTTAGATTTCTTATTTATATGCTCCAAATGAGTGTATGACAGGCAATCCTTAAAAAATCCTCACAGACTTCAAGCAGCAAGCTAGCAATTTGCACAGTAGTTATCCTAGTTTCAGTAAACGTTGTATACGGGTGCAATCGAGGACTTTCCTTAGTGCTTTATTGCCCGGTTTTTACGATATCGTAAGCTGTGATTTACGATGCGGTGGTTACGCGCCGTAAAACCTGTTCTCACCCGACCTGCCGCTACAGCCATCGATCATCGTAAACATCCAATTTGATTATATGTCATTAAAAGTATCTTCATTTACTTGTAATTTTGCAAACGCGACCGAAATGTGGAACATTTTTTGGTTCATGAGCTTTTTTTTGTGTTTAATTATTTGTTGGTGATGAAGCGTGGTGTTACAGTTTTTTGTGATATTAAGGTCGGAGAGGACTAAATGGCAGTGGTTTAAAATATTTTTTAAAATACGTAAATAAAATAATCTTTTTAATACGCAAATTAGCAAGATTGATTCGGGTAAAAAATGGTTTAACTATTTACGTTCTACGTTCGTTTTACGTTCCGCTACTCAACACGCAATGTCTCCAGAATTCAGCGAAAAGTGGGATATATAAGCGTCTCAATGGGAACGAACAGTCGCTAAATATCAGGGTCCCAGCGTCAAACTAAGACAGGACAAAGTATATTTTATATACTACACCTAAAGAAAAAAAAAATCATAAACAAGCTTTGTATATGTAAGAATACTATATGTATTCTGTGGCCTGCCTCTAAGAACAAATATTGTTAATTGACTGTTTTGAAAAAAACAATTTAAAATCAATTGTATAACTTATCTCATTTATTGTAACGTGAAACTCGACGTGTACATAGTTTGTTATTAATATTATGAAAGTTCCACTCGAATGGGACCAATTTCTCCCTTGGAGTTACATTCTAATGTAGTGACGGTGTGTTATTGTTCAATTTGCTATTTAATGGTGTGTAATGGACACTCACGAGCGGAGTGCTTTACCATAAATAATAAGGCGAGTAGGCACAGTAGATGCGCTCGTAATAGAGTTTTCTTTGATTGTATTGTAGATTTTTTTTAAATAAATTTATATGTTTAGTGGTTTATTTAAATGGTCGTTTTATTGAATTTCAATCTGGACTATTTAATTCGCGGCGTTTAGTTCCGCTAATACATAATACCTCGATTCTTTCGGAAAACGGAGAACTTGGTCTTCTGTGCTTGCCCTCCTGTGTGCAGGGTAAATCGCTAAATACTTTTAATATATATTTTAGAACAGCTAAAACGTTATGTTATGTCACCTAAATGAAGATGTGTAAAATGATATAAAATGGAAATAAAAAATGAATATAAAGACTAAATTTATTAAAATTGAAACATTACAATATTCGTTTATTCTTTTCGACATATAATAAATTCTTCCAATAATAAAATCTATCATAATAAATGAACGCGAAAGTTAGATTCCCAAGTGGCGGTGCTCAAGACTACAGAATAAAAATACAATATATACTCACATCTCAAGTTCAATGATCTGTATTGTACGATGAAATGAAAAAGAACTAAACAAAAATATCGCCTTAAAGTATCAATACAAATTATATATATACGAAAACTCACACTCTCTTCTATACAATTGCTTTTACTTTATATTTCCATTGACTCTTGTTACGATAATAGTTTATGAAAGAATCTTATTATGGCACTCGAAAGTTTTAATTATTCCTCTATACTGTATACTATAGTCTCTGTACTATAATTTTAATTACATTGGATATGATGATCGTAAAGCTAATGTAGCTTTTTTTTATAGTCTAAGCGACTTTTTTTATAGTCTAAGCGACTTTTTTTTATAGTCTAAGCTACGTAATATTACAAGTGTGGTGTGGTGTGTATTGTTCGTGGACTTTCTTTCGCGTGTGATAATTAGTGTGATATAGCCCAAGGCGCGGTGGTGCAGGTGCCTCGCGGCGATACGAGGTGATGATTGCTTTCGTTATGAATGTACGTACCGTAATAATTATAAACGGCTTGTTGTATAATGATGTATTATTATGTTTGAATACAATGTAAAATTAAAATTTGTTATGTAATAACTTATAAAGAACAGTAGTAGCTTATTAATATGTTTCTTCTGTTATTAATCTTCGGGCTTAGCTTAGTTTCTCACTGTATTCCGCATATAGCAGGGTTGGTAGAGGAAACCTAGTGTTAAGACATTCCGCTTCCACTTTTCGACCATTTTCGCCTTGGTGCCAGAGTGAAGAAATCAAAATATTAATAAATAATAATTTATTCCTTCGAGTGGGGAAAAATCCCGCGGAAAGTGGAGAATGGAGTGTCTTACACTAGTTTCCTTTTCTCTATCCTGCTGTATGCGGGAAAGCTATAGCGTGAAGCTAATTACCTAAATATATATTTTTTTTAAATTCAGACATTGTAGCTACTGGTAGATGTATAATAATTAAATAGTAATAAAATATAATTTAATATCAATAGTTTCAATATACCTAACAAGTATTGAAGTTACATTAAATGCATTTAATAACAAGAAATAATAACGTCGGGAAGTTATCAATTAATTAGGTAGCAAAGGTCGGTATAAATATCTATGTAAAGATCTAATTTAATTTCTAGCTTTAGAGCTTTCTATTTTCCGTATTTTCCGTCGTAACCGTTTTACTACTTTAAAGGATTTATTGAATGTTATTTTCATTTTCTCGCTATGCGCGGCGTTGAGTTTCGCAACTCAACACACAATGTCTGGAATTGTGACGGAAAGCGGAGGGTGGTCTTATATTCTTTTATAACATGTTTATTTATTAAAAGGAATTTCTAAATCTTTATCATTTATTAGAATGGATTACCTGTGGGTTAAATAAGTTTATTAATAAGTAACATATTTTTTCGCTTTGAAATTAAATTTCAGTTGCTTGACATACATTTTTTACAAACTTTTATTTAGCATAATAAATACGTAGTCAAGAATTCGGGTGGAAAGCTGAAAAGGGAGAGTCTTGACACTATGTTCTCTTTGATTATTCTGATACATGAGAAATAAAGCGTGAAACGGCAATATAAAATAGATAAATAATAATTGAATTCACATTTGTTAAATTAATTAAATTTCTTTACATTCGGTGAAGTAACAGTTAAATTCAATTAGTATTAACCCAAGCTTTAACTACAGGTTTCTATATGTAAATGTTTACTTCTAAGCAAGTTGAATAGAGCGCATAATGAACGAGTGTCTAATACATAAAACATTTCTAAAGCGAGCAATATTACTTGGAAACTCCTTTGAAAAGTTTTTGCGTGAGAACATATTGTTTGATACAATTATTATTATTAATATATAAGTTAATTTTATAACTACTAATAATATCTTAGTATCTATGGAATGGATATGGAATATGGTCACCATTGTTTTTCTATGACATGGGATATTGTAATTAATGTTGATAGTTATTTAAAATTGTTTTTACATGCTTTTAATTTAGCTTATGTTTTATAAAATTTTATTAAATATAGATAAATATGTTTGTTTTGTTTCAAAAGAAGTGGTCATCGTTGCCCCGAGTCGTTATCGAACCCAGAACCATCGCGTTTTTATTCACAACTTTCCTATAGTCCCACGACAGCTTCAAAGATCGAGTAACTGTAACTAATATTTAACGTTAAAAGATAAAAAAAAAGAAAAATAAGTATGATTATAAGTTCCGCCCACGGGACACTAGTTCAAATCAGTTCGATATTTCACACATTAAGTTTCGTACTAGAAAGCGACAGTCAACTTTCGCTTATAATACTGATAAATACTGAATATCCATAATTTATGTATTTATTATGTATAAAATCTAATTGCATGAGCTTTGTCGTCGTCATTAAAATTAATATATTAATATTTAAGTATTAATTATATTTTAGTTTATTGGATTTTTAAATGTTATATAAATAATTTAGAAATAGAGTGAGATGTCATGGGTCATCCCATACATAAATTTTAACTGTTACTGAAAGTAGGCAGAATCCCGCATGGAGCAGTGCAGGCAAACGGAATCTAGTGTTAACATGTTCCGGTCCTCACTTTCCTCTAAATTCTGGAGGGGTTGCGTGTTGAGTGGCGGAACCCAACGCCGCGCTCTGCCACAACACCAGGACGAAACTGAAAACTGATTTTATCCATAATATTTGTTTTATATAAGTTTACTCAACTACTAGGATTAGCAAATTCCTCCCTATAGTTCCACGGTTTCCACTTTCCTTATTAAGACGTAATCGATACCCGCGGTCGAGGTGCGGTGTTCATAAAATTTAACTATTACGACCGGTCTCTAACAATATGGTTAATTCAATTTCCTTATAAATCTATTTATTATATCACTTTCTTAAGGAGCTTTCTAGCGTGCGTGGAAAACGACTCCTTGCGTAACCGACGTTAAAACTGTTATTTGCATAACTATCTCAATCTTTATGATGAAGACGAAGATACATCTTGAGAAATCTCTAAATTATTTTTTAATATCCTAGAGTTGTTAAGATGCAAATTTCATACATTATTTTATTGTTTTCGTATTAATTTCAAATGTCAAGTCAAGGTTTCTAATATATTTCGTGAAAGTGAATGGTTAATTGCACGTTTTTAACGTTTACAATTAAATTTTGCTATTATTGTCGTAGTAAATATCTGGTGAACGTTTATTATAATGTATAAAAAGCTTTTACAAGCTGACTCAAAGATGCTGCCGTTGGAATGCCGCTTTTACCGAGAATAGACGTTGTTACAGAGATATTTTTGCTAACTATTTTTATGAGATGAAGTTATGGAGTAAAAACTATAGTTATTTGTGTAAAAAATCTCACACTTGAAGATTCATTCACGAATGTGAGAAACAATTGTCTGTGTAATATGTTAGATAAATTGTGTGGTAGATAAATAATTAAAACAGTAATTTATAATTTAGTCAATTTTCAAGTAATAAGACAAAGTAAAAGCTCTTTGTCTTCAATCTATTAATGTTAGGGTGACAAGTTGATTTGCATTACCATCAGTTATTATTTGGCGCCTATACGGTGCGTGCTACTGATATTGGCGGTTGTGAATTTGATTCCCATTCGAGGAAGTGAAAAAAATACTATTTGAGTTCCGCAACTTAACCCATAAAACCTCAAGCATGCGATGGAAAGTGGGAAACGGAGGTGTGTCAATGGAGAACGGAGTATCTTAACACTGGGTTCCCAGGTTCCTTCTGCCTACCCTGCCATGTGCGAACAGCGTGAAGCTAAAAAAATGCAATAAATAGAAAAATTAACATTTTTCTTTAATATAATAAAAAACAAAGATAATATTTTATTTGATGTACTTATATCAATTCATAGAAAAACTTCATTTAAATGTAAGTTTAATATCTTTTAGTATTAATTTTGTTCCTTTGTTATCTCTACTCTCATATATATTTACTCCGTTTAAGTAATGTTATCTAAATTTATCAAGGAAATTAAGTGATCTGATGAGATGTTCTTTCACTCACCTTTCGCCAAACTATTGTTGCCGCAGTGCGTCATGTGGCGTGGGAGCCATAGTTCCCGAGAAATGGTATATTGTTTTTGTTACATGCTAGAGTTAGCTTTTCTACAGGCGTTTAAGATATTTTGAGCTTATTTATTAATATCCGCTTCGAAATAATCTTTGATAATAGACATTTATCAATTATATAATAAATTTCTTTAAATCTTTTACAATTAAATAATAATTAATTAATTAATACTGTGAAAGGTATGCTGTTTTATTTAGAATAGGTACTTACAAAAAACCTATGCTAATAATATTTTTCTTAATTATCTTTCTATTTATATTGTATTTGTAAGATATGAAATTAGATATATTATTTTTATTGAACTCTCTGTATTCTAAAGTTGATTACGAAACACATTCCTCACACGAATCAAATTTTAATTAGAATGCCCTTTCGCGATAACAATTCTACAAACGTCTGCGGATTAAGTCACTAATTGAACACCGAGTTTCACTCGCTAATTTCTAAGGAATTAAACGGAATTGTCAATACGTAACTATCTGTTGTCATGGAAGGTAGATTGTTTGTCTTAATAAAGGAAAAAATATTGTCGAGATTTCTCTTAATTTATATTTCCATTTCTTCGCTTTGGTTTGGAGGCAAAGCGCGGCGTTGAATTCCGCCAATGAACATGCAATGCCTTCTGAATTCGACGGAAAGTGGGGAAGTAGTGTCTTAACACTAAGTCCCCTCTAGGCAAGATAGGCATCTTGTTGTGTGCGGGATACAGCGAGAAGCTGACATTGTCGAGAGTTATTTTGCATTTACATATAACTGGTGTTTGACAGAATGAAATGTTAGTATAAATATAAATCCCACTTAAATATTTGTATAAAATTGAGGGTTGACTAGGTTTTAGAGACGAGACGACTGGAACTAATTAAAAATATATATTACCAATATTATTGACAATTTGGTTTTATATACAAAATTTCATTGGATAAATTATTTACTTTACCTATAATACAGAAGTCTTATCGTCGAAGCCATGAACGCCATGTCTTGAATTGTGATTAAACCCGCTTACATTACCCCTATTTACCCCCATTTCACATGCCATCCTCTCAAATGTGGTTGATGTTGGAATTCAATTACACGTCACTCTAAAATCTCGACTAAATGACATTTGTACCTCGCAGCCATAGAGCTGTATGGAAACAAACGCTTTTGCCATTTCAGTTTATTAGTTTTGTTGAATTGTCCACTCTGTGGGTCTTGTCTGTCTTCAAACATTTGAATAGCCAGAGAAAATACAGCGGTCGTCTGTTAACTTGTTTTTGTTTTAATGACCATTTATGTCTTGTTTTGTTTGAAAAGTGAGTTTAATTATGTACTTATATTAAAAATTGAGCTATCAAATAGTTTTTAAAAAATGTAATTTTATAACTTCAAAATTTTCATAAATTGATAAATAAATTAATGAACCAGCATCACGCTGTATCCCGCACAAAAGTAGCAGCAGCAGGGTGCAAAGCAAGCCGGGTAGGCAAAAGGAATCTAGTGTTCAGAGACTCCGTTATCCAATTTTCGCCGAATTCTGGATGCCTTGAGTGTTGAGTAGCGGAACTCAACGCTGCGCTTTGCCTATATTAAGCGAAAGAGATTGTTTACTAATACTAAATTTGATATTTCTCTATATGATTCATTCTATTTGTAATTTATCTCAATCGCCCGACATTGACCCCCGCGACGGACCCGGCCCCGTATCTATTTGGCAATTTTGTTAACAGTTTAATGACGGTAATGCCAGTAATGCCAGTAATCTTAGCTTACGTATATATAATTGTTATAAATGACAATTACCTACTAAGGAAATGATTATGGGGGAAGTGGCTAAATGACATTTTTTTTGAGGAAAATTAGTATTTTATTGCTTTATTGTTGTTTTAACTAATTACAGCTAAGGGCCGTGGTCACACGAATAAATAAGGTTTGTTATTATTAAAAAACACAATTGTAGATAAATTTCAAGTGAAGTGAAGAAATTTTAATTCCTTGTATAATTAATAGCAGGTGTAAACACGCAGCTACTGTGTCAATCTTGATTAATACGTAAAGATTATCTTACATAGATATCCACATTTATGATATTGGAAAAGAGAAAATTGAGAGTCTGACTATAAATGTAATGATTGGATGTTCTCCATTTGGAGAAATCAATTATTTTCATTATTTCTGTCCTGATTTGTGTTATTGCCCGTTCTGGAAAGGCAAATCTCGGCGTTTAGTTCCGCTGATCAATATGTTTTGTCGCGAATTCAGAACGGAGTGTCTTGACACTAGGTTATTTCTGCATACATACTATACTATATATAGATCGTGAAAGTGGTTTTTTAGAATATTAAAAATGTGTAGATTTTATTATGAAATGTTACTTAGCAGTAACCGACTTATTATTCTGGCATATTAGGACTAATAAATCATCTTGATAGCGTTTTAACAAGCTATGCTTTAATATTCCTGAGGAATAAGTTGAGACATATTATACCTATTTGAACCTCTTTGAATCTAATTCTTTTGTTAAGTTAAGCTGGCTTTTATACAGATCCATGACGTGAACAGCGTTATGGTTTATATTTCTATATTTTAATCTTTTTAATAGTTACTTTACTCAACAGGCAGTACCTGCAAAATTCGGCGGAAAATGGGTAACGGAGCGAGAGCGAAGAAATGAAAATATGAAATATTTCAATCGTCCGAGTGGGAATCGAAACTACAACCGTAGCGTTTACAGACGCACGCTTGTCCCCTGCACCACGACGACATCAAACATTAATTAAATACTGCATCAAAATCAAATCCGCTAACTCCGTTGCTGTGAACCAATCGACAATAACGTTTATAGAATACAAACAGCGTCCAGGTCCATTGTACCTGTTTGCTAAACGTAAAAGCTCAACTAAGCTCCGGTGAATTGAGTTGCACAATAAGGTCCGCAACGTCTGCGATACCATTGTGATTAATTGGTACTACTTGAAGGGTATTTCCGAGTGCATAATTCCTTATGTAACAACTCGCTTTGAGTGCATTTTCCTTGAATTCGTTCACACAATCTGCGCATGCGTTTTCAATATTGTCCCTTGATTATTGAGGTTATAGCGCTCTGATTGAGAATTGTCTGTTTTTGATGTGATACTTCTTGGTTCGATTTCTTTTCAAGTCTCTGCTAAGACTTGCTTATATTTAAATGTCTTTCGTTCCTTGCTTAGAGGTAAGAAAGCACTGCGTTAGGTTCCTCTACTCAAGACAATTAGTTGAAATAATGGAGATATTGGAGAAAGGAGTCGAATGATCTTTATATTTTCTCTACTTTCTATGCAATAGTATGTAGGAGAAGAATTTAAAACTGTTGAAATTGAAGAACGCAATGATATATCACTATTTTGTTAGTATATAATCAGTCGCTGTTACTAATTTGTTCCAACGGTTCCATCCAACGGTTAATAAGAGAATATTATACAAAGCTGATGCTGTGAGCCTTATGAATGTGCTTAGTTGGATCTATATTATATGGGTTATTGGTTTACTACCTACTTATATAAACGTGGATGCTATAGGACGCTGTTATGGTGCATGGTTGTAGAAATACTACTTCATGTTTATTAGACATACTGCTGCTTGAGTTCCGAAACGACTTTCAACGCAGTATCCTGAATTGGAGGGAATGTGAAGAACGGAGTCTTTTAACACTAGATTCTCTCTGGCTATCATACTATTTTCGGGATACAATGTGAAGCTGAAAAATTAATATAAATATGTGTTCCGCTTAAAAGGCAATGATTCTAAATGAACATATCAGTAAAAACAACGTTTTATAATTACAAGTATATATACCAAAGAACCACGTAACATTTCAATGTCTACATATAGTAAATGTACCTGGCCTGTTACAAAAACACTAAAGACTTACATGAAGCTGAAAAAATCTATCTATCACTTATCGTTGTGATACTAAAATTATTAGTATGTCTTTTTGTGGTTATACATGAAGAGACAAATATTTACATTTGTTTTGGTTAGTTTTTTAGAGCTTTTTCAAATTTAAGGGGCTATTTTTAAATAAGCTATTAGCAGTCGTTAAAATACTCGTGTCTTAAGAAAATTGTGTAAAAATGTGGTTTTTATTGCGTCGCCTGTAAAAGAATGCATAACATTTCCTGAATTGTAAATTTCAAATGCCGACAACAGTTTTGGTTGGTATAATAATAAATTTTAAAATAATCTAATGATGAAACGAACTTGATTTTTATTCGGTATTTTAATGTGTGTGAATCGATCTTGACAAAAAATATAATTACATATATTTTTATATATAGCGTTTTTTTATTTTTTAATATTTATCTAACAATCATTTCCTAGTAAACTTTATCAATATCATACATTACTTTTTAGTGCTGTTCAACCCAAACTTAGGCAAAGTCAATTAGTACCTAGTCTAGTTTATAAAGATCTAGCATGCCGATAGACACAAATGAGTCAAAATGGAACCTACGACTAGTGAGTTGCGACTATCAGCCACAATCTCCAATACATATACTGACTAATTCAAATAAAACAAAGTTCACACGAAATGGGAATATTCAATAGGCAGATATTTGATTAGTATAGTCTATACAATTTGCATGAGGAAACCGAATGGGCCAGACGGCGCCGAGCTTTTCGGACTTTATTTACATAGCTTTCTATTTCCGATAGATGGCGCTCGCTTGCGCAACACAAACGCCGCGGAAAGCTCGTTAAACGATATCCGTGGATAGGACACATATTGGGATTTATTGGATCTAACACTCACTTCCTGATTGCATTCCTGACATTTTTAACTCTTATTTAGTTTTGGAGTGTAATTGTGAATTGAATATAAATACTCTTCTTTAAATTTTTTTTATAGATTCTCACTATATAATATTATTTCGGTGTTTTTTCACAAAATTGAAATATATTTTTAGTTGCCAAACAGAAAAATATTTCTGAATATGTTTATATGTACATACCTGATAATTATTTTCTTTTTTTGGACATGTACGGCGTACGCCCCCAACACAATGTTTCTAAAAGAGTTTGTTTGTTATTTATGAAAGATTTTATTAATAAATACATCTGTTTTCAGTTGCGTTAAATAATTATGAGAAATATTCTAGACTGCTGTAACAACCCTAAATATGACGAAATCAATGGGAACGCAATAACAGCCTTTGATTGACTTGATGCGAGTAATTCAATTAAATTGCTTTGGAACATCTGTTTGTATACAGCATGTGATATAAAGGATAAACAATAATTATTGTTAAATATTTTTAGATGTTTTAAGGTATAACAATAACTCTTTTTACTCCTGTTTTTATAGAATTTTAGGGTTTCTATATGATAACCTAAAAAAATCCTGATTTTCCTGAAAATGATCGTCTGTATATATAATTGATATAATGAAATATAATTTGACTAATTTAGCGTGTTTAACTGTAAATGCTAGATGTGGATTTGATCTCTTCTCAAGGAAAGACAAAGGGCGGCGTTAGGTTCCCCATATAGAGTCAATTTAAAACCGACACAATTTCTTCCCTTAATCATTATTTGAATATTTTGTAATATTATCTATGTAAGATATCCATATTGTACGATGCTTATACCGACAATAAAATAGATAGCCTAACATTAAATTGAGTTCGAGGTGACGAATTAAATTAAAGAGCGTCGTCGTTCAAGTACTGGATGTGAGCTGCGCTACATAATAATATGACAAACTAGCGGCCCGCTCGCGGTTTCACCCGCGTGAACTATGTTAATAGTAATCTCTGTCTCCATGACTACAGGACGTAGTCATGGAGACACAAGTCATGGAGACGTCACTAGGAAGTGACGTCTATGCAAAATTTGAGACTCCTAGCATTTGTAGTAACGAAGTTTCATACAAACTTTCGACCCCAAAAACAACCCCTTAGAAGTCGAATACTGCAAATTCCCGTCTTAGCGAGCACCTACGTCCTATAAATAACTCCTATGCAAAATTAGAGATTTCTAGCACATGTAGTTTCTGAGATTTCGTGATGAGTGAGTGACCTTTCGATTTTATATATATAGATTAAACATGGGCAGTGATGCGTGTTGCAATAGTAATAAAATAAATATAATATGTAAAAAAAAACAGTACAGTTTGTTCTTCTCAGTATTTTATTTTTAATCGTCATAAAGAAATAACTTTGAAAGAATATTTAAAAAAATATACCTAATTTGAAGGAGTACGCCCTTGAATTTTGAGATTTTGAGAAGACCTAGAGGGTAGTATTTTTCTAACAATGAAATCTTGGAACTTTTATACTTAGTTATATTAGGGTTAGTAAGCAACCTGCCTGTAGTTTATTTTTATGAATCTTAAAAATCGTGTCACGGTCTTTCCAAAAATAGAGATGCTCTATTTAAATAATGATATTTTGTTTACATTTGTTTTTTTTATACAAAAAATATATTAAACTTTTAATAAAACGCATATATAAATATTTTAATGTAAAAACTTGAATCCTTATTACTTATTTCACCAACTTATTTAGATTACTCTATCAGTCATCCGTAACTCGATCGGTATTCGATTTAAAGATGAAAAGTTTTTACGAATGTTTTCAAAGAACCACGTAACATTTCAATGTCAACAACCTTGGCTGTTATCGGCTTGTAATATAACACCCGGCTTCTTGCCTTAGATTAATAGGTAGGTAATAAGTAACACGTAATGTCTTAAATCGCTACTTACTTATGTTTTGCTTGTTCTAATGTGAAATTATTGTTTTTAATAGATAATCGTAATAAGTGAAAAATATAATGTTTTTTTTATATGTCGTCGACGTCTAGGACATATATCTATATTTTTTTTATCTATAGCAAAGCTTTAAGGGTGTGTGGGGGACGAAATATTTTGACACGCTTCCTTTTACTTATCCTATTTACCGCTTTTTCGGGATAAATCGTGAAGGTAAAAAATACTTTTAACTCTATTTAGCCAAAATTACGATATTAAAGGGATATAAAATGTGATACAGATAGAGTAACAGCACGCCTTCGCAGTAAACGATGAAATAATACACAAAGAAGTACTTAAATTAAAGAAAAAAGATATACATATACCGTCATAATTCTCTTTAGCGTTAACAAAAGTCAAACTTAGTTTTAAGTAACAATACCAAAACAAAACCCACTGTTCCTTTCAAATGAAAATGTCTGAATTTGTAAATATTTTAGATTTAACTTTCTCTTAGACCGTCTAGGGCGATTCAGGTCTTCGTCCATGTACACAGTGACCCGTGGTTAACTAGCTGGCGGGTTATCGCGGGCCATCAGAACACAATTGAATATGGGGCTAACCTTATTAAACCTTTCTATTGATATATGGACTGATAAGGCTTTATGGCTAAATATTATATGCATTTTGCTAAACCTGGTTGATGTCTATACTAGAGGCTGGCTGTTTCTCTTATTTTAAGGTATTAATTAATAATAGTGTCCTATTTTCGGTAATATTAATTAATAACGTTTCATGCGAGTAGACATCAAACCCACAACTATCGTCTTTACATCCAGACAATGTTCCAATGTGCCACGAAGGCCTCTATAAGATAACAAAAATGTTGAAACGAGTATTACCAGGCATATTAGTAAAAAATAGATGACAAGATAAAATCGCAATCAAAATCTCAAATTTAAATAATCACGATAATTACAATCGACATAGAGTGTTATATCATTCTTAATACAAAGAATATTGTTTACGTAACGCCGTTACGTATTTTTTTTAAATAATTTATGCATATTTCTGAATTCGCCCTCAATTTGAAGATTATTTGTTACGTATAACAAAATCGGAATTAAACTATTATCATTAAGCTATTATCATATTTTTATTTTTTGTAATTTTAATTAAAAATGTATCCACTCAAAACACGATGTATCCAAAATTGGTCGTTCGGTAGAGAATGGAGTGATTCAACACTAAGTTCTCCATCCCTACGTGCGGAATACAGAAAAAAAATGTTGCTAATATTTCTTGTTCATAGCTGTAAAAGCAAAATATTTAAGAAATACCGTAACAATGTTGCAACAAGCATTTATGGGTGTAACAACAGGCGAATCAGATTGAGAATTCGTGGCTTACATTGCCGATTGACACGTGAACACAATACAAGTAGAGTCGTTCGTGTAACAAGTGTTTCAGAAATTATGTTCATATACTCATATAGTCTATAGACATGTATAAAACTCTTCTGTTACTGAGTAATTCACAGACGGACAGACGAACAATACGGCGTAGAACGCTGATTATTTTACCGTATGTAGTAGTGTTACTTTCTTTGGTGGTATTGTGGGGTCCTGGGTTCCCTAAGAAAGAAATTCTCAAAATTCTCACAGGAAAAACCGAAATTTTCCGTTTTATAATCCATGCAAATGAAGTTGCTAGAGCTACGACTCGTATGCGTTGAAAGACCTAAAATGCGCTTTTATTTTTCTATATCTCAGATATGGTGCGAGAAGTTACTTCGTTCTCAACTTAATGTCAATTTTATATATTAAATATTTGCTGATTTATAAAAAATTTTGATAAAATCTATAAAATCATTTGAACCGGCAATTATTCGGATTACACAGATTAGTCCCAGCGGCCCCGTGATGTCGTCTAATCGTTGAAGTCAAATTATAATGACATAAAACATTCATTTATTATATAAAAGATTGTGATATAATAATATAACCACATATAATTTTCATAATAAGATCCTGTTTTTGCGGGTATTAGCCGGTGACAGCTTAATGTAATCGATCGCTGTTAGATATGCCGTTAAAGCTTCTTACATCAATTCATAGGATATTAATTATTATATTTTTTCGTCAACTATGTATTTAGATGCTGAATATTGTGGAATAAGAAGGAAGAACTTTTCCATTTTCTAGTATTCTCTAGTTTGAAGACATTTTTCGTTACTTTTCTATTGTTTTGACCGTTGTTTATTTAAAACTATCATTTCAATGTAAAATCAACTCAGCATATATGCAATGTTCGCTTTACTAGCAACTGTTGCTAAGCTGTAAAACCCTCTAAGCTTAAACTCACAATACGTTATAATTTGTAAACTTAGAGCCATCATATTATTAAAAACAAAAGCTCTATGACGTGAGAACTTTGTCTAAATTCACAGGAAGTATTGACTTTGAATCAACCAAAGGAAACCACAATATTTTTAACTAAGTACTAACTCCCTCACAATAATGAGCAAAGATTAAAAGAAAAAAAAAACCTTTAACGTCGCAATTATCCAAAGCGCACTATTACCAAACTCTAAAAGTCTAAAACAAAGAGTTTCCTCAGCCAATTGCAACAATTAGATACCATTTAGAGGCACAACGTCCTTCAACGGTTCTATATTGTGATGGCTCACATCGTAAATCTTACGAGCTACAGTGTCGTTACGGTCCAAGATTCGTGCGCTTGCGCAACAAAACATCATATTGCACGCGATTAGCATACAATACGTTTGATACGGTGCGGTGGTGTGGTGGTGGTCGGCTCTCGTATTGGCAGGTTGGTGCTTGGTATTGATATGCGCACTGCTATTGTCTATTACAACCGTAACTTTCCTCTCGTGATGGTTGGTGGTTGCAGCAGCTGATCTAGCATTGATATATGTTTCTTTTGCATGTTTTCATTGGGTATTTGTTGATCCTTAATTCTTGTCACTGCTACAAGTTGAGATAGAATATTTCTATTGTTATCATGATAGAACTCTAGATTTTATCACGTGGAGGAATTATAGTCCTTTATTAACTAGTAGGTACACTATCTGAATCATACAAGGGGAAGTTAGGGCAATTATGCATTTTCTGTTTTTTTTTTAATTGAATTTCTTATTCTATAAAACATTTTAAAGAAATTATTAGTAAATAGGTACAAAAGACTGCGGTAACCATGTTAATACGAGATGCATTTTATTATGCATTTCGTTTCCACATTCCCGGTTAATGAAGTGTGCAGGACTGTTATGCAGGAATGGCTCAATCGTCGCTATTATAAACGGCCGAGCACTTCAAGCATGTTAGAAGAAGATAAAATATGTAAAACAGGAAATTTTCAGCACGCTTCATTATTAGCTGTGGTAAATCAGTTGAGAAATAGGTACATTAACAATAGGCGAACATCAAAATAATGTTCTATACACCGATCCTGATAGTCACGCTAGATGAGTCCAAGTTTAGTAAGAAAAACTGCAATAATATCACGCTTTGGTTGGTTTATAGCGACTGGAATTAGGATTATACAAGTATTATCTTATACTGAAATTTGTTTTTAAATTCGTTCACTTTTTTCGACTAGGTGCTAGGTTGTGGCATGGGTCGTAGTATGGACCTAACGAAACTATTAAACAGCGATTCTTTTTATATTTATGATGAAAGTCAATAAAGTAATAAATCAAAATAAAATGTTTAATGAAAAATATTTAATTGGTTAACATTTATTCTTTTTTTTCAGTTGGTTGTAAATTTGGCTATCGTGGTTTACCACGCGCTAGACTACACGCATGGAGAGGATGAAGAGCGTCTCATATCTCCAGACCTGGAAGGGCTCATCACGGAGATGACTGCGGGCAATATTACTGGTAAGATTAATTTTATGTTAGTATTTTACTTACTTCATATTTGTGGAATATATATCGTAGAGAAAATAGAGACATCATCACCTTCTTATTTAATCCTAATCAATTCTAGCCAAATTAAGTATTTTAACAAATTCTAGTTTATACTTAAATCTAAACAGCTACGATTGCATGACAAATAACTTTTGTTTACCTTTTGTTGAAAGTGAAAACTGTGCTCGTGTTCACCGAAGGTTAAGGTTCATGATTCTGTTTATATTCTCTACCATAATTATCCAACCATAAAAGTAAATCAATAGTCACGAGTGTAAAAGGCATTACTCACAATAATTGATCTTTCAAAAACACCTACGTAGAGAAATACCCAGTTGACTTTCCCCTTTTTGACCTTTTTTGTTGTCACGCTGGTCGTTACCTGCCACAATACGCATTCTGTGGACCATTATTGGTTAATATGTTTTGCCAACAATCTAATGTAAAACAAAAAAATAACTTTCTATTTCAATTTACTATTAAAGTGGATTTTTTAGCGTTACTTTTAAAATTTATTTGGCCGACACGATTTCCTTAGCTGTGTTCTATACTTTTTTTACTTACACTGATAATGTATTTATATGTAATAGAAAAATCAATGAAAATGTTTTCTTTTTTATATAAATTTATATTTTTTAATAGTAATAATTTATAAAATACAATTTTCCACCAAAAAATGATAATCAAAACCAAGCTAATTCTCTCCAACTCCCAAGGCAAACAACCGTCTCCCACATAATTATGTTAAGTAGAGATTCTGTAGCAATTGTCCGAATTTTGAATTTTATTTCTCTCGTGCTGTGATTTAGATGAAAAGACGTGCGTGCAAACACGTTTTGTATAAGCGTAACCTTTATCGGTTCCCGTTAGATCGCTAACGTGAAATTGGCTTTATAATTTGACCATCAACCTGCCTATGAATACATTTCGAAGTCTAATTCGATATGGTTTTTCGATTTGTGTAAAGGCACATATTTTTTGTTACTTTACAGTTTATATTTCGCATAAAGTAACGTAGAAAAGATAGTATTAAGACACTTTTCTCCACTCTCTCCCCAAATTCGACACATTTTCATTGAATGCTATTGGTAAAAGCTACATTAACAGATCACGTGTGTGTTTGTGTGTAAAAAGTTTATATACAAGTAAAGTAAATATTTAGATTATTTATTTATATATTCGCACATATTAAAAAGAGCTTGCCAAAGTAATAATAAAAAATCAGTTATAAAATCGGTCTATCAAAACACATTAATATTGTTTCTAGGACATAGTAAGAGACAGTTACGTTTTCGTGTGTAATATGCAAACTTACTCATGGCTTTTACTATTGTTTACATACTCGTATGCTAGTAGCTCGTACGTCTTCAATGCAGGTCGAGGAGTTTTTTTACTTGGAGCACAATAATGCGTGTGATAGTCAGCTGTTATGGATAATTGCAGCGGTGATACCGTTGTCATGGCTGGTCTGGTTTACTCACTTTGTTTGCCATTGAAGAGGAGAATGTGGGAATTATTGAATATTTAAAAAAATATATATTTATACGTTATTTAAAATTGGGTTAATTAATTATTATTTTTATTATTTACTTATCTCTCTTAACGTTAATAAATTATGTACTCTATTTCTTTCTTTGTTTTGGTTATTTTTGTTGTATTTATAGACAATAATTTTTTATGGGAAGGAACCCAATATCAAAATTAGTTATATTTACTTATATTTATTTGCGCAAACATTATTATTCGTTTCCCATTACACGATTTGAATCAGCAACCCTAATTTTTAAACACATGTTTCAATACTAATTACATAACATAAAGAAAATATTTTTCAAAAAAGCTTCAGTGTTATAATAACAGTAACGTATTGTTCAAGCATAATTGGATGAGAAACATAGCGTATAGCCTCAGAGCGGTAACTATATATTAAAACACTATAAATCTCCCCGCAAGCACAATGGCGAGAAAACTCCATCATTTACATACATTCATCGCATTCCACATCTCTGTGTCTGTGAACTGTGCAGTTTCCGGTTATTTTGTTCGAATTTCAATCTCTTAATTATTTTGTATAAACGAATTTGTAGATAATATTTTAATTGAAAATCTATTTGCGTTTTTATATCTCAACCACTTTATTAGTGATTTGTTTTTAATAAGTAAATTTAAAATGATTAAAAGGAGACAAGAGTTAAAAAGAGGGTCTGCACAAAATTGAGATTAATTTTCAGCTTTACGCTTTTCCCTTATAATAGGGCTGCCAATGGGAACCTCGTTTTAACACTAGTTGTCAACTATTCGCCCAATTTTCGAGACATTGCGCGTTGTTTCGCGGAACTCAATACCGCCTTTGTTATACTAGTGGGACTCGAACCTAAAACATCAGGTTTACATTTAGATGTTGGACCACTGCACCACGACATCCTCATATACCAACATTCAACGTTAAAGAGAATATAAAAAGACTACAATCATTAAATTATTATAGGTAATAGTCTTACGTGATTTTTCCAAGAACAGGAATGCTAGCGTGAAATAGCGTAATTAATAAATGATAATCTAATCGTGAGTTTCTTCATTCCAAACAAGCTTTTATATTCCATTCATTCATGACATTATCACACCTCGCACCTAACAAGGAAGAGGACTGTTCATTTTCACTTTCTCTAAACATTATCGTCAACGTAATGTTTCCTAATATCCTTTATAGACTGAGCCATATTATATTATACTAGTTTTTGGCTGCGGCTTCGTTCTTAATTTTAAATGAAATAAGGAATAGCTTGTGCATCGTTGTGTGCTCCCACTGGGGTTGTAGTCCACTGGGGTTGTCGCCGACTGGGATTGTAATCCACTGGAGTTGTAATCAGAAATGATCCATCACCTTCCTCTATATATGGACTGTCAGACCCAAAAACGATTTTTCAACTCCAAATTTCGTTCAAACGAAAGAAATTCTTCTGAATAATATTAGCACAGATAGACTGGGATATATTATAAAATTGATGTTGTCATCGTATCGTCGACCTATGATCTGACACCGGCTCGAACCTCCCACTGCGTCGGTGCACAATGAATCCGTTCCGCCTGCATTTCACCACCCTTTCTAACTCTCACGGATCGTACAATTCGAATTGAGCTGTCATGTTTTGTCGTCTTTTCCTCAACGTGGTGGTGGCGCTTGATGTGACCTACTATTCATCCTTTTGCATGGGCTTTTGTTCCTTTTTGTGCAATTTGTATTTAACGTCATACTACGTTAACGGGATAAATGTGGTGTGTGCATGGTTGAACGCGATGATGGTCAGTTCGAATCCCGATTGTAGAAAGTTATTTATTTATATTATAATTTTAGTCTAATTTGATCACTGGTGCGTTAAGCTTTTTCCAGAACATGCGGAATATATATCGTGAGGTTAAAAAAATGATAGTCAACTTTTTTTTATTGATCAAACCGGATATACTCGTATACCGTTTTGTACCAGTGATTTAATGTCAATCAATACCCAGCAACAACTTGCTTGCTTCAAATAATGCTCGATGAAAACCAGTTCGATAAAAAGATCAAAATTTGACCTGGAAGCCCAATTAGCCTATGGCTACGAAATTTTGCAATCGCAATTATTGAATGATTTTGTATTAGTGTAGATATAGATTAATATTTTTATTTTATTTTATCTTTCTTTTGTTTCTTTATTATTATTTTTTCAGCTTCACGTTGTATAAAGCAGGATAGGTAGAAGGAACCTAATTGTGAAACTTTCGCATTGAGTTACGAAACTCAACGCTGCGCTTCGTCTACCAGAGTGAGGAAAAGAATTTCATTATTTTCTCCAAGCAGAGATTGAAAAGACTTTTAATATAATGAATAGATATATTATAGATTATTTATATCCTTCGTATTATTTCCATAGACAATATTGAATATATTATATAGCTTGTTAATAGCCGACGCGTACACAAAGTGACCAAGAATAGCCATCACAATGCGCAAGGTCATCACGAACAAAAAATATGAAAGTTGCTCGACTCTTTTTATCGCATTTCTTATATGCAGATCTGAACATCTCCGCAGTATTCCCACGACTAGTACCGATTGTACTGTAGATTGTATGAACCATGAAGCGGATAATAAACTATACTAGGCTATATTAATATGATAGTTAATAAATTTTCTTAAACATACAATTGTATTAGATAATACATTTTTTGGAGCCGTCAGTATCTATCTGTAAGCGCGGCGGTTGTTAGTTCGATTTCCACTGGGGCAATTTATAAGTATTTTTTTGTTCGATCTGGTAAGAAGACAAACCGCGGCGTCAGTCTCGATAATTTTACGATGCGTTAGGGTCGAAGTGTTTTAAAATTAGGTTCAGTAGGTCAGCCAAGGCTTAAAAATATTAATATTTTTTCTGGACTATTCACGATAGAAAAAATCTCAAAGAAAAGACCATATGTAATTTGTTACTTTTATCGTGCACATCTTTTATTACATCTAATATTCTTATACAATATTTTTGTTGAGGAAAATTATCAAAATACACGTGCTAAAAACATTATTCCAAATAGTTTCTAGTTTCGCAGTAAGCTTAAATAGCGATTGTCAGATATTACGAGCGTAGCGTGGCGTAGGTCGCAGTGGGCAATGTTCTGAGCTTCTAACATGTTTATCTTAACGAGGTGATGTTTTGGCGATTTCGCGGTACATTCTGTACGGCCCGTTAAGTTCTGTTTATGCGAACGCCACGGAACTGTGTTTACGTGTTAGTTGGGTTTGTACGTTTGTGAAATGCATTTAGTTGCTTAGTTTTCCTATTTGATTTGTTTTCTTTTTGTTTTATTTAGTGTTAAGACACTCTGTTACTCGTTCTGAAGTTCTAATTCTGGAGGCATTGCGTTTTGAGTGGCGGAACTCAATGCCAGAATGTCGAATTCGGGTGGAAACAAAGCTTAAAGTTTCATCTTCTTTCTCTGTCTGTCATCGGCTAAATTTTTTATTTTCTATTTTTTTTTCAAAATTTATTCTAAAATTTGCTTGCCTGTACTATAAGTTTCGTTAGATATGTTTATATAAGATCTTTCCTAGTCTGCAACGTAAAGTTGTAGACGTGCCATTGGACTGTCACCCAATATGGCTTACATGTAAATTGCAAAGTTCTATGTAAAACTATAAAATTTATTCACATCTTAGTTTAGTTGTGCGGGATAAATGCAACTATATGTTTATATTTATGCATTCTTTATTTTGTTTAATGAAAAGCTCAATAATTATTAAATAGCGCTCAAATTACAAAAGATAATTTCAATAGTTACTTTCGCTTTCTAAATAGGGGAGAGCGGGGCCAAAAGTTCCGATTTTTTTTCAACCTCAAATATTGCTACGAATACTTGATTTTAGTATTTATACAATATAATCAAATTCAACTTACATATCTAGACTTGCAATTAAAACAGTAATTTGGGGTATTCTTTGTAAGACTTTTTTATTATGATTTTTTTTATGACTGAAGTCGGAAAGTAACAACTTACCCCGATTTGGGGCAAGTTGTTAACAGACAGGGGTAAATTGTTACCATATTTTTAAAGCTATTATTTTCAAAATAAAAAACAATAAATAATCGAACAAAGCCTGTTTATTTCAGGAATAATCAACAGTATCATAATAATTACCAGGCACAAAAGCAAATCTTTTTTAACCGACTTCTGTAAGAAAAGGAGATTATCAATTCGACTGTTCCTTTTTTTTATGTATGTTACTTCATAACTTTTAATTAGATGAATCGATTTTGATGATTTTTTTTTATTTGAAAGGTAGTGTTTCCCATGTAGGAACCAATTTTTTTTTGGTCTATTTTTGACAATGGTATCTATGAGAAAATCACATAAGTATTAAATTTGTATTGGTACGTGTGCGACAAAATGACGAATATCTCAATATCACGCCAACCGTTTCTAATGATTCTTTTATTATTTGAAAGGATACACTTCAAGGATAGTTTGATGAAAGTTTGTTTAGGTTCTGATTATAAAATCCGGTCAAAATTGAGAAAATTTGTTTTTATTTTGGTAAATATTAATTATACTGGTATGGTTACAATGTTAAAATTATTCGCAGAAGTAAGATTCCCCATCGTTGCATTTCTTTTCAACCAACCTCAAAAAAGAAGTTTTCATTTTCAACCGACTTCAAAAAAGGGAGAGGTTCCCAATTCGCCCGAATATTTTTATGTATTTTCTTGTTAATATACCAAAATGTTAGTTTCCACAAAAATAATACCTAATTGAGTCAAGTTTTACATATCACAACAGATGCCACTCGTTAACAACCATTACCACCACAACCAACACTCGTTTAAGAAGTATCCTTTTAAGGTTACTTATCACTTAAAATCGTAAAAAGAATTAATTTTGAACAAAAAATACCGAACCGAAAAACAACGGAACTAAAAAGTAAAAGATAATTTTACATAAAATAAAACTTATTTTGGTTTTCTTAAACCAAAATAATAAACAAAAATTTTATACCTTTAGGTTTACGCACTTAATATGTATATGTAATTCTTTGGTAACAGTTTTTATGTTATTCCTGCAATCTTTGAAAACTACATCCGCTGCTTTTTGCATCAACTCATATGACACATAACCTCAAGTTGATTTCCGAGCATAAGTCCGCATGTTACTAAATTACAATATTTTTTAGTATGAAAAATTACAATATTTACATCCCATTATTGGTACAAATGAATTGGCGAAAGTTTTTCGTCACAATAACAGGTCACAACATGCCCCAAAAAAAGGGAACATCTAGCCCCAAAAACACGTGTTGAAAAAAAAATTAATATAAATAGGATATAGAAAACATAAATAATTTACAAATAGTGTTCCGAAATAGTAGGTAATATAATGTAAAAAAAACACTAACATACTCGAGGCTAATCATTAAAATTTGTGAGATAGACCAAAAATATGAAATGCAAAAATATTTACAATCGTGCACCAACGACACCCGTGTGCTATTCCATTGGTTTCGGGTGCCACTGGATTGTTCAATATGCTGGCCATGTTTACTAAATATTCCTATCACTTTTCTCCGCGAAATTATTTCCATCGGAACAACTTACCTCGGTAACTTTTAGCCCCGCTCTCCCCTATTAATCTTGCTTTGCTATACTAGAGAGAGAGAGGAAATTAAAATATTTCATTTTCTCGAGCGGGAATCGAATCCTTAACCATCGCTTCTATAGTCACCACGACGGCCTCTTGGAAATTATCTGTTATGACAAGTAACTCTCTTTAATTGACTATAACAAACATTTATGGGCACATTTGTTAAATTAATTAAAAAAAATAAGGGCTTACAAAAGCGCTGCAAATTTTTAAACTCCGTTAAAGCCGATCAATTTTAAATACCAACCTCTAAACTATCTGTTAATCAAGCTTTTGTAAATGAAAGTTCTAATCTAAAATTTAATTTCGTCACTTGCCTTAGGTGTATGTGAGAATGTGATGCGTGGGTGGTATTGTTTTAACGTTAAATTGGTTGCCGCTACCAAGTGTCATACGTGATTAATAGGCTATGTTAATATGACACACGGTATTTGCAAACAACGTGATGTGTCATTGTGCCATTTGAGGTTTCAGTCTGTGGCCTACGTTCAATGTTTTGATAGTAATTAAACTTTAGATTTTTAATTACCTTTTCTTCTGGTAGCCAGAACGCGGCGTTGGGTTACGCCGCACAATGTCTCGTAAATTGAGCGGAGGGTGTGGAATTGAGTGTCTTAGCTCTGGCTTCAATTTGCCTACCTTGGTTATTATATGGGAATAGGTGTGAAGCTGAAGTGGAAAAAAATCTTTTTCAGGCCTAGGGCGTATAGGGCATATACAGGGTGTCCCAGGAGTCAACGATAAAACGAAAACAGGTGATAGACCAAGTCGTGACAGTTATGGGAAAAATATGAAAAAAAATCTTTGTCATATATTTTTCATATTATTTTGATTTTAAAAAATATCGGAAAAACCGACACCCTGTGATGATTTTTAAGGTCCTAAGACTACAAATATTACTTTTTCTTATTTTTTTTTTCTGTAATGTAATCATGAGTAACCCTTCTGTGAATTACAGTTTAATATTGAAACGCACCTGCATCAATTTTAAATAAAATGTCGTGTTTTTGCCAAATATTAAATTCAAAATAATTACTACACCCAACTTTAACCGACCGTACTGTAAAAAAAATGTACTACACTGTTTTTGCAAGTAATCTCAAAAGTTGGCGCATTTACTCTGGATTCCGAAATGGTACAATACTTGCTGGATTACTTCTTAATTGAAGAGAGAAAAATCGAAATACACGATAATCGGGATGACGTTCAGCGTTTTGGTATCTTTTCCGATACATTCTAGCTGCAGCATTAGCGTTACATAACCATTCTCCGTGATTGAAATGCATATTGGCAATGTGTCACCGAGTATATGGCCTGGGAGAGCCCGGACTTGAGCACTATCCTTACAAGTCCTGGGCCAGCCCCTAAGTGGGAAAAGTTCAGGTACCTTGAATCCGTCATGCACGAGTCTGGAGGCATCGATCACGATCTCCTTGGCCGGATAAGCGTTGCCTGGGCTAAGTGGCGAGAGGTCACTGGTGTGTTCTGTGATCGCAGGATACCGTCCAAACGCTATCTGAACTTTTCTGACTTAGGGGCTGGCCCAGGACTTGTAAGGATAGTGCTCAAGTCCGGGCTCTCCCAGGCCATATACTCGGTGACACATTGCCAATATGCATTTCAATCACGGAGAATGGTTATGTAACGCTAATGCTGCAGCTAGAATGTATCGGAAAAGATACCAAAACGCTGAACGTCATCCCGATTATCGTGTATTTCGATTTTTCTCTCTTCAATTAAGAAGTAATCCAGCAAGTATTGTACCATTTCGGAATCCAGAGTAAATGCGCCAACTTTTGAGATTACTTGCAAAAACAGTGTAGTACATTTTTTTTACAGTACGGTCGGTTAAAGTTGGGTGTAGTAATTATTTTGAATTTAATATTTGGCAAAAACACGACATTTTATTTAAAATTGATGCAGGTGCGTTTCAATATTAAACTGTAATTCACAGAAGGGTTACTCATGATTACATTACAGAAAAAAAAAATAAGAAAAAGTAATATTTGTAGTCTTAGGACCTTAAAAATCATCACAGGGTGTCGGTTTTTCCGATATTTTTTAAAATCAAAATAATATGAAAAATATATGACAAAGATTTTTTTTCATATTTTTCCCATAACTGTCACGACTTGGTCTATCACCTGTTTTCGTTTTATCGTTGACTCCTGGGACACCCTGTATGTGCTAGGTATACATTTTTAATAAAGATAAAAAAATCTACATTTGTACGTCGTTCCGTTTTATGACTTCCGACGAATTTAGAGATAGGTCTATCTAAAATTGCAATTGCAAAAATAATAAAATACAATCAAATCAATACAAATAACATATTAATCTTGCGCAGGAACCGAACTTACACTCACAGCTAATTAATCTTGAGCAGGAACCGAACTTACACTCATAGCTATTGTGAAATTATTTTCTGTACCAACAGGGCGTCAATTCACTGTGGTGCATTTAGGTCCAATGATTGTCGTATTTATGGACAATCTTTAAATGTTAAAGCTATAATTATAGCACTCAATCAAAAATACATTCAATTGAAAAGTTAATAACACTTTAGTAGTTATTTATTAACCTCTTTCGAGTTAAGTGAACTTACCAATAAATATATGATTATTGATTTATTTGGGAACCGTTATATGACGAATCGACCGCACATCAATACAACAGCCCCTCATATTTCCATTAACTGTGGAAATAAATTTCGCCGTTGGACATGTAATAACATTCCTCCAGCCAGCCCAGCCAGCCGCCCGTAACCCAGTTTGCTCTTCTGAGGCTAAACTCACGCCCGCGGCTTCATCACTTCTGCTTGAAAACTCTTAAAATGACCGGTTTCAAAGCTAAGATGAGAGGTACTAGTTTTATGTTGCTGTTAATGATTGAGACCTTCGCTCTTAGATTTATGAGTGTTTTTTTTTTATTTACTGGCAAGTAATTAAATTCCATATAATATGTTTAACTCTATACATAACGATTTGGCTGTGTAAGCATTTAATATAATTTCATAGAAAGGTTGGAGATCATCGTGACAAATAAAGCAGCGTCTCGCTAAAAATGCTATTATTGTGGATCAGATTATCTACAAATATTTTTATTTCCCTGCTCAATTAAAATTTCAACTACTTAAGATGCTGGATATGCCGGGCGAAAAGTGGACAACGGAGTGTTTTGTCACTAGGTTTTCCTTTTCTCAGGCTACCCTGTTAAATGCGGATAAGGAAACAAAATAGACCAGAATTTTCATATGTAAGTCTTGCCTGATTACTCTCTATCCTATAAATAGCTAAATATATCATAGTTACTTTACTTTGTTGGTAAGTAATATCGCATTATACTGTACCTAACAAACGTTTCAAAATAAACACGCGATCTTCGAAAGCGTTTATCCCTACAGACAATGTTACCATATTTTATATTAGACACTTATAAGGTTGTAGGGTCAGTGAAAGTGGCGCCGCACCACCCATATGAAGGCATTGTAGTACACAATGTTGAAAATTATTATTAATAGCGTGCCAGTTGTCACGCTTGAAACTGATCAGCTCCTTTGTTTAGGAGACAGGCTTCGATTGATATATCCCTTGAGAGTTGTTATGGATGGATAGAAGAGAGTATAACGATTAACGATGGGTTCTTGTTTAATTATGTGCTAGCTATTGTTCAGTGGTGGTTATTTCATCAGTTTGTTTCGAACTAAATGGTTATTTTTATAGACTTCCCTTTGAAATGTTTTGAAATAAATTAGTAGTAATATTTTTTAGTTTGAGTGTATGTCTGTTAGTAAAAATAAAAGTGACTTATGTTATAAGGTTATAAGTAATAAACACAGATATTTTTTTGAGCTTGGTTTTTGAGCTAAAATACTTTTCGTCCATGATCTACTTAGTTCTGGTTAATGGAAATAGAAAAAGGAATGATGTATCATGAGATTTTATTTTCTTCTCTGTCCTTATGTATTTAATATTTTTGTAAATTCCTATATCTTCCATGCAAAACCTAGTTTTTTTTTCCTAAAAAAGAGAAGTGAAAATCAAACCCACACCCATCATGTTTCCAATCAGATGCTCAATTGCGTTCCTGCAGCGTCACGATGACAGTAAATGTAAAAAATATATATAAATAATAAAGCTCTATCTTTATAAATATATAAATATCACAGTATTATAATTTCCGTAGAAAACATCTGATACGCTAGCAAGTTTATAACTGACGATGTCTCTTGTGGGAGAGAATGAATAGTTAACGTTTAACCGTTGACTGTCGGTGCATGAGAACATGGTGTCTAACGGAATGGCTTTTATCATGGTGAATGTTGTAAATTATGTGAATATTATTTTAATTTTACAATTGTTTGTAGTTAGTAAGATTCACTTGAAATTAAATTATTTTAACCGGTTTTACGGTGCAAAAAATAGTGCTCGGGTTTTCTTAAAATTTATTTTCTAATACCAAACTTATTTTTGTGTATTCGACACATTTGCAATTCGTATGTCTTAGAGTTAATTCGTAAATTCATGCTTATATTTTATACATGTATAATATTCAATCGTTTAGTTTTTAAATTTTAGAATTATAATACGAAATTTGATCCAGATCAACCATTCGTCTATAGTTTCTACAATAAGATTACGTTGGCAACGCACTTGGTCTCGGCACTAGAAAGCGAGTATATTAGGAGTTAGGACCTTTGCCATTGAGTCAGTTACACGTCACTATATTTGACAAAGAGTACCTGGACGCTGAGTCATACGATACCTGGGTTCATAGATTATGATTATGTGCTTTTGCAAAAGCTTGATTTTCATCAGTAACAATAAATCTTGGTCATTTATTAATTCCAAAGTTTTGTTGGGATTGTTTACAACTTTGTTGCTTAAGACAATTGTTTCTGCTAGAACGAAAAGGGCGTAACTCGATCTGAAATTGATAAGTAAAAATCTATAACAATATTATTATCCTGGGTTTGAATCCCCAAAATTCATAGAAATATTTTTGTCTTCAATATAAATGGTCTTTTTAGACGCAAAGGACGCCAGGTCTTAGTTTTCCTATGACTACTTAATGCATAAGCTGTGTAATGGACAAAGTTGAAAAAAAAGAAATCTTCAATAAAGCTTATGTACGTGTAATTTTTTCCCAAACTAAAAAAAAAATATTTGATATGTCTTAAAGTACATTTGACGTTATTGTAGAAGTGTGATATATGGAGGTAGGCATCGTCTGGCTGACTAGGCGCCGGTCATGACTGTGATCGCTTATTGCTATTTGCGCTTCGTGACGAAACAATGCCTGTCGATTGTTCAAACTTTATTAAGTTATATTTTACCTACAATTGGTTAGTTCATTTATATGATTGACATATTAGTCGTTGTTTCGAAATATAATAGAAAAATAGTTCTTTTTTCATGCTGCTTATTACCTTTTTTTATATAAAACAGATGTATTTTCGTTTTCTGTTACTTTCTGTTTTAGCAAAACTTGTATGTAACCAGAACGAAGATTTATAAAATAAACTCATTAAGTGTATGGACATGTGGTTTAAAGTTATGATGCACAAGTCTCAGCTATTCCACTATAGATTTGACACTAAACAAGAAAAAACAACATTTTAAGCACTTTTTAAGTTTTTTAAGCATCTCACAACGTTAATTTATCCTCCCTGAAAGTTTACCAATAATACAATATTTTAATTGCATCAACCTTAGGCCCTTGGTAACAAGACCAACATAACGAACGAACTTGTTATTAGATACTACTAAAATGTTTGATACAAAATAACTTAATAAACGGTCGTCTTATATTCGTATCTATATAATATTTATTTTCAGAAGCATAAACAGTAGATTTGATTATATTATAATTGAAGTAAATTATATGTTGAGCTAATTTTATAATAACAAGATTACCGCCTGTTATTGCGGCCATAGTTATTATTATTTGATAACCTATTATTTAGACCGCTCATTGGTCACGGCAATGTCACGCAAGAAATGAACAAAGCGCTAGCAAAATGCGCTTGCGCAACTGTGCGTTGGGCGCCATGTCACGTCACGTCACTCCACTGTCCTGTTGATCTGTATTCATTGTACGATCTATAAGAATATAAAACTAGAAAGATGAATTAAATTAAGTGATAGATGTAATACGTTTTTTTTTAGTTTAATAATCGTTAATTAGATAAAATTTTGAGAAATATTATAATGATGTATGTAGGTACCATATTACCATATTCTTATTGTAATACGAGGCTTGAAAGATTTGCTGCCAATGACCTTGGATTTATTCCCGAAGAGAATCCAGTTCTTCATAATATTTCTGGTTGCCTTTTTTTATAATTCTTGTTTACGTGTGTAGAAGAACTCTTACAAAACTGCAATCAACGCAGCGCCCGACGACCGGACAGTTAACTATCAAGCAACGTAATTGGGTTATCCGTGCAATTTTGACCAGTTACTCGTAGATCGTTAGCGTTAGTATTAAATCTTCGTCGTGATTCATAATGGAACCCGTTACGTGTGAAGGGGGTTTTGGAGTTTAGACTAACAGAGCGTGACTTGAGCGACTTGCATCAGGCCACACACGTGCCCATCAAGGTCATAAAGGAATAGGTTAGGTTTGAAGGTGTTGTAGTGCTGATTGTACATGATCGTTTAGAGTTCAAATTCGATTTAGTGGAAAGTTTCTCTGTAATTGGAGTGTCTATGTGCAACGGAGTGTCTATGTGGAAGAAAACTGTTGGTTGGTTGGTTGGTTCTAAACGCAATGTCAAAAACAAGTGAAATATATCATTCACTAGGCGGGGATATTTACTTATTGCCATCCTTAAAAGAAAATGTGATAATTAATATGAATCTAAATTTATTTCTGGATTCTGGACGATTTTTCACATTTGGTACAAAATTTACTTTATTTAATTTATTTGAGAGTTATGTAATGTTAAGGTTTAAAATTTAAGTTAAGTTTAAGTTAATATGTTTAAGTAACTGGCTGCTATTTTATCATCTTTTAAATAAATATATTCAAGTCCAAATTGAAATTTAATTTTATTCTCAATGAAACATTATACAAATTAAAATGTCTGTTTACTCTTCCAATTATTCTATAATAGGTTTTAACGCTGTTTTTTTGTTGAAATTTTCAATATTATTTTTTTTAAATATGTATTAATTAATGTCCAACTATACATTAATTGCATACATTTTCTCATTTCTATACAGAAGATGATGAAGAAATAGGTGCTTTATCAGAGGGCTCGGAGACGTCAGAGGGAGGCCGCGCTGACACGGACGACGAGGGTATCGAGAGGGACGCTGAACCACCACCCAGGAGGCGTCGACCCGTGAGACGGTTTATGTTGAAGGATGTCATAGAGGTTAGTTTTGCTTTGACTGTTAAAACTTTATTTTAATATACTTTTATGTTACGTTCACATTCCTATTTTCCATTCATCATTCTTCCATTCATTCTTGTTCTCGATTCAATAACCTCCTCCTTTTACAGAAGTTGGTTAAAAATACTATGAAATAAGCGACATATGTATATCTTACATTAACATTTGTAATTCCGGAATTTTCGTAATATTTTGTTGAAGTAGTATGAAGAAATCTTTAAATGTTGATTTTAAAACATATTTCATACACACGTTTCATTTTTACTGCTACAGATTTATGTTAAATATTCAATTATGTTGTAAACATAGCTTTGAATATTTTGCTCGGTTAATTGATATCAATTTTTTACAATCGAGATAAGATCGAATATAAATATTCTTCTAAGCTAACGCTTAAGTAATCACTTCCGTGTTGCTAAATATGTAGTCTAGACATTTTAAAATGTTTTATTGTTGTTATCTGTAGAAGCTCGATAATGGAAAGCTTTTAATAATTTACGATTACTAAGCAAATGAAAGTAAAACACGACGGAGTTTCGCCACGCAACATGTAATGCCTCGAAAATTCGGGGGAAAGTGGGGAACCCAGTGTCTTAACATTAGGTTCCCTCTGTCTACCTTGCTATATGCGGGATACAGTTTGAAGCTTTATGGCTATATGTGATGCAGGTTAGAATTATCTGTCTGTACACGCCATGTTTGTTTTGTATGAAGAATTGAATGCTGAAATGTTATATTAAACTGCGATTGTATTGTAACTGATTGTAGTTCTAGTAAGTTCGGTGTTCTATTCCAACATAAGTCTAGGTTCGATAGAAATTAGATTTTTTTTTAACATTAGGTACTCTCTGCCTAGACAGCAAAACGTAATTAATAACGTAAAAATAATAGATTAAAAAAATCTTGTTATAGTTAATCACTTAACTCTTTATTGATGTCGTAAAAATTCAAACCTTTTTTAATTAAGATTAATATAATATGTTGTATCATAGTGCACATTGACATCTACACGCACTTTCACTGCGTTTTACGGGGAAACATGGGATAATCCAGTTTATGAACCTGCTAAGTGTATGTCGACAGATTAAATATAACTATAAAAAATAGATAATAATAAACGTTTCCATTTACATGCTTTTAGCGATCTCGAAATAGACTTTAGTGAAAGTGTGTATTTACTTTATTTAAGTAATAAGTGAGGGTATCGTGGCGTAGTGGTAAAGCTTCTTCTGGAATTCAGGCTTTAACTGTAAAGGGTTCGGTCCTTCGAGAATTCAGCGTAGAAATGGGGAAGGGAAGTATCTTAATACAAAATAGAGTGTCTAAACACTAGGTTTCCAAGTTCCCTTTGAATATACAGACACGGTGTGAAGCATTTTGCATTTCTCCGCTCTGGTAAAAGAAAACGCGGTGTTGTCAATCAATCAACCACATTATCTTGATAATAGAGAGAAAAGAAAACAGAGGAACACTTAATTTTCTCTGCCCTGATTTGCGGGAAAAAATTAGGGGGACTTAAAGCCGGCGTTTGTTTTTCAATATCGTGCTTGGAGTAACAATATTTTTCTTACCAAGTCTACAAAACATTTTAAAAATAAAAATAATCTTACTAGAAGCTGATAAAAGAATATATTTTATTTATTCGACTTAACTATGAGTGTTACATCAAGCCTCATAATGTAGGCTCTAAAAGCTTTTACACATTAATTTAGAAACGGATCTATTTCGTAGTTTATTATTTAAATTATGCATTTTTTATCTTTAAATTTTAAATGTTTCACTTTTAAAATATGCAGACAAAAGTTATATTTTATTAATTGATGTTAGAATATAGATTATCTTTTCGTCATTAACATTTAAGATCGCTGTCAACATTAGTAGGAAAAGTTTCGGTGGGCTTTCAAATGACCAATTCGTATGCTAATACATAAATGTCTAAATTAAATTAATTGGAGATCGATATAATTAATAGCTCATAAGTTAACGACAGCAGTAGCTCATGCCGTTTTTATTTTATAATTTCGTTTTCATCTCATACATCACCTTTATTATTATTTTCTTATCTTAAAGATTTTTAGAAATTTTATTTATGTTAAAAATATTCCACTAGAGGCCTTCGTAGCGCAGGGGCAAAAAGGTGCGACTATAGGTGCGGTAAAAGTGACGGCTGTGGATTCGATTCCCCCTCGAGGAAATGAAATATTTATTATTTTCCTTACCTCACGCTGCTGACGAGGCAAAAGGTAGCGTTGAGCACTAAAAACAAAAACAAAGGCGGAAAGTTAGGAACGGAAGTGATTTACTACTAGATTTCCAGGATTCCTCTGCCTACCCTGCTATGTGCGAGATACAGAGTGAATCTAAAAAATATATTTATAAAACAATACTGTCAGTAATTTTAGTCGCCATATCAATATTAATAAAATGATTAATATTTGCCAAATTATATATAAAATACATATAATATCTAACTAAAGATCACGAATATTGGCTAAACAGGTGATCAAGAAACGCAATAAATCATCATTTCAACACGTGTGCCGTAACGGCGCGCCGTCGAGACTGATAAAAGTAAAGCACTCGGCTACCATACTGCATATTCATATTAATAAATTGTTAAGTTATGAAATAATATACTTTCCGTCTATGAAATTTTAATTGAAATTGTATTATTATAAAGAAGTTTATGGCGATATAAAGGTGTGATAAAAACTGTTAATTTTTTTTAGTAAAGAGAAGAATAATGTTATTTAACTATAGAGTTTTACCCATCTAATGGAAATTAAGGGGTTAAAATATTTTTTCTAATATAAATCCATAATCCCATAAAAAATATAAATGTAAAATGAGAGTTAAATGTTAAGTAATGCGTCAAAAGAGTGTGGAGATTTATTTGGGTGCCTAGTTCTGTGTTCATTCGGACTAAAATTGAAGCTTTCCACAGAGAGTGAAGAATATATAGAGGAAGTGATGTTTTTATTTTAGAATCTTCTCAATCTTCTATCTTTAAGGTACTAGTAATTAAATTATAATTGAGTACAAACTAAATGTACTATCTGTGGTATTGCTTGTGGTATACCAAAATACAAGTTGGCACGAGAGGCGTGACTTGACAAGCCGGCAGTCAGTCAGCAGTCAGTCAGGTTCTATTCTAATAGGTATTGCAAGATGACTTGATAAGTGATTTAAAATATGCGTACTAAACTAGCTCAAGTACCACAACTTCTGGGTATCTCGATTGTTTGGCAAACAATGATTTATGCGAAAACTTTGCTGTAGTGTTGTCCATAGGTATAGGCAGTAGATACATATACAGTAGATACTAAATATTTCAAGTTGAATGTAAATATTTTTTATTAATGACTTGCTCTGGTTTTTTTAAGTGTAGATACATACCTATTCTAAAGTTTTTAAGTTAATGTAAATGTTACTCCAGGTATTTTAAATTTCGAAGTCCTTTCTGTTTTTTTTTTCTTTTTCCGCGACCTCTTGTTATTACGTTTGACTAGAAAAGCGTTTTACGTATTTCCATTTTTCTTTAAGATATAAACAAAAACTAATATTTTTTTTTATTAACATTTTGATAACAGGTGTAAAAATTTTAACGGATTCGGGATTCGCCTGCTACTTTCAAAAAATGTTTCTACATATAAAGTAGCGTAGAAAAGAAGACTTAGTGTTAAGACACACCGTTCTCCACATTCCGCAAAACTTTCAAAATGATGTTTGTTGAGTGGCGGAACCCAGCACTGCTTCGACACGACATACTTCTCTGACTGGAAATCAAACCACCAACCGCGTCGCGTTTACAGTCAGACCTTAGGCCTTATAGTATATTAATTAGTTTCCTATAAAAGTTACTTACTTGATTTTTAACAATCCACAGCGTTGCATATGGCATTGCGGCGGCGGCAACGGTCGCATCGCCCGGGAGACGGCCGCGGCGCACTACCGCGCCGTGTGTCGGGCGCTGGTTGCCGAGGCCCTGGAGCTGGCGTCCTTCCTGGCCAGGGTGAGGGTCGGCGGCGCCAGGGACATGGGCGCGGCTGAGGACTCTGTTATGCATTTGGATACGTTGCAATTTTCTGATTGGGTGAGTTGTGTTTTTGATATAGAAATAATACAGATAAAAACGTGAAGTGAAGATGTGTAGACAGAGGGAACTTAGTGCTAGGACACTGACCCCAATTTTCCGAAACATTATTTGGGCCATCGGGTGTTGAGTGGTACCGTTATATGAAGGTGTCTATATAAAACACTCATAAAACTTGGCTGATTTGTTCAGGCCCTAGTGGTTGGTTAGCTTCTCATCTCTGAAGTTTATGTATTTAATCATCAGGGCTCAGGACATGAATAGGGTTATATTCTACGAGTGTTCAGAAAATTAATAAATAAATTTATATTAATATACCTAAATCCTTGTTAAGACGACAAGTGGGAGGTTTAACATCGGGTGGAATTCTCCTTAATTAATTTTGCCAATGCATTCTGACAATGCAATACATTGAAATTCAAATCAATTTCGATATGTAGATTGGATATGACGAAATAATAAATTTTATCACGTGGGTGGAACAAATGTCTATTATTGAAGAAATATTGTTATCGTTACTTTGTTTTAAAGATATATATTATTTTATCTTGGCTTTCATCATATATTGGGTTTCTTAGAATATAATTTTAAATAGGCATACAAAAAATGACGGATTTTGTAAACACAACTTAAAGTATTTTAATAGGTAAATATTTTAATATGACATCATAGTGTCTGTAGACGCTATGGTCGTGGCCTCACGCGGGAAAATTATATATTTAAGACATTTTTATGTCCCCGGTCTGATAAGACAAAGCGCGACGTTGAATTCCGCTGCAATGTCAATGAAATAATAGAATGTAAAGAGTATTTTATGTATTAAACACTATCTCCTGATTTCCTTGCTAATGTTATATAAAATGTGGCAAAAAACTTATAGTCGAAATATAAAAGACATTCCCAAGCTATGGTATGCGTTAATTTCGCAATGTACCAGCAGCGGCGTGCGTGCTGATGCCGGTGTAAATATTAATAGCGGCGTGCTCTCTAGGAATTTTGTGTTGAATTAATTAGATTAGGCTATATATAGATAGGCTGTATGGTGAGCGTGTGAACGGACACCTGGTGCAGGTGATCCGCTCCTTATTCGCAGTGGGTGGAAATAAATTTAATTGTATACTTAAAGTTCAAACACAAAATGTCCTTAAATGTACTAAAAGTTAGGAAAAGGATGTCTTTTGGTTCTTTCTGCATTGGAAATAGTCGAAGACAGTGCAGTGGTACAGTCTGATTGTAAACGCGACGGTTGTGGGTTCGATTCCCACTCGTGGAAATATATTTTCGTTACGTTCTTTGTATGAAATTAACTACCTAACATATATATTTGTATTTTTTTTCTGTACGTCCGTTCGTCCTTTCGTTTATAATTGTATGTCCACTGGAAGTACTCTTTTTCCAGTTCATGTTAATGCTTTTCAAATATTTTTTATAGTCTTAGAATGTTTCTATAAAATGTAATATTTTTTTGCGAGAAATTTCTCAGCTGTCTATAAATAACTGGCATCAGCTGTGTCGTAGATCCATAAATGTTCATACGCCTTATAAAATAATGAAAAATCACACATGCTTTTCTCAGAGCTCAATGAACCATTCAAATGGCGAACTTTTCAAGGACGTGAAATAATTTGTATTCGTAGCTCTACGCATCGATGAGTAACCAGCATCTATTAACATTTTTTTTTTATTTAATTTAATTTTGACGTAAATTCATAGAGGCTGTCGTATCCAACCGCGGCATGGATTGTGGCATGTCTGTCTTTCTCAGGAAATGAATTATTTTCATTTCCTTGCTCCAGTAACAAGGCCAAGCGCGGCGTTTAGCTCCTCCACTTAACACACAATCGAAAATGGGGAGCAAAGCGGGGAACGGAATCTTAACACTAGGTTCCCTCTGTGCGCCCTGATATGCAAATTCGAGAAAAAGATGACGAAAATAAAACCAACATATAATTAAAACCAATCATAAGTCTATCCTAAAGAGCTTTCAAGCTCTGAAAGATACAGTAGCCTTCTAATATTAATATATCGTCCATATTAAGTGTTCATGACATTTATTCAAAGTTGGGTAACCGCGGTCACGAGTGTGGTAGCTGAATTCTGCTTAATCGTATTATTTGCCAAACACTGACGTGCTTGGTGAAGCTTGCTGGCGTCAAGTCTGACCGCACAGCACCGAGAGACCTTTTATCTTAATTGCTAATATCATGACTAAGGGTTTAGAGTATGCAAAAATTGTTTTTGAAATAATAGAACCTAATATTACTTTCTTAGAATGCAGTGTATTGATATTCGATGCTTTCTGCCTACCCATCAAGTTGGAGAGAAACTGTGAAGCTGTTTTTTTTTTCTTTTTATATTTGAAATGAAACCTAATTAGACCAAACGTTTGAAAGAAAATAATAAAAAGTATCATTGATCACATTTTTCTTTATTATAGTCTAACCGAAGGATTTGGAGAGCTTTACAAGTATGTACAATAATATTCAAAATCGGCTTAGAGTTGTGTATTTTATTTATATAGCTTTTAGTGGTATAAATTTAAATTTTCCTTCTCCCAGCGTTCATATAACGACAGGGTTGTAAAATGTCTAAATTTATTGTAGTAATTTGATACAACTAGATGGTTGTGTAGGTGCAATGCATGCAAATTAGTACATACAATATTAATGGAATTCACAAGCGCCTGCCAATTTCTTTATGGCAACGTAACTCAAACGACTTATTGCTATTAAATGATTCCAGGCACGCTTCTGGATGCAAGTGATTGGGGAACTGCGCATGGGAGTGAAGCTTAAGAAGGTTAACTACTCTAGAACGCCTATAGAATATGAATTGACTCCATATGAAATACTCATGGACGACATACGGTCGAGGCGGTACACGTTAAGAAAAGTGGATGGAGCGATACCGCAAAGGTAATTATAATTGTTTACGTTATTATAAGTTCTTCTGAGGTCGTCGTGGCCCTGTGGAACAAAGGTGTGATTGTAACGCCACGTTGTGGGTTCGATCCAAACTCGGGGAAATGAAATATTTATTTACGTTTATATTTCCATTTCTTTGCTCTGTTGAGCAAAGAAATGGAAGAAGGAAGTCTGCAAACGCGGCGTTGAGTTCTGCCACTCAACACGCAATGCCTCTAAAATTCAGCGGAAAGTGGGGAACAGAGTGTCTTAACACTAGGTTCCCTCTGCCTACCCTGCTTTGTGCGGGATACAGCGTGAAGCTGATTTTTTTTAATCACATAGAAAATGGAATTACTAATCGAATTTGAAAGATAAATAGCAAAACAAAAATTACAATTGAATTTTCACATAAAATAAGCTTCACGTTATAGCCCGTGTGTAGCATTCTGTATTATATATAATAAATATATTATTATTTTTATATTTATGTATTTAAAAAAGGATTGTGTCATAATGATTTTTACTCTTGGATAAATTTGTAGAAAAACTTAATATACACTTACAAAATGTTACAGAGGTGCAAACAAGGCACTTTAATATTATCCAATTTCGACAATATTGCATATGCTCGTATACCTATATGCCTACCTATTAATCACATTTTTTTTATTTGTTTAAAATTATTATTTAATTTATAAATAAACAGTAAATTGTAGATGAGTTATATTTAAACATAGTTACGTTGAATATTTACATGTTTAGGTATATGTACTTACTATTTTAAATAATATTTGTATTTGGTTACAGTGTCAAAAAAGATGCGCACGCGATGATTCTCGAATTCATTAGAAGTAGGCCGCCACTCAAAAAGGTAAATCTAGATATTTTTCATATTATATTGGTAGGATAGATATTAAAATAGTATAATTAATATTTCTTAATTGAAAAATATATTATTTTAATAGTAAAAAATATTGTGTTTGTATGAATTCTTATAATAAATAATTATAGTAGTGCTGTCAGCAATGTCTAAAATTAAGTATTTACCACGAATAATAAAAGCTTATCGTAAATATATTTTTTCAAATATTTTTGATTATTAAATTATAAAATGAAGAACCACATAATCACCAGCATATTTGGATCACTTATTAAGTATCCATATTTCCTACAGGCCTCAGAACGCAAGCTACCACCACCCCGACGGGAGGTGACGCCGCGGGAGCAGCTGCTGGCGTCGATACAAGTGGGCCGCCAGTTGAGGCCTACGCCGTACTCGCGACGATTATGTGAGTAAAATGCTTTGAAATTATCATTATTGCATGTTTATTAGACATACCAAGTATATCTCCTTGATATAGCATAGTATGCATTTGACCATTTTCTCAAATTTCAAGAGCAGACGAATATTTTATTCTTACAATAATTGGGCCATAACATTTTTAAGGTGTTACTTGTAACTTATTGAAGGAGGTTAGTAAATGTAATTTTAAAATTAGATTTTACATAAAAGACACACACAAGTCCAAACTATATTATATGCAATAATTTGAAATACAAAATACACGAAGTTACTGTTACTAGTATGCTTAATATATTCCTATGAATTAGGTCAAGTATGAAATGTGTGAGCAAGATTTAAATCCACAAGCACAGCCTGTGCTATCTTTAACTTATGAGCACAAAGGCTAAGTCCCGTGCCTAAGGCTCTTGACGTCACGAAGACCCCTTATGTAAGGGTATGGGACGCTGAAGTAATTTGCTTTCCCTTACCCTTTACCCTTACAACTGGACCCTAAATTCGAGTGTGCACAAAAACCTCTGTACAATTAAGTAAAAAAGTATCAACTTCAATGATTCTGTCATATATTAATATTCCAGATATCCAATCCTTCCCCATCCTACAGCCCGAAACGTCAATAATGAAAATATGGTGAAATTTAAAGAGTTATTGCTACAATAGAACGTTCAACAAGTTAATATTTAAGTGTTTAATATTTCAAAGCTAAAACTTTTATATATCAGTGTGTATTTATACAAAATGATACTAAATCTTTCAAACTACGTTATTGCTTTTTATTTTCAACAGGCGTTTGATAAATAGTAAGTAAGGAGTTAAATGTTATTGTTTTATAACTTAAAGGTCATTGAGTCTTACAACGTTGTCCAGACTTATTAGTTGGTTCAGTTTTCAAATGTTCCCATTGTCACAATTAATAATCCCAAATGGGACAGCGTCTAACGTCGTTGACGGGATGATAGTGAGTTCGATTCCCGCGTGTTGATGATTTTCATTTACACATTCTGATAAGATAAAGTGCGACGTTGAGTTTCGCCATTCCTGCAAAATGTACTGAGTGACTTTTTTAATAGAAAAGACTAGGAAAACGACAGTACGGGTCACCTGGTGGTGAGTAATCACCGCCGCCCACAGTCCCGTGTGAAATCAGAGCAGTTCCAAGTGCGTTGCCGACCTTTAAGGTGGAGATAGAGTCGTTTGTTTGTTTAGACAGGTCTATTGATACAAGGTTCTCTCTACTTACGTTGCTTCATGCGGCCTGCAGAACCTAACCTCAAATGGTGATAAACTTTTACTTTAATATTTGTTATTTAATAATTGAATATATCAAGGCCACCAATAAAACCGAGGGTTTGTACATTTCAATTTGGGTGAAAAGAAAAGTGACTTATGAACTGCATCTAACCTCTAAGTGACGACATATGCCTTACTTAAAAGAAAAATAAATTATAAAATTACAAATACATTAGGTTTATACTACTAGGCATACCAAAATTCAATAGCCTGAATTACTTACGAATGAAATCTAAAGGATTTTTTAATACTCTTTTTCAATGTGATTGCATCAACATAACCCGTGGTCTAATTTCGCAACGCTCCAGTACACAATGGTGATACGTTTATGGTACAATACCGCAATAACATTAGCTTGCCTTCTTTGGAAGATAACACTATATTCGTTATACGATAAGAGGTATACAAAGTGTTTGGAAGATAACGCAAAATGTGACTAAAAGGAAATAAATATTTTATTATAGCTATTTTAAGCTGTAATTCACAATCGTACAACAGTTACACTGTAACTGAAAGAGCGACGATTGTGGGTTTGACTCCTACTCGGGGGAATAAATAATTATTTATTAATATTTTCATTTATTCGCTCTGGGGACAAGGCAAAACCCGACGTTGAGTTCCGCCACTCATGTTCACACCATGTTTAACACTGGATTTCCTTTCCTCTGCCTACCCTGCTATATGCAGGATTCAGCGTGAAATTAAAAAATATATATTTTTTAGGTTGGTAGCTTATTAAATGTAAATTATTATTATATAGATAAAAAAAGAAGAAATGCTAAAAACATGTTGAAACTCATGACCCGTGTCATTGCTGTGATATGTGAACTGAATAGTAATACTCGCATATATTAGAATTCTGTTCAGTTACGAATCAAAAGTGGACTCGAAGTTTGTGACAGAAAGCTCTCACAATATTAAACTTTGACTGCAGAAAAAAGCTTTACAGTACAATGTTACTAGAAAAAGTTGAATAGTTCATTAGAGTTCGTTAGTTTGTAGTAGATTTTTTTATTTTTATGCATCATAAATTCGTATCGCATTAAGATAACCTCTGGTTGTAAACGTGACAGTTGTGAGTTCGATTATTGCGCTGGGAAAATAATTATTTTAAGTACTATGCTCTATTTTGATAAAACTCGGTGGTAAGTTCTGATATTTAATACGCAATGTCTCAAACTTGAATAGAAACCGAACAATAGAAAAACTGTTTTGACAGTCCACAAATACTGTAGATATTACAACTTGCAATAAACATTACTCTAAAATTGTAATATACGGCGTTGAGATACGTCACTCAACGTACAATGCCGAGAATTCGGTGGGAAGTGGGGACGGAAGTGTCTTAATGGGAACGGCGTGCTAACACTAGGTTCCATCTGCCTACCCTGCTATATGCTTATATAATATTACTTCGTCTAATATTTTCACCTACTTACATTCAACGCTCAAGAACAACGTCAAGAACAATCAACAAAAAGATAATGATCTGTGTTCAACTTAATGTCTCTAAAGCAATGTCTCCTTTAATGTACATATATTGTAATCTAGGTACATAGTAGGTTCGTAGACACATTTAGGTCGGTTACATAAGTGGCTGCGGGTCCGTCCTCGTATTCTAGAGTCTAGGTCAAATAGAAGACCTAGTATTGATCTGTCTAAGTTCTTGCTGCGTGGCGCCAGCGTTTTTGTTAACTTCTTTTTTTGATATTTACATTTTTATGCCTTTCCAATATAAGTAAAAAAAAATAAGTACAAAATAAATTATTTTAGGCAATTAGCCCTATAAGTGTAAGTTTTGTATAAGTTTAAGTTAATTTATAACAAAAACAAAGTTATTATTTCAATTCTAAAATGTAATAACATTAATTGTTAGTAATTTCTTTATGGTTATTTTCATTAGTTTTGATAAGACTATAAGATAGCTTATTTTAAATGTTGACTAATAGTTTATAATTTTTAAAGCAATACACTTTTATAAAGTAGCTTTCACAATTGGTCTCTATTATTCTTAAAAATGTTAATTTTTTTCTTACTTGCAAAATTATAACGTGCTAGTGTTCGTGCATGACACGTGTTTCATACTTCACGCCTATTATTGTCACGCGTTGTATGTGAAAAGCAAATGTTTGATCATATGGAAAATTAGTATACATTTCTTTGAATATAGCGGTATCCAAAAAAATAATGAAAAAAAAAAACATTTGAATCGAAGCAATTTTTTTATGATATTCATACAATAATTATTATATTGAATTATATAATAATTAATGAGTTTATTTTTACTATATATATTTTATTACATAACATATATTTATAAAATCTTATTTTTACATAAAAAAAAACTTGTGTATACCTATTATGAAATAGACTATAAAATTGAAATAAAAAATAACGTCAACTCATCGTAGTCGTTAATATCTCAGGCCTGATTTTTATCTGGCATTGTAAAATAAGAACGAAAATGCATTCGACAATAGAGTGGCGACCGAGGAAAAAGAACAAAAACCCGAGTTGCATAAAACCTGTCGCTCGCTCTTGGAAACGCCAATTTCAACATATTGCTTTATATTATTTAAAATTACCTTCGTGGTGCAGTGGGACAGTGTGAAAGTGTAAATATGATGGTTGTGGGTTCGATTTCAAATCGAGAGAAAGATTGGTTATATTTAATTATTTTTCTTTCTCTGGTACAATAATAACATAAAATTACTTTGCTATGCGGGAAAAACCGTAAAGCTGTTTACAAATATTGACTTTGTCTTAGTGCAGTCGTAATGTTTTAAATAAAATGGGGTTGTTGCTATTTCCACTTATACTCTAGTAAAACGTATAATTAATTATTAGGCCTGTTTCATACATTTTGTCTCTTAAAATGCTCGAAACGTAAAAAATCTATGACTCATAATTATTTTTTAATCAAGACCCTTCTAAATACTTATATTACCTTGCATACTAATATTAATTAAAATAATTACGATTTATTTCAATATAAATATTTAATTTCAGTAACTGACTGTTGTAAAATAAATAAATAATTAGAAAATAATTTATAAAATATAGTTATTTTAATTATATCCGTTATAAAATACTATGCAAGGCTTACTAAATAAACAGTTAATAACAAACGTCAAAGTAATCGATAATATCATCTAATTTCATATAGAAAAATATAAAGGAATGTTTGAGAAGCGCTGTAACCAAAGACATTAACAATCTCGTTCCTCAGTTGTCGCTAGATCTTACAACTGTACGCTCGTGTACTACTTTCTTTAAAACAATATTGAAAGTGACTTTTAAAAATAAGTTTAAATAAAATGAAAAATAACAATTTGGACAATTAAAAGTTCTTATAATTGTTCTAATTTGATTAAGTTGTGTGGGGCTTCTTAGATATACTATGTAAATCTGATTAAATAGTGCTCGTGGGAAAATATTGTATTGTAATTGAGTGCTCGTTCAAATCTGGAACTGTTAGGTTTTGTTAGTGACCTGTCACTACATTTTGTATTGGCATAGTGACTGAGTAACCATCCATGATGGGAGTGTTTGTGACGAATACACTCGCTATGGACATAAGTCGTAAGTACCTTACATGTTTTCTTTGTTTTGTCTTTACGTTATGTTTTTTCTTTATTTTTTTATTTAAAAATAGTTGTTGGTTATATTAAATTAATTACATACTATATATCGTTACTTATTATTTATTTTATATTAATATTCAAGTAGATACTTTAATATCAATAAACCTGATGCTGAACAGATTGTGATATTGTGATAATTGTTTTTGAATAACGTAAACTTGGAAAAATTAAGAAATGTTATAAAATAGCTTTCTTTTTGTAACATATCTATACCTTACTTATTTGATAAAATGAAATATACTATTAGGACAACTCGGGTTACATAACATCTAGATATTGTGAATGGATCTAGGAATGGTATTTGATGTTATCAGCACTACTATCTTAGAATACGTGAGATTTGACACAACACGAGTGTTACGAAGAATGTCATAAGTGTCATAAGTGATTTGGTTCACTTAAACATTTCTCAATCTTTATAGGTCGTTTATATTTTTATCATAAAGTTATTAGGAATTCGAGCGGGTGAAATTGCATGTAGATGGGCACGTTCAAATTGTGCTTCAAACGCATATAAATATAAGCTAATTTTTATAAATAAATTGGTCTTCATTTATTTTTGGAGAATGCAATAGAATAAATAATGAATATTTAAAACGTAGTAAATTAATTAGAATTATAAAGCTAGATTAAATAAAATAATGATATCATTTTTAGTCCACAATAGCCTTGCGTTTGACCAAAAATGCGATACCCACTTGAAGGAATAAATTAATGTAATTTCCCCGCTGAGATAGAACAAAACGCGGCGTTGGTTTCCGTTTGCAATTAGGAATCCGATTCTGTTTACTCTGTTATGCGGGATGAAGCGTGAAGCTGAAAATAAATATTTTTTATCGTATTGAACACACCAATGAACAAGTAAAACGATAAAAAATACATTCACACTTAAGAGATTTTCACGCAACTCTGATTTTTAACGGACTTCTTTAACATAGCTAGTCTTGTAAATATTTTAAATAATATTTACCTACATAATAAAAATTAAAGAAATGAAATGAAAGTAACTTCTCAATCAGTTTTGTTTTGATAACAATTAGAGTATTTAAGTTCTTCAGTCTCGTTTCGCTGATCAAGCACGAGCGTTACCGTTCCGTTTGATTTCGCCTCTCTCTTCTATAAAACTAGTGCACAATCACTTCTTGCGTAACGACGTAACCTATGCACTGCCGTTAATTCATCGATAAATACCCTTTTACTTGCTAAACCTTTGAAAATGCTATTATTGCTTCAACTATTTATATTAGGTTTGTATGGTAAACGATATGTTTTAATATCTTTGTTAGATACATGCTAGGGCCTAATCCGTTAAAGTCTATGGTTCCTTCGTTTAGGGTTTTTTAATTAATTTTCAACCACTATTCGTAACGTTCGTAATATTAAATGGCTTGAGTAAGTATAGTTTTATTATAAAGTAATATTTATTATCATTTCAAAGTCATTATTGGTATTATTAATGTGATTGAGAGTCGCCAGAAATTTTTAAGTTGGCAAAAAATTTGGAAGATGAATTAATATTTTACTTTTTAATGTATACGTATGGAAATTTAAAGTATTACCTTCTCTTTCTTCATCATTATGTACGCGTTGTCAATATCACCACAATTTTTCGTAACTATTTTATATTCTTGTTGTTCTAGCTGTAATAAAACGTGCAGTAAAGTTAAATAACCCATTAAATTATTTCATTTATTTAGTATTACCGAATGTAAATACGGCTATTTAGAAAGAAACGTAAGTGACACAAATAAATAATTAATAATTAATAGGTAGCATTAAAATAACCGGTTATACTCGCATATCATAGGCGTAGCTATATTTTTTGAATATTGAAAAGCCTAAGGGCATATAGGCGGAAACTACAAGTTACTAGTTTATTTTATTACTTACTTGTTATACAACAATGTTGATAATATAATAATAATAAAATGTTTTATTATTTTGTGAGGTCATCATTGCGTAATGTAGAATTTCCTGACAGTACGCGATTAGGGTCGAATAGATTCCCATTATAGGGATGAAATGTTTACTTTTTTCTTGTTTTTCTAGCTCAGTTAAACAAATTGAATGGACCTCGTTACCTAAGGGGTCAATGGAATCTACTAAGTACTTAGCACTAGGTCCTCTTTGCCTAGACTGCAATATATGAAAGAAACAAAAACATACTAATATTAAAAAGCAATAAACATAATATTTTACAATAATTTACACCAATTTGTAATACTACAACCTGTCGAAGGAAAGTGGCACATGGGTGTCTCGTGTTACTCATCTGACCCGTTACGCGTTAGGGCTGAGGCTAGTGGCTTTTGCAATGCGGATTTAGATTTTTCCTTTCACGAGCTTGATGACCTTCATTTTATTATTTTATTTAGTTGCCAGTATTTTGTAAGGTAGTAAAGTATAGTAGTATAATATATATATAACAAAAATATATAAATTTGTAATATATATAAATAATTTTAAAGGTTTAATATCTATACCTTATTATCAAGATGGGGAAGTTAAGTTATGCACTTTAAATTTTAACATCACATAGATATATTTCTTTTTAAAAGAACATTTTTTGAGCTTAAGCTTTGTTCTTCATGTAGCAAGGTAAGCAGAGGTCTAGAATACACTTATGAATTACTTTCTCGTTCTAATGACATTATCATTCGTTCAAATTTCGGTTTCAGCCAGTTAGTTATTTTATACCAATTTTGTCAATCAATCTATTTTATACTAATATAACTTTCTTATTTATGAACCGGTTTTAAATAATGGATTAGCGTGCTCAAGCGCTTAAATAAACAGACAAACTGGCAAACAAACCAACAAAAAATATGTGTTCTATCAATGTAATGATGAACGCCCCCAATAATACATATTCTCATATATCTTCCATGTACGGACAGCGACCGTGGTGTTTATAGTGGAATTCAAAATAAAAACAATTCTAAATATAGTAGGTAGGTCATACAATAACCCCGTTTAACTATTAATCTCATTGAGTGAGGAAGAAACAAAGGAAATGCAGTGTGGAAGGTAAAAGCAGTGGGGCTTCCTATCGACATCTACAATGTTATAATAGGATTTAATAATCGATATACGTATAGGTAGGTATATAGAGCATACATTAATAACGAATGGGTATTTTCTATTGACTGGGCAAGCTTACTTTTTTTTAGTAATAAATCACTGTTCTGTTTCCGTTGCCTGTTGCCAATTTCTATGAACTTAAAGACGATATGCGCTATTTAACATTTTAAAAATATATATTACATTTTAAAATAAACATAATAAAAATATTAAAAAAGTGTTAGTACTTTAATTTTTTAATATGTACAACACGAGGCATTTATTTTTTCAAAAACTTTTTCTTCAATGGAAATGGAAAAATTTATTTCGATTATTATAGAGTTAAAGACTAACAAATTAAAACAAGTTAGAAATTATTCGAACAGTTATTTTAATAATTTAATAACATTTTTATTAATTTAAAAACACTTTCGATTCAATAACAATATCAATAAATCTGCGGGTCATTCAATTTATTTTATTAGAAAACGCCACTTTCAAGTGTTTTAAAGTGTTCCGTAATAGATGCCTTGCGGTGGAACGACCACACTGCTATTAGTGATCAAGTGCGTAATGACAGGTTAAACTACCAGTCTAGATCTAGACCGAAAAGAACCGCAAATACAGTAAATAGATTTTCTCCTATGACTCGTTTTTATAATATTTCTATAGAAAAATTTAAGTTAATGGCCTTATATGTATAATAAAGGTATAAGTAATTATATAACAAAGGCAACAGTTTAAGAGTTGTATAACAATTTATTAATTCAAGAATTTAAATTTGGCATTATATGTCATAAATTATAATTTTGCTAATTATAATTTTATTCGAATTAACATAATATATGTAGTTAAATTATAAGGTTTTATGTAACCAAACGTTAATACTACTGTATTAGGGAAAAGCCAACATGTCGCATCTCGTCTCAAGATAAGGTGAAAGATTAAAATACTGTTTCTTTAAGGTTTAAATTGTCATCACAATTTTAATAGTAACTTTAATAATATAACAAGTAATAAGGAATATGATAACAAAAAATAATTATAGAAGAAAAGTCGTACTTTACAATATTCCATATTTCTAGTAAACTCTACAAAATGTATTTTTGGTATATACATATTTACATTTAAACATTACATATTAATAATTTTATAGGAAAGTAATATTAACGCCGATCATATAAGCTGGTTGAACTTTCCGGGTTTTCTTTTTTTTTATATAGGTATTATTTCTATTTGACTTTGGATTTCATATTCATATTTTAAATTTATATTTATAATAAATTACTTTATAACTTGCTTTTCTTTATTTTTCAACTCAAAAACTCACAGAGTAAAAATTCAAATAAAAAAAACTTAGAAAAAAAATAGTTTCTTGAAAGGTCATAAGCAATTAGTGTAGTATCTCAATAACAGTATTTATGTTACCGCAAGATGTCTGTCTATTCGTGACGCTTTATCTCGCGGCTAGCGTACTTTGTCCCAATTACATTGCATCCACATATTTCTATTTCGTAAGAAAAATTCAATCACGACATTTCAAATGTCAAAGTTCTCAAACTTTAAAATATTGTATTTGTTAACGAAGAATATAGTATTTGAATAAAAAAATAATATTACAAATCTCTAGTTCTTTTCGCAACTTTAACCTAGTCTCTAAGGATTTTTTATATTTGTATCCTAATTTCGCTATAATTTATAAAGAATACTATCGAATCGTGCCACGAGTACAGACGTATAAAAACAACTTAAGACATGTTACCTTGAGTGATTTAAATACTATTTTAACTTTCATACTTCACGGCCATGTCTCAGAGCTTTGGAATTATCCATCTATCTTTAGACAAAAGCCTTCGGGTCAAGGATGCTCAAATTGGACGTCTGCCAAGATTCTTACATCGCTTTATTTTATCTGTGGCAAATAAGAAAAATGGCGCCATTTTTTTTAAATATACATATGGATGAAGTTGCCAAATGTCAGATATCTTTGTAATTTAATACCTATAATTTGTATTGACATTTAGGAAATACATTTAATTCTTAGTGTACTAAAATTTTATAGTTACAATAGTATTGTTAAATGACCACAAAGTAAATTTTGCTTTAAAATAGTTTACACCTTGTGCCATTTTAATGCCAAGGATAACATCAGACTTAACACGACGCGACGTTGTACTAAACAACCTTACAGGTTGGTTCCTTTCAATAAATAAATAATAAGCAAACTATAGAATCTTTTTAAGTTGAATTTAATTCAATTATAAAAACAAATTAATATATGTCAATAAATATAATTTTTTAATTATTTAAAGAACTTAACTGTTTTTTTATGTATACAAAATATCACTTTCAATTTTGGATTCGTAAAACAAATGACTAAGTGACCGATATACCGTTAGATGATCTCACTTTACACAGAAACAAAATTCTTTCTCATCAAAGACTTATTCCATGAACATTGTATTAAAGTAGGTTATATCTCAATTACATGTAGAACATAATAATAATAAATAAAAATCAGCTTCACGCTGTATCCCGTATACAGTAGGGGAGGCAAAGGGAACCTAGAGTTAAGACTAAAATAATTAAATACCAATTAAGTATGTACCTACGTAGATTCTAATGGTAATCTTGCGGGAACACTCCGTTCTCCATCTTAAGCCTCATTTTGGTGACATATGCCGTATCGACTCGAAAGTACTTATTTTATAATTTCATTGTTATACTTCTATTTATTTGTATATTAAAAAGTAAATAAGAATAATTCTGATAAATGCTGCCATTTATATATGCTCAAGGTTATCGAGATGCTTAAATGCATTATTATATTATTTACTGTACGGGTATGAATAAAAACGAAAAGTCGACGTAGCAATCGTGGTTTCTACGCAAGTAAATATTGATATTAACTATTTATTTAAAATACGAAGACGAAATGAAAAAAAACACTAACAGCGTCATTAGATATTTTTGAATTGTAATAAAAACAAATTTTAAGTAATCTCTTTATGTTTATAAGACAACTAGATGTTTCACAAATATCATTGTTCGAAGTGAAAACAGCACTGCCTCTTGTAATATTAAAATATGCAATGAAAGTGTTTATAGGTAGCCTTTACCATTCAAAATAACATTAAAATTTTACGTTGCCATATCCATATATATATATGGATTATTAACTTTTTAGAAACTAAAAATTATTCAGATATTTTTGCATAATCAAAATACTTATTAAAAGTTACAATAAACAATTATTATACTATGGAAAGTCAACGTTGAAAGAAAGTGGAGAAGATAATGTTGTTTTTTTTTTCATAATAATGTATGAATAAAGATATTTCTCAACAAATATTAAGATATCGACGATGCAGTGATGAATGCATCGACATGCGCAGTCATACAAAAGCGCGATAGACTGGACGGGACGGTCGCCAGACGAACGGTAAAAAAATGAAACGAGTTCTACTTGAAAATTATATTTGTAACTAGCGGCCCGCCTGCGGCTTCGCCTGCGTGAACTACGTTATTATTAATTATTGTCTCCATGAGTACCCTACGTCCTATAAGTGACGTCAATGCAAAATTTGAGACTCCTAGCATTTGTAGTAACGAAGTTTCATACAAACTTTCAACCCCAAAAACAACCCCTTAGAAGTCGAATATTGCAAATTCCCCTCTTAGCGAGCACCTACGTCCTATAAGTAACTCCTGTGCAAAATTTGAGATTCCTAGCACATGTAGTTTCTGATATTTCGTGATGAGTGAGTGACCTTTCGATTTTATATATATAGATTAAAAGGAATGGACCGCGGTTGGTATATTTTGCTATTTTATTTTGTAGAGTTTGTAATTATAATGTTTACTGCGTTACCATTATGCCTAACTAAATATTTGCAATATCTCTTAATAAACTGCATGTTATGGTTTTAGTTACTAAGATATATGAAGATTTTAAATTGAAATTCAGCCTAACAATAGTCAAAACACACTTAAATGCGCTACTATTATACAGTTTTCGCTTTATTTTTAACCGACTTCTGTAAAAGGAGAAGGTTTGGGAAGGTTTGCATTAAGCATGTGCGCGACAAATGGACGAATAACTCAATTTCAATTGAAGAGTAGACATAAAGTAACTTGATGAAATGACCTACCTCAATATAATTTTGGTTGGGACTTTAGATTCTTTTCACTTATCACGAGTAGAACAACAAATTAAAAAAAAACTAGTTCACAGATAAACAACGGAATTACGTAAGAAAATTAATAACATAATTCTTTCTCATAATAATGTTATTAGCATAACTTTCGATTACATTTGCTTTAATGCATGCAAAATAATTGAATTTTTTTGTAATGAGATGCTTCCGCGATCCGAGATAAGAGATTCCCAGGTTATATTCTAATTATATTGCGAACGTTGGAAACAATGGCGTGTTGTACGCAACACTTTTTAGCCAATATTCTTAATGTGCTGTTAACTAGTTTGTGAAATTTAGATTTTCCCATTGATTTATGGATTTTAAAATGCAATTTGTTTTGCGTTTTCAAGGTGAACTTGAGTAAGATTGGTTCATAAATGTTAAAGTTCGAAGGTTAAAGTATTAGTCAAATTAAATATTAAAGAGGTCGTCGTGCGACTGTAAACGAGACGGTTGTGGTTTGATTCCCACTCGGGGGAATGAAATATTTAATATTTTATTTTCTCACTTTGGTAACGAGGCATAGCGCGGCGTTGAGTTCCACCATTCGACACGCAAAGTGGGGAAAGGAAGTGTTTTAATGGGAACAGAATGTCCTAACACAAGGTTCCCTGGTTCCTTCTGCCGCGTAAAGCTGCAAAATGAAATATTTAGAAAACATAATATTAATGACACTAGACGAAAGTCACGTAGAAAACAAGGATCCTCCAGAGGACATGTACGTAAGAGCATGACGATAGTGGATAAAGGTGAAGAGATATGACGTGACAGTAGCGTTCTCCACTTTGTTATGTTATTCTGCTAAAGGGGACGATTAATGAAAAATAACTTGAAATAATTTCGGTTAAATTTTAACATAGTATGACATAAACATTATAAAGTTTAATACATTCCCTCGAACCTGCCAGCAAACTTTGTTATACGTTAAAGCGAATTCCGAGCGTGGGTCGTACATCTAGTTATCAAAAGCGAAATGTCATTGGAAGCCTTTCATCCTTTCATTAAACGTACGAACAGAAATAGCGTATTTTATTAATCAACTCCACGCTAAAGGTCGTCTCTCAAAGATTGACGCAGTTAACGTGATATTGGAAATTCTAGGGCCTTATGACGTCATTACCTACATACATACATGTGAGAAAGTAGACTTTTTCGCATATTTAATTCCAACTGTATTGCTACGTTTTTTCGGTTTTCATAAATTCTTATTGAAATGTTTTTCAAAAATATTTGCTCTGAGTTAAAGTGCCACTCAGAAAAGTGTTTATAATTCAAACATTTGATGTTCCTGGTCTATTTATAGCTGGTGCGGCGTTAATGCAAAACCATAAAACTCTATAACATTTTGCTAGTTTCTCTCTGTCTTCCAAAGTGCTGATGAAATATAAATATGAATACTTATAATACAATTTTAATTTCCAAAAATTTTATAAAAAATTATTTTAAAAGTTTAAAATACTAAAAAATTAGAGCCTGGATTTCGTATACCAACTTTTAAAGATTTATGTTTACCGAGCCGTTACTAATTTCCATCGTCCTACTCAATGTTTACATATGATAATATTTATGTACGGTTTGGCATTTCCACCGGAGTACTCCCCAGGGTTAGGGCGCATGCGGGAACCGAGGGCACCCTCCAAAAGCAATATGGCGACGAGCGCCACGGGCTAAGCACGCGCCTCATATTTACAACGCTTTGCGCTAAAATATATTTTTTGTGGCATACCCAAATAAAAATGGCCATTTAGTTATAATTTGCTCAGTTTTGCTTAATTTCGTGCGTAACTAGTATATGTTAATTTTGAACCGTTGACCCGCGTTGACGCAGTGCGATCATATGTGTAGACGAAACGAGTAAATCTCAGGTCAATGTCGTCGCGCGTTGTTTAGATACGTCATTTTCGCGCTTCACGTAGCGTGCGCTCTACAAACGTTCTCTATTATTTATGTGAACCAATTTAAGAAGAAAATATAGTTTTACGCTCTAATTACTCGTTCTGATTGCTGATTGTTTAATTTACTTCGCGTATTATTTGAACAAACATTAAGTGTTGATTAACGAAAGAACTGACGAGTGAAATTGTTGTTGGAACTTCTACTTTAACAAATAAAAGAGGATTTTTTAAGAAAGAGTGATATCAATCAGTCAAGCTGCGTCGTTCGAGGGTATCCCCTGCGGCGTTCCTCTTCGGCACGCGGCCGGTCTCCGGACTGGTCGAGCCGGTCAGGAGCCCCGAGGAGCAAGCGTTGGACGTCGCGCAAGACAAATCTTTCTGGGGCAGCGTTGCGACTGCAATGACAAGTAAAATTGCATTTTTATACAAATGTATTGTGAGTTGGAAGCGACCTTCTCCTTGAGCCGGTTTCCGATTTAAAAGAAAGTTGCAAAACACAATCTTTAGAATTTTAACGGAATTTCATTGGTGCTTGTTACCCAACAGGGTTTTTTAAAGATAAATCATTTTAATTAAGGCATATTTGAGTTAATAATTCGTGCTGTAAAAATATAATGAGTTAATTGAAATCTTTTATTTATGGTAAATAGTGTTATAAATATTTATATTATTAAAATAACTATGAATTTTGGTTAATTATCTACTCTGCTGTATTTTCCTGGTTATAATATAACTCCTAATAGGGGAAGAAAATGAATCACTGTTACGGGATCGATTAAATTGAGTCATCCATCCACTTTTACCCAGCTGATTATTATTTCTTGTATAACGAAATAAAATTGTTCCTTATGTTCATAATCTACGGAAATATAAACAATAAATTGCTGTTAATGTTTGTAGCAACTGAGTGTAATGTGGACATTAAAATATAATCTTGCCATCTTCCGTCCTGAAGTTAGACTTTTGACTGATTGAGTGTTAGTTAATTGTTATTGAGGAGTAAAGTTAGGATGTTTTAGTTATGATTGTATTTATTAAGATAACAATTTCTATTTATTTTAGTGTGCAGTGCATTTAACTGTAATCGATCGATCTCCACCAAATTGGAAAATTACTTGTTTTATTTTCCTCTGGCATGTGTTGACAGCGCGGCACCCTCTACGAGTAGAGGACACACAATGTCTCAAATTCAGACGTAAAACGGAAAGCAGAATGTTTTCACACTGGGTTCTTTCTGTCTACCCTGTTATGTGAGAAAAAACGTGATGTTGCGTTATCCTTACTTTACGAAAATCAACGTAACATAGCGTTAACTTATTTTATTAAGAATCTTTTTGATAGTTCCATACAAGTAATAATGCTTTCACGCTTCTCGCATGGCGGATAGGCAGCCGGAGCATAGACATTGCGTGTTGAGAGGCTGAATTCGACGCCGCACTTCGTCTGATTACCAGAGAGATTAATTCATTACCTGAAGTGAGAAAAGAACTCGTAACAGTCGGTGTCACATAAAATTTTCAAATAAACAAATGAGCAGACCACGATTTTTGAACTCAAGAGCCTCTAGAAAGATAAAAGATATTACGTAGTATAAACGTAATTTAGTACTTGAATACCAAAGTTTCATTACGGTGGAGTGTGCAGTTGGAACATTAGCGCCGGTCTCGTTTGCTCTCAGCAGCTCAGACCTCAGCTGTGCCAGGCCGCGTCTACTGTGCTTAAATACATTAGGGACGTGACTGATCCGTTTGTTACCACCGTTGCTAGCACCGTGACCTAAAATGACTGACGTAATGTGACTAATGTAGGTTCTAAAAGTTTTCGAATTTTTGTGAAGATGATCGTTTTGGAAAATGGCTTGATATAAAAAATTTAAGTTGATAATATTATAATTTCTTTTTTATAGTATATTAAAAGCTGATTGTATAATAAGACCTCGGATTTTCGCGATTATTACGCATTTTAAGTGAAACTCTTTAATCCGAGTAAAGAGTTTAATTTAAAAAGCTCATTATATCTTATAATTGACGTCTTCCTTGGAAAACTTGAAAATTTAGAAGAGAAAATGTAAAGAGGAGGATTAGTATTGATAGCGAAAATGGAGAATAAAGCCATAATTATCACTGAACAGTTCCCACCTACTCTACAAAAAGTGAAAAATTACTATAATAAATACTACATACATAGTCAAAAATAAAAACAATTTCATTATTAAATCTAAATTGTATACTATTTTAAAAGCTATTTCATATATTTTATATATGCAGCATAAATATAGCCCTCACACTCAAATGCAGAGCGGTGCAGGTTTATTTATGATTGCAGTGGGAATTTCCACAGTCCCGCCTACGCTTCCCTGCATCGCGGAAACTACGTACGAAAGCCAGTGTCGTAATTAGGTTAAAGTGCCAAACCAAATGTGGAAAAGCGAGAGTTAACTGTGAACTTTGTTTTAATTTGTTTTATATTGTTTTTATTTATTTAGTTCAATATTTTATTTTAATAAGCCTTTTTTAGTATATTTTTTGTATGTTTTAAATTTAAAAACTGATGACATTATAGTTATTTTATTTTACATTTTAAATTGTTATATATTGAATCTAAAAATAATGCATACATAAACGAGTTATTTTTAAACACAATATTATGTACTAATTATTTAGTTTTTCTTTTAAGTATAGGTATCCTTTTTTTCCAAACTGATACATAAACAGAATTTAGTGTCATATCACTATGTTCAGTTAATTCTTTAATTCAAGAACAGCTTTTATAGACCTTATATTAAAGGCCAGTCTTGGTGCAGGAGCACAACAAGTGCGACGTAACCGTGACAGGTTGTGAGTTCGATTCCCACTTGAGGAAATGATATATGATATATGAGGAGACGAGGCAAAGCGCGGCGTGGAGAAGTTGAAAGTAAAAAATATAAATGAGGTATAGATATAATAGTCGCTTATTTACTGTACTACAACAGAAATGCAGAATATATTTATGTTAATTAAAACGTTCATTATATAACTGAAATCAGCAAAACTGCCAACTTGCGTTATAAATGTCAGGGTTCGGCGTAATTTACGTCAGCTATCCTTCTTCAGTGTAAAAATAGCGACGACCTTTGCTCGTTTAAACACGTCAACTTTCTTGTATTCTGTTTCAAAGTGAGAAATGGAAAATCTTATCTTTTTTCTTAATGAATTATTTAAAAAAATGTTTTTTTTTGCAATGTACACTTATTTGATTATTTTTATATTAGTTTATTGACTTCGACTGACAGACAGTTAAAAAAGGAGGATTTTCACACTAGATTGCTTCTACTTTCTCTGCTATGCGGAGGACAATGTTTTCTTCAATTGTTTCATTCATGCTAGATTTATAAGTGGTTAGAATAATCATTTCAGGTCCAGGTCCAGAACTTATCCTATTATGTAAATAATTAAATAAATGTATACGTTGAGTTACGATGTCTCGAGTTGGGGCCGAAGTGGGGCTGCTCTTGACAATGTTCTCTTTATCTGAACGCTGAATCAAAAATAAAAATTGTTTGCTTAATGATTTAATACGAAAATTATTAATTACGTAATTTAAATGTTAATAAATATCAAAAGAGTTGATTTAAATTATGACAGAATTCATTAACATAAATATATTATTGTTGACTCGGGAGATAATGGAAAAACTTATTTCCCTCGTGCAAACATCGCATGTTATTTTTATCTAACAATTTCAATTCGAAGTGTTGATATTACGTGATGAAATGTGTGATTTACTAAAGCATTTTTTTATCAGAACTGGCAAGGCTTTTTTATGTGTAAAATGGTACATATACATATTGCCTACAAATGTATATGTTTAATATAAAATAACGGACTTGAATTTTGCTAAATATGTTTGTAAAATTTGCTTGGGTTTCTAAACACCACATTCCTTCTGCCTACATTGGAAGCTAAAAAACAAGTAAATATTTTCACCAACCTAAATACATTGTGTAAACTATTTATATTAAATACTACCCCGAATACAAAACAAATCCACGACCGTCATCACATTTTTAATTAATCACTTCTTTCCCTACGATGACGTCACTAGTTATTGCAATACAGAGAGAATTCCAGCACAACACTACTTTATCATATAACAACAGAACTGTTCAGCTAACATAAATCCGAGGTGCATTGCGGCTGGCGCTTATCTACTCGAAGACCTAAATACCAAGGTTTTCCACTTACAACTTACAGGCGGGCCGGTAGTTAACGTGACTCGCTACGGCCAGTGGAGCGAAACGTTCGCAAAAATTATATACTGCACTAGCGGCCCGCCCGCGGCTTCGCCTGCGTGAACCACGTTATTATTAATTTCTGTCTCCATGAGTACCTACGTCCTATAAGTGACGTCCATGCAAAATTTGAGACTCCTAGCATTTGTAGTAACGAAGTTTAATACGAACTTTTAACCCCTAAAACAACCCCTTAGGAGTAGAATATTACAAATTCCCGTCTTAGAGTGCAACTACGTCCTATAAATAACTCCTATGCAAAATTTCAGATTTCTAGCACTTGTAGTTTCTGAGATTTCGTGATGAGTGAGTGACCTTTCGATTTTATATATACTGTATAATTTGTATGTATTTTATAATTATGTCTTCGGAATACTAGAAGTAATTAAGATATTTTAACTTTTACATTTTTTTTAACAAGTAGAAATTGCAATTGAGATCCTCGAAATATCGTTCGTAAGTTCGTTGAGCCAATGTCTCGATCTGGGGAAAATAAAGAATATAGTGTCTATACACTAGGTTATCTTTGCTTACCCTGCTATATGTGGAATACGGAGTGAAGCTGAAGTATGGTATATGCTGTAATAACATTTTTGTTATTTATATTTGTGGAATTTATATAGTTCTTTTTATCATGTTTATTTCAATGTTTGTACTTTATTTTAATTAATAGAACAGAACGTAAACTTCACTACGATATACATATAGGTATGTCTTAAAAGTATATAATGTTTGTTAGTAAAATAAACATTTAGCTAGTATTTTCTTCAGAAAAAATTAAACATATTTTCCAGAACAATAAAGTTAATAACAACATCTAAACATTCTTTTGATGTTATATCTAATTATAATATTATTAAGTTGAAATAATATTTGTCCATTGTTCAGCTTTTACATAATAATAGCTTTCTTTGAAACGTTTTTGTTAACAGAAGTTTTAAATATCAAACTTTAATTCCAAGAGCAAATTCTTTACTTTTATGTCAATTTTTCTCTAATTGTGCGGAAAACGCTTTATTTAAAAAAACATAATACGAATGTCGACTTGTTATAAGCCATTGTTTTCAATGTACTAGTTAATTGCTACATTTTTCACATTGTTTCATGTTAAATTTTCATTTGTAACTACCTACTTTTTAAAATGCATTCTATTCTTCTTATGATGGAAGTTGCTATAACATTCCTTCCTATTAGAAATATTAATTGTTTTAATTCCTGATTCAGTCAGTTGTCAATGTTTTGTATAATCGATCGATCTACTTTTCTTGTATGCCAATAAATAACATGCTAGAAATTGGCGCTTTAACAATAATCTCGTCCGTATTGTGAGGAAGGAGAATTAGAAGCTTATTTTGGGCCCATAGTCACGGACGACCTGGACCCTTGTCCCGTTATTGGTATATGTTTTCTTCTTCTTCTTCCTGGCATTAATCCCGGCTATTACCAGGGTCTGCCTTCCTACTCAACCTACTCCACTTTGCACGGTCTTTTGCGTCCTCGGTGGTTAGACCATTGGCTCTCATGTCCCCCAGGAACTGGTATAGCAAGGCACTTGCGTATTGGTATATGTTTTATATTTATAAAAATATGTTTTTATTTGTATTAAGTAAAAACGTATAATAATCTTTTGTATAATATAAATGATGTAACATTTATAGTAACCTAGTTGAATATAGGTAGGACAGGCACAGAAGGACGGGGAAAGTGAAACGATTGCGCAACAACGATTGATGGTTTGTTGTATTAAACTAGTACATACATGGCATTCATATTTTGACATAGAGTAATGTGTCGTTTCTAAACCAATTGTGTGCCTGTATACGGCGCTTGTAAGAAAAATTATGATGGGCCAGCGATTACTCTGCGGTCTGTAGTTTATAACATTTCAAAATAGTACTTTAAATAGTTATAGTAATTGATGTGTAAAAATCGATTTTAAATTGATTAATTTGAGTTTAATGTTCTATTTAAATAAATGTATTGTAATGTATTGTAATTTTTATATTGGAAGGTATTGTTTATAAAATATTGTTGCTTAAAATCCTATTCTCCACTTTCCGCCGAATTCTCGAGGCGTTGCGTGTAGTGGAGTGGATTCGTAAAAAATCTCCCTAGGACCGCCGCCTTCGATACACATTATAAATTAACTGACAATAGTTCTAAATAGACTATTATCATTGAGATAACCAAATGTTTTTTTACAAAAGTTACATTATTATTGTTACAGCAACAAGCGGGTCGGGCAGTGGGCCGGGCGGCGGGGACACGCGCCGGGGCGAAGTCACGCCGCACGCGCCGCCGCAACGACGCCTCATCAAAGTTGACTTTGATAATTTGGAGGTGAGCTTTTATTACTCTACATATATTTCCATACTTTACTTGTGTAAAAAGTTGTACCCTTAAGTATACCATTTCAATGCGGTTGGTCTTATGAAGTTCACGATCCCTGTAGAGAGATTTTTATGACAAAGATTTGTAATATATAAACTTGACATAAAAACGTACATTTGGCTCTCGTACATTTGCCTTCCGCTTGAATTATATGACGTAAAATGCCCAACATCAAAAAAAGTAAATGCTGTACTAGTATAGTAATTTCATTTTTTCAAATTTGAGATTTACCTTTACTTTTAAAATTTCATAGCTATCCAACGTTGATAATCCATTGTTGGTGTACGATATCAGTTAGCTAGTATTTTCTGGCATAGCCCACGCCCAATTATATGAAAAGTATTAAGATTAGTACTTAAAGAGTAGCAATACCAAATATTTAATATTTTAGTGGAATCCTAGAATAAAATCAAATATTTCAGGTAGACCCCAGTGTAGGCCAGTGTACATATACCCCAGTGTACATATTATGAAAAATCTGTAACGTGATATATGTGGTAATCAGTCATAGTTCACTAGTTGTTAGGTATTACCTTATATATATGTTGCTACAGTAGGTGTTTGAAATGCCTAACATAATATGCTTACACGTTGTATTGCTTGTTATCGTAATTATAATTATGCAATAGCAAAAAAAATTGTTTACTTATTTCATAGGAATTATGTGTTAAATACAAGTCTACCGTCACTAAACTGTTATATTTTTTTTGTAATTTTATACTATAATTACTTTATTAATTTCTTATTTTTTGTTTAGTCATTTTAATTTTAAATTTATAGAATAGAAACTACCATTTATACTTTTTATCCGGTTCTTTTTAGAAGTTTTGCGTTTTCTTTATAAAAATAGCTAATACTATCCCTATAGCGAGTTCTATATTATCTCTTTTTATCCTAATCGAAAGAGGTTCAGCCTATAATCATCTTAAGTAGACAAAAACGGCACAAATGCTATAAAAATACCTTTTTTTATGTTTTTTATTACAATCATTCTAAATAGTTATAATTAACTAAATATACTAAATTGCTATTTAATTGTTTCCTATAAATGCAGTGTTTATAGATTTCACGCTACACCGACCAAATAAACTAAGAATGAGGTTAAATTGAATTACGTTTCCACATTTTGTTTACTTACGTGTATATGGAAGTTTGTTTAATATTTCTAATGCGATGAAATTGATAGCGTCTTTTATTAATAAAAGTATACACGATTTCCATTATTTATTAAGTTAAGCTCACCGGCTCACAAACTTTATTTAAGTTTAAGGCAAAATAATTATGATGAATGAAAATGTCTTCCTTGCCGAGTGTAAACTATAACTTGTTTTACAAAAATATGTCAAAATGTTTATAAATTTATTTTATAAAAACAAAATTACCTCAAGAATAAGGAAAAAAATGCACAAAAAATCAACACGACAACCACTGTAGCCCGACAACCACTTATTTATGTATTGTATAATTTCTAAAGAAACGAATAAAAGGAACGAATACGAATAAGAAACGAACGAACGAAAAGTATAAAAGGAACGAATCTCCAAAATCGTTCCGTATTTGTACGCGCTAACTGCTAACCGCCTACATCGATCAATCAAATAAAAATTGCTCCGCTTTTTATTTCTGTTTCGCCTCGGGCTGTAGGTCGCAGGCAGTAGAAGGCCTTTTAGAGCTGTTATATAAAAAAACCTAGTTTATTCTGTTAGAAAGAAAATTTTATATACAAAAAAATATTTTTTTCATTTAATATTTCTAAAGAAACTAGTTCGCAAACTCGGTATGCTATTGAATAAGAAAATAATTATTTATGAAATATATGAACGTTTTATATAATAAAATACTTTCTTATACTAATGTTAATATTGATTGTGTATTTATAAGACGATGATTAATTTGTTCTCTTAAGTCCTAACACACTAACACAAAGAGATGCATATAAATGCTTTGTTTTTTTAAAAATATGATAAAAATATAGAATATCTATTTTTCTTAATTTCGTTTATTCGTTTAATACTATAAAATCATGAGAGTCAAAGTCGATAGAAATAAGTTCACGCCTATAACAAAAAATGCATCCGCCTTGGTTCGTGTCGATGACTTATCAGAACTGCTAGTTGCGCGATGTAAGTGTTTGTTAGCTCTTTATTGACTCTTTTAATTGCAAGTGATAATTTTTCTCTTTAAAAATATTAAGGGAACAAAAAATAAAAACACGCAATGCCCACAGAATTCGGTGAAAAGTAAGGAAACTAGATAAGGCGTTTTAATGGGAACTCTGCCTACCCTGCTAAGTGCGTGCTTACAGCATGAAGCTAAAAAAAACTAAATAAAAGAACGCTATAATCTTTTCTTTCTGCTCAATTCAATTAAATGCTTGACTCCTATCAAAAATAATTCCAATTCGGAACTATCATGGCCTTAATAGTGGTGCTGATGACATAAACATAAAAATCTATTTGAATTTGTACGCAAATGAAAAAAAAGCAGCTTTTATTATGTCTTTATTGGTATATCTTTATTGTCATATTACACGCAACATTGGCTGCGTTTTAAACAAATTATACGTATTAAACACTTAAAAACAAATATGTAAAATAATTTTTACTGTTATCGTCTGTTCATATCATTTTTATGATACTTTTATAAACTTAGGTGTTCCAAATGATAGGAAACATTACGCAATGATGTAAATGTAGGTATTGTGTTCTTAACAGTAACGGTATAAGAACATCCTGTAGAAAGTAAACTGTTACACTTGAACAAACACTTTTTACAAGGCTGAAGTGACCTAGTATTGTTATACAGGATGGAAGAGGCAGCGCTTCTTTTACTGAAACTGCATATAGGGTAAAATATTTCAAACCCAGAATTAAAAAAAATAATCAAGGTAGCTCAACAGTTTGGACGTAGGATTTTTTTTTCATTTCACGATTTTTATCCATACCTGTATTTCGTGTGACGCACACATAAGTGTACGACGTTGCCGCTTTGACAGGTAAGTGTGTGCGTGCCTATGTTATACTTTACAAATGGCGTTTTATTTTAAAACAATAATTTTATTATTTATTTTGTTTGAAAAAATAACTTTTTCATTTTTGGGAATTATTTTTTTTCCACACAATATAAAGTGGTGCTGACAATTCCACCCTGTATATTGTAAATTTTTTTTCAAATAGGAATTTTTGAGCCTTCTACCAGCTCGAAAAACGACGCTAAGAATAATAGTCAAGAATCTCAACAGTTGATCTTTTCAATATCAATGCTATAATTATATTATCACATATACACTAGTGTATTTTTATAACTTTATAGTACATAATTAAGATTTATTAACTTTTAGTTTCCTCGTTTCTTTTACCTCTAATATTAAATATTTTGATTTGTTATCGAAAAAGATCGATATAACATTTAGTTTTCGATAATATTGTGGACGAACATATACTAACAAAATATAGCACATGTGTTTGGAAGCCTAAATTTTTAAATCTAATTCAATTCTAACAATATTACGTAGGTATGATATCGATTTAAAAATTTGAAACTGGCTCTAAACGGTCTGAGTAACAGCTGTCTATTAAAACATTTCTTTGAATTTACATTATATTTATCTAAAGAGAATAACTGAACTCAATAAGCAATTATTCTCAGTTTTTGGAGAGGTCGCTGTCCTCTTTACTGTTCACTCCGTCGTTAAATTCGATTATACAATAGTATAGAAATCCCATTATTAGAAGTAACTGTATGATTTTTTGCGCAGCTTTATAGAAAAAATCTTTGTTAATTCTATTTCAATGGGCGTTGGTTTTGTGATGCTTTATTTGTAGGTTAGGCGAATGGTTATTTAAAAATTTGTTAGTTTCCCCTTAGTACAGTAGAAAGGAGGAATGGAGGGTAGGTTTTATGGGAAGAGAGTGTCTTAACTCTACATTCTCAGATTCCCTCTACCTACCTTGCTATATATGGGATACGGCATGAAGTTAAAAAATGGTAAATTTTACAAAGAAATTGCATATTTTGATTATCCTACGAAGAAATTGCGGTAAGGTATTTAGTGCATAGGTTGTTAACCGTTGTACCTAAGCGCTTGTTTTTATCAGCCTTAACTACACAAGCAAGCCTTTCACGCGATGCTGAGAACGTTTTTTTTTTTTACTTTTAAATCATAAAGTAACATTGGAGACCTCATTTAGTATATTCATTTAAATATAAATATATTTTATAAATAATTCTTTAACAATTTATTTAGTAACGTTTTAGCAATTTAAGTTAAAATAATTTTGCCCATCGTTATTACCACTCAATCAAGAAAATTATTACATTTAAAGTAACGTAGTTTACCTCTTGCTATTTGCTATTTTTCGAGGTAGGCAGAGGGAACCTCAACTTTGTATTGAAACAATCTGCCCGTACCCCACGGACCGGTCTTAATTTTTCAAGACATTTCGTGGTAACTAGCGGGGCTCAACCGCGCGCTTTGTTTTGTTCCCAGAGCAAAGAAAAGAAAATAATTCCGTCCTTCTACACTGTGTCGGCCTTTTAGTTTATAATTAAAATGCATTTAATACCTTACCTAAAGTGGAAATAAGCTTTGAGTACCTTAACCGAATTAAAAGCCTTATATATTCGTCCCACGTGAAACTTTTGCCGAGGTACAGGTAGCACTGCTATGTTAGTTTTGTGACCCCGTGACCTAGCTTTAAAATAACTTACGTATATTGTTATATACGATCGCCGAATACGAAATGTGATTTTTAGATCGATTTTGTTTAAGTGTTGGTTAGTTTTTTTAAAAGGACTTTTTTATAAATTTTATTTAATCTGTAGAAGATTTTAGATTTTGGATTTGTTTTGGATTTAAACGTAATTTTATTTACAAGTATACGCTCTATCCTGCATAGCAGGGTTGGCAAAAAGAACCTAGTGTTAAGACTTCTTCTTTCACGAGAAAGAGAACGAGAGCTCTTCACGGTGATTTTACAATCATTATTTTATCCAGAAAAGCTCAGGACCAAACAAAACTTCTCTGTACTAGAAATTTCACCAGTTAGAAACCTTTTGTTGAATCCTTTTTTTATTTTAACATTGAAATGTCCGAATAGAATAATAAAAATATAGAGAAACCCTAAACGTACAATACAATAATAGGATTTCCCGTTGCATATGTTCTAAGACTTCTTAGTGTTTTAGTTTCCGGTGCATTATAACGTTAAAACTTATATTTTCAGTGTTTTTTTTTTTGTTTAAATTAGTATAGAAATCATTTTGTTCTGTAATTTTCAGCTTTATTCTGTAACCTTATTATAAAAATGATTACTTGAAACATCTGTTGGAAAATTTTGGTACATATATGAATTGCCTAAAAGGTAAATACTATAAGTATATAACCAGTCAAAAGAACCTGAGATTACTAATTCCATTTGTGTTTATTCCCGAAGCCTAAAAAACGTAATATCACTAAAAAAACAAACCAAATAAAATTAGTTGTACTACGAAGGAATGAGAATCATCGTATTTTTTTAATTTAAAGCTCAGTAAAGAATATCAGTGTAGTATAGTAGGAATTCGTTATCTGCATACATAATGTATTATAACGTAAAACATTTAGAAAGTGGTACATTTGTATAGTAAAAATGGTATTTGCTGTCATGGTTCTTCAATAGTTCATCACGATACAATGAGGCCTTTCGTTTGAATAAAAAATATTATATTTCTTAACCTTTAAGTATGGACGTCGGGTCTGACAGACCAGACAGTTCTACGAATTCTACAAATCGGCCACTTCTCGGTGACCTCCGCCACTGAGTCTCTCAGTACCTTTCGTATTAATGACAAAATGAATGTAGATAGCAGTGGTTGTGTCTCTGGGTTCAAAACACGTGAGTATTTAACTTTCTAAACGGGGCCTGGGTCTGTCAGACCCGACGTCCATGTTTCCCATACATGAATGATTTCAAAACGCCATATATTTTTATAATTTTACAAAATATACTTTAATATTTTAATTGTATTATTTGTATTCAAATGTTTTTATTGTTATATATCATATATTATTTTGCATTGTTTGTTATATATTTTAGTAATATAAATATTATTTACCTAAAAAAGATTCAATTTTTTTAGTTTTTATGATAAAATGGAAAAAAATGATCGACCTAGCACGTCAGGGACAAAAATATCGGTACTTTATAATCAACATCAAACAAAAGAATTGGACGACGACATTTTATAAAGAAAATAGCACTTTATC
>JAEBDU010000012.1:10040-23440 GCA_016802625.1 Heliconius numata | reverse complement strand
ACTAAACTACTCTAAGAATTGAGAATGACTTTGACTCGCGTTTCGCGATCTGATCTATCATTTATTGAACATGAAGCTATAAAAATAGTTTTGGGTTCTTGAAAAACATATATACTTTGCCCCCAAAAGATATATAGAAACACAACACATACTTATGTTGACTGCAATCGTCCTGTTAGCCAACAATGTTGAAAGCCATTGTGTATCGATGTTCAATTGTACCTTATCTTGAGGTGTTGTCAAAATTTTTATTTTATAACATAAGATGTAATTTCTTTATTTTTTTTATTTCTTAGACTTTATATTTTGTTAAAAAAATATTTATTTTATTATCTGTCTTTTTTTTATAGTATTATTTTCTTAAGAGTCATCCCATGTGGCCAAAGACTGAAATTGTGACTTTAAGTTACTTAAATCGTTGTGATGCGTAAACTTTAATAAAAAGCGATTTTATTTATACTCATTTTGTTTGATTTGAGGCTATTCATGTAAACTAAAACATAAAATAGTCTTCTTCCTTTAAAAAACAGACGGAATATGACCAATAAATACACTGGTCTGACAGACCCGACGTCCATATGTATGTTATAAAAAAGTCACGTCCATAGTTAAAGGTTAATAGTATTTCACGTTTAACGTTAAAAAATATCTCTTAACGAACGACTAACTCTTAACGAATATTACTAAAATTTATCATATATTCTAATTTGAAACAAAAATAATGCTGAATCATTGATTTTGAGTAAATTAATAACGAAACTAAAACATAGCTTTTCTCAATATTAACACCTTTTTACTTATGAAGACTATAAACATTTCGGTACTTTAAATAATTTCCCTAATTTCGAATAGCAATTGCTGTAACATTTTTTATTAAAACAATGGTATCCGATTACGTGACATAATGGCAATGCAGCTCTTTCATGGATTTAATTGCGTAATGTTTTTGTAACAAGCATATTGTCCAGCGTGCAGCTTTATGCAGTTAATTCGTATTTGTTTTCGTTTAATATTTGAGGTAGGACTAGCAAAGGTATTTTCACATAATATATGCATAATAAATTTGTCTGTTACTAAATGCGGAATTTTAAAAGACTTTCTCTGCTTTCCGCAAAGTGTTCGACCTATTGCATGTTGAGTGGCGGAACTCAACACCGGACTTAGTCTTGTTACCAGTGCGAGGACATGAAACTGATTCATTCTACCAAGTCTACCTACCAAGGAAGGCCTCTGAGTACAAATAATATCCAAAGTTATTATTGTTATTTTTTTATGTGTATTAAAGATAAATTTTTCTATAACTATTACTGACGTATTACTTAAAGAGAATTTTAATTTCCTCGTCGAGTCATGTTTTATATAGCTTTACAAAGTAACCGGTACTAGAATCTCTTGATATGGTCTTGTCATCATACTTATTCTGTGCGCGTAATGTCATTGGAAACGACGACGCCTGATAACCTCAAAATTGAACGCAATTAATGACCTAATACAATGTGTCTCAACCTGTAAGTAATGACATTATTTTGTGCTGTAAAATTATTAAATATTTAGTAAGTATTGATATTTACTCGAGCAAATTTATATGTAATTTTTTTTCAAATTCTCTGCCTATCGTGCAATATGCGGAATACAGCGTAAAGCCAAAATATCCTTTTCATTGTTCACTACGTTTCAAGCTACTTTTCCAATTTCAGATATTAAAAAACAAATTAAATAATACAGCCAAATAATCTCTGTACTTATGAAAACCATAAAATTGAGGTCTTAAAACCACGCACTATCGTCGTATGTCAAAGTACCGTGTCAAAGCTGATTGCTCATACCGACGATATAAAGGAAAGGGGACGAAAACTCTTGAAAAAACAAAGCGTGCGCGCGCTTAGTGTATTGATGTCGTAGAAATATGGGGTTATCCGTTGCTATGTTTAATTTTTAGAATTTTTTTTTGTAAATGATATCAATCACTTATTTATTCTGCTAACTTACCTTTCTGCCGGTGATTTTTTTGTATTGTTATTTTTTTCCCCGATAAAGATAACGAGATAATTTACATTATATTGATATGATAATTAAAATTGATATACCTTAGTATGGGTAATTTTATTTTCTTATAATATGAGATTTCGTTGCTCAAGGAAACCCTAAAAAAAATATTTTTCTCTTTTAGATTGATAAGTTTAACTTTAGATTAATAATTGTTAGCCCCAATCGTTTTAACATAATTGTTTGTACCTACATACAAACCTTTATATGTTTGTTTGTTGGTTACTCCGATACGTAGCCAGTAGATATTAGTGCCAAGATACATTTATCAATATTGGTGCTGGGCCTGATGCAGGTCGACCCAGTTTACGTTAAATGCTCTTTATTGAATTAATGGCTTTATAAATAAGTGACATGACGCTTTCAGTCAAGATAATATCATTAATATTTCATGATGCATTATTAAATTTTACATCAGTAACGATATTTAAATTTTAGGTTTTACTTTGCATAATTCCCGGTTTTACGAAATAATATGTAAAACATATATAACTATACACAACTCGTTTTTAACTTCATAGCTTTAAGTCCTTACATAGTGTTTTCGGTATTTAAATTAACTTACCTTTGTTCTCGTTTACTATTTGAAAAGTAGTTTTAAACAAGTAGGTATATATTTTAATTCAAATAGAAGCAGATTTTATTTATTTTTTACTTAAAGCAACGATACATTATTTTATGAATATTTTGTTTATGTCTTTCTGTTAATGCCTTTTATAATGTTGTATCGACGAAAATTGAATCTCTATTGATTAAATAATATATGATTTTTCTTTTATTACTTCAAATGTAGCAAAAACACCTAAGGGATGTTAATCTCAATAGCTCAGCGTTCAATATTCTGAATTGAAACTGTCTACTGCGCAGTTTTCCACCTTGAATGAATAATCCAACAGTTGCCGTCGTTATAACTGATTCAGTCTGTGTAAACATCTCGACGTTCGCTTCTGATCCAAATATAATGCCCTTTGAGCTCCATATCTTTGGACGATGATTCTGATTTCAATTGGCCAAGGTCCAATTGCTTTAAGGTTTTCATTTTTTATATTCATTAATACCAACTAGAATGCCAGTTCCTATAAATTTATTCATGATATTCTGTTATTATGAGTTATAAGATATTAATTTCACTATTATTATTATGGAAACAGCCCACTATGAAAAACCACGACGTTGAGTTCAGCCACTAAACATACAATGTCTAGAATTCGGACAAAAAGCAGATAATAAAGTCTTGAAACTAGGTTCTCTTTGCACTCTCTGCTAAATAATTATGAATCTTTCTATAATTAAAATATTCTATAATTATTTGTCTATCTTTAATACTGGCTAAATGGTCACGTAAGATTTTTAATTTATTAGATACATTAATTAAACGGAAGTGAGAGGCGCCGGTTTAAATAAAACTGGTTAAATCACCTAAGATTTGATAAATGTCAGTATGGGACATGGCTTAATTGAATCTTTATAAATTGGTTATATACATAAATAATAGTTATTCATCAATTTTCGGCACAAAGAAAATAAAATATAAAAATATTAAGTACTAAGATATTTAATATATTTATGTACTTAATTAAAAAAGTTATTAGTTCTTTTGTTACGAAGAACGGCCTATGCACTTAAAAGCTAAAAATAAAAGAAACTACAGAACAAAGAAATAACGATAATTAAAAACCACAAATCGATATTGGCATATTTCAAAATACTTTCTACCATAAGTCTTCTTTTTAAAATTCAATATTTTAAACATTTCGTTTACATGATAGTGCCACTTATTAAAACGGGTAAGTTTAAATATAATTCTAACAATCTTTTATTGTTTGTTCAGGACGATGAAGATGAAGACGACACCGAGACTTGCGTTAGTCCGGAAACCTGTGCTCCCCAACCTTTCCCCAGGCATATAGCCCCGCAACAGAATCCACCGAAACCATGGAAGAGAACCGGTAAGCCATTTCTTAGTTAAAATTTTCCATAAATCCTATTATATAAATACCAAAATCCAATTTTAAACAAATATTTACACGCTGAAGCAAACACGGCTTGAGCTGAAGAAGAAATGGGTAGATTAGCGGATGGCTTCATGATCTTTGGCTTTTGCTATATTTTTATAACTGTGATTGTGATTTACCCTAAAAAAAATAAAATGATACTTACTATTTAGCAACAAATATTAATGGGTTAATTAATATTTAATGATATTGGAATAGGATCGATTTTGATTAATATTATGAGAATAATAGATAAAGAATTATCCTATGAGATAACCACGCTTGGACCCAACATTGGTCCATGGTCAAAAGTCCATTATAATCTCTCTTAGTATGGACTTAGAATAAGGCTATAATAAAGCACTTTGTCCACGCTCGCTCGGGCAGTGGAGACGCCGCGGGCGCCGCCACGCACGCGCATCTCCCACGACGAGTACCACCAGTTCTGCGACGAGACCCTCGAATGTATGATGCATGATACCACGCTTTTAAACGCTATGTTGATTTAATATATTAATAATTTGATATTTATTATTATTATCATCGTTTTGTGATTAATATGTATCATTATTATTGCTTAAGCGATTTTAGAATTCAATTTAATATCATATTGTCACGCTTTTAAACGGCAAATTATTTTTGTAATTTTATCATAATTATGACTAATATATAATAATTTCATACATTTAGTTAGATAGTTTAAATTAATGTGATTAATTTCATGTAATTACTTATTTAGTTAGTTTTATAATATTTTGAACGTAAAAATATATTATCAGTTTTAGTGTAAAGAGTAGAAAGACTATTAATACTCAAGCTTTATTGTATTAAAATTAATAAAATTTATTAAATTGATTAACATTTATTTGAACATAGTTATAATATCACTAATTCTCAAACCAAAGTTAATCTAAAACATAATATAGTTATAGAGTCATATCCACTCGTGGTAATATTCATTTTTGTTATAAGTGAACATTCTTGTGTCTTTTGAAGTCGTTGAAATATGAAGAACAGAGTTATGAATATTGTATACCTTCTATTTTCTTAATAAGCAAGTTTGTGAGCGCCAACACAACTCCTCATCCTCTCATTTTCAGTCAGACAGTGTCTCTCATCGTAACCTGGTGGCCTCTCTATACTCTAAAGATCTGTAAACTTAAAACTTGATTCATATTAGTTTTCTAGAATTTCTATTGCTTTATTTGTATTAGAAAGCACCGTAGGTACTTACTGTTGTTTCTGTCTTAGTGCTTTTTTTAAGTTTTACACTTCAAACGAAAGTTTATTAAAGTACACCTAAATAATAACATGCTTAGTTTAGACATTTACTTAAGTAAAATTAAATATATTAAATAAATAAGTATCTACTCAATTAAATTCTGCATATTTATAAACGATTTAAAATGTTAAATAATCTTTTAAAATTTTCCAAGAAAGTTTCTTGAATACGTCAATGTTTATTTAATATTTCCGTTTATTCATTTTATATATTGTGTCTCTATACGAGTATGTTCGGAAAGTACAGAACGGAATTAATTTTCCAAATGTTCTCTCAGTCATTGCGTCACGCCTCCATGAAACACAGAAATGAAAAAAACTAAAAATAATTAATAGATATTAGTAATTTTTATCTGCTCAAAAATATATAAAATTTATAAACATATAAGGATTTATTGTTGCCGGCTGTTAAATAATTTCGAGAAGTCGTAACAACAAATTTAATTTTGTTGTTTATAGCGCATTTAATATACAAGGCCATTCGAGCGTACCACTTAGAGCCGAGCACAACCTACAATTCTTTGCACTCTATAACGGTTGTCGTGACCTGACTGACACTCAGTGTTGGACAGGTTTGCTTTATTCTGACATGATCAAGACATATTTATACTGATTACTATTTTTGGCAAAGTGGTTAGTTGTATTGCATAAATACCAAAGGCGATAGGTACAAGTTCAATGAATGGTTGAAGTCATTTTGTATTTCTTGTTGTAAGTTGTTTAATAAATTTAATAAAAACTCATTAAAGACACATTTTTAATGATGCTCTATTAATTTTTATTATCTCCATACTAGCTATTTTGTTTTTAAAATTTACATTTTTATATCGTCATAATTTGTCAGATGTTTTTCACAAACGGCCTTAACCTTTTATAAAGGTGGAGGGAAAGTCGAACGTCAAACGGAAGTTTTGAAATGAAGCTATTTATTTTTATTGTTTAAGGCCTCTTTAAATGTAGCAACTTAACTGTAAACATTGATTATTTATGGTCAGTTTAGTGTAAATAAGATTTTTTTTAATCAACTTCCAAGTAATAAGTTAGGGAGCGCCGTCATGGCGAGAGTATTGGTAATTAGTAGGGTCCAGAATTAATTTAGTTCCGCATGCGGACTTATAGTATGTAAAATCTTGACGCTATCCAGATAGACCTGGAAAATTCAATTGAGTCAAAGTAAATGCGATGTTAAGTCTTTTCTTTCAACGTAACAAACTTTTAGGAGTGACAAGCGGAGATGTGTAATTTTATTCAATTTTTATTCGTTTATTTTCTAAAATAATATTGATAATTTAATTGTAATATTGTTATTGAAATAATTGAATATGAAAGTATATTTTTGTTATTTATGAAACGATAAAAGATTAGTCAATGCCAAGTATTTTTATGCAACATTAAACGGATGCTTATTATAAAACAGTTAATTATTAAATTAACTATTCTTAAGTAATTATTGAATCATTTGTGTGTATAAATGCTTTTTTTTTCTTAATTATGTACGAGATTTCTTTGCTGAGTTTTATTCAATGCCAATATATTATATAAAAATTACTTAAGTGAAGACTTTTAATGACTATATATATTTTTTTAACATTTTCATACATTTTTACTTTAAATAAATATAAAATGATTGTTATGAAACAAAAATTGCTTAATTATCACTTTAGAATTGATAAATTCATCTCAATTCCGCTTAGTGAAGTTATTACAAAATATTGGAAATATTGAAATTCTATATGACACAAATAGTTTTAAGTTTCCAAAAAAGTAGTTTAAAATAAGCTATAATAAATCATTATTACTTATCTACGAGTAACTATTACTGATATGTTATTACCGCATTTTCTACTTACTGCATAATAATATTATAACGCTATGACCACTCAAAAAGAAAATAATACTTAAATGTACTAGTATCTTTAATACTACATTATATGTATCACTCAGAATGTTATTTGCTTAAGAAACGCTGACATTTTATTTAGAGCGCTTCAACCAGTTCTAGACATTTAATTTTCCTTTCGTCATTAATGTTAACAGAATTATTCTAGATATTTCTATGGATAAATAATTTAGAACTGCTTATCTAGTTTAATAAAATTATTTTAAATAGTTCACAAAGTTCTTATATTTTTTTTTAAATATTGTCAATATATTTAATTGATCAATATTGTTGTAGCTTACGACCTGGCGACGCAGTGCCCGTCGCGGCGGGCTTCCATGCGACGACACACCGTCACTCATCCGCCTTGCCCTACTACAGATGGTGCTCAATCATTACCACATTCGAGGTAAGCTTTTTTGGGGTACATGGAAACCTAGTGTTAAGATACTCTAGGACCTCCGTCTCCAGAATGCTTCGCTTGGGACTAAGGCTATGGCTCCCTATAATTCCTGGTGTTTGGACACTCCTTTCCGCAATCAAGTGACATAACTTAACGCCGCTTGTCTTATCATAGCGAGAATATGAAAATAATGAATTATTGTTTACATTCATATGAGCTTGTATTGTTGATCGTTGATCTCGTCAGCGATATAGGGTTCATAGAAGATATTTCTTTATATTGATTCTACACTATAATAGGATGCCACAATCATCTTACTATTAATTTTGCAGGCCAGGATCTCGCGCGTCTTGTACGGGCGCAGCGTCCCTAGCGAGTAGCGACGATGCCCAACTCGGCGAGCTGTCCTGGTCCAGGTCGTCCTTGCAGGATGAACTCATCAAGTCGGTTAGTGGCAGTCCTGTACATCCGCACGTGAGTAGATTGCTTGACGCTTGTTGATAGATTGATAGATCATGCGGCTCTATTGATAGATTAAGTTTATAATTTGATGATACCTACTCAACTATTGATAGATTGATCGGTTGAAATTGAATTTTGCAAACGATTGATATAAAAAAAACTTTGAAGTGTCATATAAAATAATATGATATGGATATCAATGGTTATGTAATCAATGATATTAATATTATTCGTAGATTGGACCTTTATTTAATTAATCCATATCAAAGCTTAGTGCTTTGATAAAAAATAATTATTGAAATACGAACAAATTACAATTAAAACAAAATTAATAACTGATTTATATAGAACTATAAATTAATTTGATAAAATTTTCTTTGTTAATGTTATTGTACAATATTTACATATTTTAATATCTATATAATATTATCAATTCTATTTAGTAACCACTTCTTTAATAAAAGGTATGAATTCTCATTTCTGCTATATTACTACAGGGTCGGACCTAAATATGTTTGGTCAAATGCATGTTTCTTTTAATCTATGATGGAAAGTAAGTTTAAAGCTTGGTTTTGGTAAAAATGCACGTATTTAATTCCTTAATAGAAAATGCACTTTTAACCCTAAAGTTATAAAATAGTAGATTATTTAGACCGTAGTTAAATGTTATTGTAGTTTTTGTTATATACCGTTGCGAATTAAACCCTATAGTGTTGACTAACTTGCTAAGCTACATTTTTAATTGAGCTTTTGGTAGTTAGATTTTTTTTATACACTAACGTCACGTATTCTAAGTAATAGATTTTATTTTAATTAGATAGTAAGTATACCTGATTTTTATATAATTATAATTGTTAAGTTCATAATTTACTGAGATTTAAAAAAAAAATTAAAATAATAAAAGTAATGTAAATAAAGTAGCATTAAATATAATAAGTAACTTCATGTACTTTAATTTGATAGTCTTACATAATAATCGATACAAATACACAATATAAAATTAACAGTTAACAGTAATTTATTAATTTAATAAAAACAATGCGATTACAGAAACAATGGCAAGACGCTATAATGTCTGACGACCGGCTCTCTCTGACGCTTGAGGAAATCGTCCACATCCGGTCGGTGTTGACGAAAGCGGAACTAGAGGTCCTGCCCGTCGAGGGCAGGGTTAAGGAGGACGTTGAAAAGAGAAGGGTGAGTGATATACATATATTTAATAAATGGAAATTATTAGAAAACATATAAATTGAATCGGCCCTGAGTCCCGAGACTCAGCTATGCTTCCAGAATTCGGCGGAAAGGGGCAAATGAAAGTGTCTTAATGGGAACAAAGTGTTTTAACGCTAGGTTCCTAGCCTCCCTCTGCCTGCCTTGTTATGTTTAGGATAAGCTAAAAAAATAAATGTCTCCTATCGTTCAGATTAACAAGGTAAATATAGTATAATCTAGGGACCAAAATACTTATATTGATTTGGTGTACACTCTAGACGAGAGGTTGTACAGAATGTATTCACTACATATTTAAACACTTAAGTTAATACGATGTTTTATAATTGACGTAATACATTTTGTTTTAGGTATGCTTCCTTTGTTTGAAAACACGATTTGGCATTTTTGGTCCGTGGGGACAGAAGTGTAAGTTGTGCAAAAAGACTGTCTGTCAGAAGTGTTGTTCGAAGGTAAGCTTTTGGCATTCAATTATTACATTCTTTTACTTTTTATTCATTTAATTTTAAATGTTAGTTTTAAATGTATTTACATTTCAACTTTTATAAAGAAGAAAAATGGTTTGTTACATAAAAAACTTTTTTATAACTTCAGTGTTCTTATTTTATCTTGTTTTATATTAAGGATTATATTCAACACGGGTTTTAGGAATAATACAAAAATGTGGCCGTTGTAGTGCCACGGTATACGCTAAAACGGCCACATTTGTTTGAACGGAATTGAACCCACAACTCGGCGTGGGAGGAGTGTATTACTTTTGAGTGTCAAGCTGCTTCTGCCCCCCCTACTCCATACGAGATACAGCGTGAAACTAAAATATAAAAATAACCACTTGTGCCTTTTTTCCAGATGCGAATTCCAACAGAGCATTTCGCACATGTACCAGTGGCGTTACTGAGTCCGTCGCTGTTGCCGTCGCCCGACGAGGAGCAGTCCTCCTTCCCGCGCTCGCTGATGGCGCGGCTTGTGTCGCCGGAACACAATGTCAGTTGTTTTTTTTTAATTTTTCACGTGTTTTCGCTATTGTAAGGGTTGAGAGATTATGAGTATCTATCCCTTACGTTTACTAAGTAATTCTTTGGTTAATTAAATAATTCTAGCGCATTTAAATGTTTTATTTGAACTTGCGGATAATAACACATATGATTCCACTAAATGTATTTTAATCTCAATAACATAATTATTGGAATTAACATAGATTTCCAAGAAATCAAATTCAAAATGTAATGAAATAAAATATATTTCGATTGAATTTCAAATATAAATCTTTAAATACACGTATTATCGTTATGTAGAAAAAATAAACAAAAATTAAACCAATCATCAACCTTCAATCCATCAACAGGCATCAACAGTAGACAACACGGTGGGCTCGGCCCCCAACAGCCCGCGAGCGCGGCGGGCGGCGTCCTCCGCGCCGGGCTCGCGCGGCGCCTCGGCGCTGGGATATGAGCCCCCACTCAGCATCGCGAGGGCTGACGGTCCGGGAAGTATGCCGTGTGTGTCTACACCGCTGTCGGCTATGAATAGTTTGGAACGCAGGTTTGTAAGACTGTTAATGAGATTAGAGTTATAAGGTTTTCGTTGGCATAAACTCCGTTGACGTCGCATCGATCGTAATATCATACATATTCGAAATGTATAATGTTCATATCATATTCACCTGGTTTCCATTGAGATCAGAGCACTCCCCACAGAAAAGTCAATAAAGGCTAACTCAATAGTTAAGGCTTTTCTTATGTTTATTACAGTTTTAGAACTACCACGGCTGAAGATCTAGTTTGGAATCATAAAAATATAATTATCCTATACAATTACAGAGCGCGCTACGGGCGCAGCATGACGGGCGCGGCCGCGGGCGTGGCGGAGCGTCTGCGCGGCGTGCAGATGGCGGTGTGCCATGACTGCAAGGCCATGGTGCTGCAGATCATCAAGTCCTCGCGCGCCGCGCGCTCCGCCTCCCGCGACCGCGCGCTGCGCCACCTCACCCTCGACCTGGCGCCTGTCTACACCGCCGATTGCTGAACGACGCCCCTGCGGACTGCTCTTGAGTGTGACGTCACACACCAGATAGCCAGCTTGAATACGTTGAGTGTGGGCTGCTCATGTTGAGTGCTTACATTTTTTGTATATATTTGTAAATTATTTCTGTTAGTGCTGTGTATAAAGACATTTTTTATTTATAATTGTAAATTTTTATTTTTAATTTCCAATTATTAATGCTTGGAATTTTGTGACTTGTATTTAAAAATTATTTGAAAATGAATGAATGTATTAATTTGTTAAATATCATGGAACGACACTATGAATGTTTTATATGTATTTTTTAAATATTTGATATTATTAACATGGCAGCCTTACTCAACTAAATTTGTGACGAATAGCGACTTAACAACACGACTCGGCTCTGTTTCCGTACAATTAACAAGGCACAATCTATTCATTACAATAATTTATGAAACACCGCCATTGTCATGAGATTGAGAAATCTAAATAAATAGAAATTATAAAAAAAATATTAGAAAAATATATTTTTAGTAGTCACGAGAATAAAGAGCTTCCGAGGTTGTGTAGAATTATGTTGTGTTTGTAGGTGGACTGTGATCCGACACTCAACTAGAATGACTTTTGACAATACTATATGACTTTGACAGATAACGTTTCATTTATTTATCGCACAAATTTCATATTTAAAAAGAATAACTATTTACCACAATCAGAGATATTCACACTAAAATATTATATTAAATGATATACTAATTATTGATAATTAAATTAATTATTAAATATTTCAAGATTTATTCAAATATTTTTGTCATATAATAAGAAATAATATGTAATGTGATAGATATAATATATATTTTCTGTATAATAGAATTTATTATCTACAATTTTGAATGTGAATCGATAATCTGTGTTCAAATAAATGTGCTAGAGTGGAGATTTATTATAAATGTTGAGACATTATTCAGTGTTATCAAACTGGAGCATACCATTTCCTTTTAATGACTTGTGTAATTCATCGGTTTTGTTTGACATGATTCATACTTCCCTGTGCCATAACAATTTACACCTGCTTTTTAACATAAGCAATAGCCCGCACGTACAAACTCGCTACATTGATTAATGGATTGTGAGGAAAGTTCTAGAAGTTACTATTTATTTTCTGTAAGCTTTAAAGGTGAATTGAATTGTGTACTGGCCACGTTTTTGGGTCAAATAATATCGTATTGCGGGGATTCTGTTGTTTTTGTTGTTTTTTGTTAAAAATAACAATTATTCCCTTGAGTTTCAATTAGTGAACAACACTGAATGATATTTTATTTGGAAAGTAATATGAACTCAGTGTTATTGTAGTATTCCAATTTTATTCAATGACAACATCTTTCTGACATTTCTAAATTTTTTACTTGTTTCTTTATTTTTAATGTTTAAACAATTTTCAATATCTTTGTTATATTATTTTTGATTATGTCTTTTAACGATAATAATTTGATATCTAAATATGGGTAGTATTTAAATAACTGTCTTAGTGTGGCCAGTATTCAATTTATTTTTAATAGTCTGTGGTAGCGTTACTTGATTTCTCTCATATTATTCATGCCTTAGTTTTATTTAGATGTATTTAAATTATTTTGCCAAATATGTAACCATTTTCCACCATTTGTAAATATATCGTCATTACGTTTCCATTGGTTACTTAACTTTTAGTCATAGATTTCGATGTTCATAAAGAAGTGTAATTTTTATCTTAAGCTTTTTGAGAACTGGGATTTCTTCTAAATTTTACTATATTATTATTTTGCTTCAATGTAAATTGGGTCAAGATGTTATAATTTCATTTTTAATTATTGAATGTATATTCTTTTTGATCCAATTTACATAGACAAATTATAACAACAGCTTATATAATAATAATAATAATAATAAATCTTTATTTCAGACATAGTCCATAAATAATGTTGTTAGTAAACAATTGCTTAACCTACGTTAGTTATTAATATAATTTATTATCTACCTTTACATGAATATTATTCCAGTGTCTCCATAATGGGCCTTCCATTTTACATGCCAATGTGCTGAGGAGGGTGTTAGTGCTGCTCGT
>JAEBDU010000012.1:0-10030 GCA_016802625.1 Heliconius numata | reverse complement strand
TTTCCTCTAACTGACAACGCCCTGCGCTCCCGCTCCATATCATTATCGTCAATCAGACGTTCGGTTACAATGTGGCCGAGGTATTTGTACTCAGGTACTTGCTTAAGCGGAACACCATTTAATTTGAAAATTGATTTATAATGAATATTTTTGATATTTCCTCTAAATAAAAGAAAAACGCTCTTTTTACTATTGTACCTGAGCCCATTCACCTCCGCCCATTCTTCACAAATTTTCAGTAATTTTTTAAGCCCACTGACTGACGGACTCAATAAAACCATATCATCTGCATAGCTTATATTGTTCATGGAAATGCCATCGACTGAACACCCTACTCCAGCTCTGTTCAGTTTCTCAATTAGTGGGTCTATGTACAAATTAAATAGCCTAGGTGATGGAAGGCCCCCCTGTCTTACCCCACACTTCAATTTGTACGGGTCACTTAAAGCATTACCCCACTTAACTATGTTAGTCTGATTATAATACCAATATTTAAATAGATCAATTAAGTGAGAATTTAGACTCGAGCGTGATTTCAACTTATTCCACAATATCTCATATGATACGAGATCGAAAGCTTTGGACAGATCCAAAAAACAGGCAAATACTGGCGTTTTCCGCTCAGTATAGTACTGAACTGTCTGCTTGAGGCACAGTATGGCACTTTCAGTTGAGAGTTTAGGCCTAAAACCGAATTGAGCGTCGTGTAATTTAAGTGCTTTATTTAAACGAGTATCAAGCAGACCGTCCAGCACCTTAGCAGTGATTGTGGCCAACGATATCGGCCTGTAATTCGCTCTGTCCGCCGCGTCACCTGTTCTATTTTTCATAATAGGTACTACAACTGTTCGTAACATATCATCCGGGAGATATCTATGTCTACAACAAAGATTATAAAATAACTTGAGGACACTGGGGAGATGTACACCAGCGTACCTCAAATGCTCAATACTCAAGCCATCGTGACCTGGTGATTTTCCCCTTTTTGTACCCTGCAAAACTTTATTGATCTCATTAAGAGTAAAAATAAACAAGTCTTTATCACTGTTCACGATGTCTTTAGTATCACTCTTACATAACACATTATTTGGTTTTATTGAAAATTCATTCCTAAACATATTCGCTATATTTTCATAGCCATTAACTCCCCCCACCTCGACGGGTCGACTCGGCCGTGCGTTCAGTTCATTAGTAGATCGCCAAAATTTACCGAAGTTCTTAGTTTGATATGCTGTTGCCAGTATATCCATTTTAATTTGCTGTTCTTTATCCTGACACCATTTAAGTTTATTTTTAAAGGCCTTACGAGCATTTTGCATTTCCTTATAAAACATTCCATAGGTTGGCTTACCCGCCCATACCCATGACTGAAAACATTGCCGAGCCGCTACATGAAATGGCCTTACATATTTGTTCCACCCCGTAACATATTTTTTTTTATTGCTTGGAACTTTTCTGTAACTGGCTATAGCTGCCTCCTGCAATATACTAATTATATCTCTATACAATTTATCAATCACTATGTTATGGTTAGAATCATTACAAATATTATCACAACACTCCCTCATTTCTTCCGGTAATTCTATTAACCTTAATTTTTTATTACATAGTTCTGTAAAAAGTTTAATCTGATTGTCATCCCTATGACCCCATATAATTTTATTATTCTCTGCCTTTAACTGCAAAGACTTATCAAACAAAATTGGTATGTTTAAACTACAAATAACCTCCAGAGGGTAATGATCAGACCATGATACCTCGTTCAAAATATTAATACTTATAATATAGTTTTTAGCAAACTTAGTGACAAGGCAGTGGTCTAGCCAACGCGATGACCCGTTAATATCACTAGTATAGGTATAAGTATTGGGGTTACTACTTGATAACATCTCATAATCCACACAATCCCAATACTGCTCCTTACAAAAATGTGTTAAATTCATTAAAAAATAATTCGTTGGGATGGGCATTAAAATCACCTAACATAAAAACTATATTAACATTACAGTCTTCAATAATTGCATTCATTTCACTCAAACATTCAGTGAATTCCGTTATATTCTCCGGACAGTCAACTGGCATATAAACAGAGAAAAATAGCATAGTGTAATCACGTACTTGACACTTAACCGCACATAGCCTCGTACTTACACAATTCACTACACAAACCGACGAGAACACATTCCTACGCCACAAAAGCGCAACTCCTCCGTAAGGTCGACCATGGAGAATACCAGCGCTAGTGTCCACTGCCGAAGTACCTGACCACTCGAAGTCATCATGTACAGTACTGAGGTAGGTAAGGTCGTGAGGCAGCAGCCATGTCTCTTGCAGTGCCACAACATCCGCAGTTATGCACAAGCTCCTCACATTATCCACAGAACGCTTCACAGATTTGCAATTGAAGCTAACAAGTTTCAGTGAATTATTCGTGTGCTTTTTGTTTTGGCTCATACCCATTTAATTGCTTATTTTGAACTCCTGAAGTCTTATTTCTATTCGCAAACAAAAAATATTTTCTAAAATATATCCCTTCTGGCCACAAGCTATTGTCCATAAATAATGACAGCTTACTTCGGAGTACAAAAAATTTAAACGAGTTGTAATCCCTAGAAGATTTCATATTAATTTTTTCCGGTACTATATTTATCTGTGTCTTCTCATAAATATATTCTGCCACATCACGTTCAGTATTTTCCTTAGAAATATTATAAATATACAAAGGAATCTGTATATCCGCCGCTTTTAACTTCGTTCCCGAGTCTACACTGGCTGTACCTCGCATACCCCTAAATCTTTTCCTTTTTTTGTTTACACGAATCCAGTCACCTTCGCCATTTTGTTTGCCCGTTACTTCAGAGGGTGCCATAGTAGTTAAATTAGAGTTACACAAATTATTACTCAGTTGTTCCCCAGCACGTTGTGTATGCTGTACTGATATAAAAGAAGTGGCAGAAGCCACGTTATCATTTTGCGTCGCTGCAACCTTTGCATATAACGGATATAGATTATCAATCATCTGTTTTTGCTTAGTCACGCTTCGACTCGACGCTTCGGACTCGACGCTTTGTGACTCGCATGCTGATTCTCTTTGCTCACTTAGTGCGTCATCCTGTAGGCAAGCACCGCCTCTTCGAGTATTCACATAAAAATCAGACTTTTTACATAAGATATGTTTCTCAAAATCCGTTTTTGTAATATAATCCTCTTGCTTATTTTGTAACGACATAACTTGACTTTGAAGTAAAGTAATATCTTTTAAAAGACGCGTTACGTCGACATGATCAAATGTTACGGGCGGTAGTTTCTGCAGGTCCCTTGCCACGAATATTGGAATGTTCTCAGGATCGGAACCCCTCAATATCCCCATTATGTCTTCAATATTTTTGCTTTTACGATCTTCACCCTTGCGCTTAACAAGTCGTTGTGGGATCGATTCAAATAACAACTGCTTTGCCTTCAAAATCTCATCTTCATCAAAAGACTGTCTGCATAAAAGGGACAGACTTACATTATTCATTACATCTATTTTATTTTGAACGAAACAGAGTACTTCGTTAATCACAATGTTACAATTTGTACATTTCACGATATCCATTGTTGCACAGTAAAGCGACACATGTACTTATTGAAGCTACACCTGCGCAAGCGCATGCGGCATGCGCCTGCGACGGCGCTCGCGACGCGACTGACTATATAATTGTTATTTTTCAATTTGGGCCTAATGTTCATTTATGTTTGATGCATGTATATCATTATTATATAATTATCTATTTATGTTATAAATAAAATACAACTAAGAAATTTGAATTCCCAGTTATAAATTTTGTAAATGTATGTAAATTTTCGTAGTCTATATTAGATGTTACGTAGATTGTAACCGTCTAAAGCATACATAAAGTAAAAAAAAGAAAACGGTAACGATATTAAAAAGAATTACAAATCGGACATGTGTGTTTATTGTTATTCCTATATTGATAAAATAAATTAACTGATAATACGTAAATGAAACAAGTAAAGAAAGACAATTCATATTCTTTAAAGGTCGATCAAACCGGTTGGCCCAGTCGAAAATTCTGAGGTAACAAACATAAAAATATATACTTAAATTGAGAGTTCCTCCTTTTATATAAGACGGTTAAGTAAACAAAAAGTTTTTATGTATTTTAAATTATTTAAAAATTCTACATCAGTTACAAGCATAGCGAATTATTTAAAAAATAAAATAACGAAATAAATTATAATCATAATTTATTGATGTCTATTGAAACAGTATGCTTAGATAAATAATTCTTCTAACATTCAGATAATGTCTATCCTACAACAAGAAGTCCGTCGTCTAAGAAGCTGTGTGGCGGCACTTCCAGGTTCAGAGGAGCTGGTCCCTTTCGAATCCTGCCTGAGGCGTCATAATGGGATCCGTGGCAAGGGCAGTAGTACCCCCCAAAGTCTCCAGCATTGGCTACTGGTACACAGCCCAAGTGGGTGCATACTCCGATAACGACCAGCCATTTTGGATCTTGTACGCGTTGGTCGTCGTGCTGGGGGTCACGCAGGGAGTCGACCGGTACTGCTTTTTCAGTTGCGATTTCGCCTTCAGTTCTGGAATTATACAAAAATGTATTTCTAAATGCAAAACGATAATTAAAAATACTTAATTGAGTAAAATGCAAAAATATTTGTGTCAATACATTAAATTAAAATTTTCGAGATTTACAAATATGATGATAACATTATAGGTAGGTTTTATTAGTGCGGCCAGTGTCATGGAAGAATCCTTGGTTCCCGTAATCCCGGCTTATGGCGGTCGAGGAAGAGCTCCGTGGGGTTTGAGTGGGTAGTATGGATCGCCTACATGTGCCGGTCTATGAACGCCACATGACACGCACGAGTCCCCACTCAGGCGGCGTACACGTAAAAAAGTTCGCTACACAATCTCGTCTTGGCATTCTAGTATATATGTTAGGTATCTACTCCATCAATGCGCCAATCTGCCATTATTGCTGTTCTGTTGTATGATTAATGTCATAGTGATATTTTTTTAGTAAAGAGGATTTTTTTTATTCCATATTTTTCATAAAAGTTACATTCTAAGCATCCTCAAAAATATCTAATTTAATAATTTATTATTACACTTTCCATATTTGTTTGGATTTCTTTATTAAGTGTTACATTGAATACAAAAAATATGAGTGTCATAACAAAAAGAATTCACAAAGTTACTTTTACTGTTTTGTTTACAGTAGCAATGTTATTACTTATTACATACTATGGTACAGTTAAATTCCATTGAAGTGCATCATTTCCCTTTATTTATTAAACTAAAATGCACATTATTACACACACATATTGTCCTTATTTCTGCATCTTGTATTAGTACTGCAACTTTTGTTTATTGTATAAGCAATAATAATATACAAAATCTTATGAGTATCATATGAGTTATATTACTATAAATCCTTTATCTAAATCCATTTGGTAATTTTTGCGTGAAATTCACACAAACATCCGTACATCCTCTCAAACTTTCACATTTATAATATTAGTATGATGAGATGCAATATCTATTATAGATAATCATTTATTCACCTGTGACGAATAAAAAGTGGTTTTCCACGCCATTTGAAGGTAACAGATTTTCCTTCAGGAATTTCAGCCAGTTTGATTTCAATCTTGGCTAAAGCCAAAACGTCGGCAGCGGCGGCCATGGATGATATGAAGTGTGTCACCACAGATTTGGCGGCGTATGCTCCAGCCACACTTCCAGCTGAAACAGTTTAAAAATATTTCATAAATCATAGTTTTTTATGTATTGTATAGTTCATATTGATTTATTTGAGCTTAATATTATTTACAACACAACATTTTTAATTTGTTAGTATATATATTATTGTTATTATTATTGAGGCCATCATGATGCAGAGGCATATGCTTTGTGTGATTGTAAATGTGAAAGGTGGGGCTTCAATTTCTCCTTGAGTAAATCCAATATTTAATATTTTCATTTTCTCGCTTTGGTAACAGATTGGAGTTCCACCACTCAATATGCAATGCCTGTAGAATTTGACAGAAACTGGGAAATGGATGGAATAGATGAACTGGGAAATGTCTTAACATTAGGTTCCCATGATCCTTCTGCCTACTTTGCTACAGCTTTAATATATTTTTTATAACTTACACCCAGTTTTAATAAAAAAAAATATTCTGGAACAATTTATGAGGTGGAAGAACTGTCTATCAGTGAATAATAATGCCAAAAAAAGGCCTAAATATGAACTTAGGCTGCTCTATGTTATTTACGTATATTTGGTCTTAAATTGAGGATTTAAGAAGCCGTAGTATAATTTTGAATTTATTAGGTTAGACAGGAGATCAGTCTTTATGCACAGGTGCCTTTTGTATGTTTAGTAGTGTAGGCTACTACAATTGGGTCACAAGTATCAGGCACTGTTTCAGGTTTTCCACATTAAATGCTACAGGCAATGCCTGCATAGTGAATTAGAGTGAGTTCCTTTAATCACTTTAGTATTGAAAGATTGTCTATACATTACAATATTCATAGTTATTTGCAAACTTTTAAACAGTATATAGACTATACTACACAATGTTGATTGATTTTATTATAAAATTTGCTAATTACATAATTAATATTCGATTAATTGTAATAATGGTTATCTTCATGTATATGCGGTGTGTATATTGTATCTAAATATTATTATATAGTATTTACACTGCGTAATAAAAGTAAATTTTTAGGTTCTTTTATACAAAAAGTAAAGATTACCTCCAGCAATGAGATAAGTGAATGACTGGCGACCATCAACATTTTCTTCGGCTTTAGACCTGGGGTCTAAGGTTTCTTTGCGACGGTAAGCGGAAAAGTCGGGGTAACCGATGTCCGAGTGTGCAAAACGAACTTGAATTGGCACTGAAATTGACAAGTGTTATGTAACAGATATAATTTCTTGGTAAATCCCATTAAAGTTACGATACTTACAGTTAGAGGGATGCTTTACTTTTAGATTTTGGATGGGCAGGGCTCCATTCAACGATTGCACGGTTGAAGTCTTGGGAAGTGGCTGAACAACTAATTTGTCCACAGGTGTGGGGACCGCCACCACTGGTTTCAAACCATTCGACACGACATTACAGGTGGCCTTAAAATAAGGGGCCAAGTGTCCAGCCCGTGTAACCGAAGTCATTTTTCGTATTCAATTTACGCAATAGAATTGCTATAATATATTTTTTCGCGATGTGCGATCGCCTAAAGACGAAACGTCAATTTGAAGGTTGTCATAATCTAAAATGTTTCCATATTATAAAACCTTATGCCATAAACTTTTCTTAGTAAAATAGAATTATTTTATTATTATTTTAGAATTATTTTATTATACGAATTTACGAATAAATAAATTTTATAATTCTTATAATGATTTAATTATATCAATTTGAACAAGTGCTGCCATCTGTATCCGCACATTTGTACCAGTAAGGTTAAAGACAAGCGTTCTTAAAAATTAAAATACGTTTTTAAAAAACTAATTATCATTAACAGAAACGTAAATAAAATACATTAAATATTTTATGAGAAAAGTGTAATAATGTAATAAGTTAAGATATTGGTTGGAACTGAAAGAAAAAAAAAGGTTTATGTAATATTGCGCTAAGTAATAAGTATTAAAGAAATATTGATAAAATTTCTAATAAAGTTTATACTAAGCGTTTATAATAAAGTTCACACGAGGTCGCAACTATCGATGAAAAAGGTAAGTAAGTTATAAACTCTAATATAATCATAAATTGCTTAACTCCTAAGTTTTAGTTAACAGTAAACAGTATTATGTGATTGTACAAAGATTGTCGAGAACACTTTGTTTTCAGCATTTTATAAACAACGTAATACTAACGATGTGGAATGATTCGTTTCGTTTTTTGTTCATTTAGATATCTATTACAACTTAGCAAATGTGTGAGTGAATTTAGGTACAAATAAGAAATCTATGAACATTATATTTACGTTTAAAATAGTTATTACTTTCTGCCATAATTCGATTTTTTAGAATTCAATCACGCAACATCTCTGCGTAAAATTTACATTTTGCAATAGCATTTAACATAAATTAGTTATCATTATGTCATGTTTATCAACAATTATTTAATTAAGGTATCTGTGTGTCAAGTATAATAATCAAATCCTTTAGCCCTTCACCGCAATATAGGCAATTGCCTACGCAGTATATAAATATAAAGATAAACTCTTAAAATATATTTATTCTTTATATATATAATAAGAAAGCTATTATTAAATGAGCTATAAATCAAAATATATAAACTTTAATGCATCTAAAAGTTTCATTTGTCACTTGTATTCAAAAATTGAATGGAGGATGCGCAAAACGTGACAGAATTGGCGCTTAGCTCATTTAATTTAATTTCTATTCCTCAAGCAACTTATTTGATTTGCTATCAACTAATATGTAGTTATGATATCCGCAGGCTGATATAAAATAAAATAATATACCTACTTAATATATGTATTTCCCTTATATAGCCTTGAAACTTTGTATAGCAGGTGCTGCCTATGAATTATTTAAGGATAATACGTAGCGTAGGTACATGTATGGTTTTATTAAGTTTATAATTATACTGACTTAAGTTTAACTATAGTTGATTTGGATAACAGCAGTTTTTGTTGTTATAGAAAAGTTCTAAATTGTTTAGAATATTTTGTAATAGTGTTGTGCTCGTGGCCTTGAAATATTATAATACAAAAAAAAACAACATCAGCTTCACGCTGTATCTATCTAACGCTTATGTTAAGACACTCCGTTCTCACCTTTCCGCCAAATTCCGAAAGCATTGCGTGTTGAGTGCTGGAACTCAACGCCGCCCTTTCCTCGATACCAGGGCAAAGAAATAGAAATATAAATTTGAAGAAATATTTCATTTCCTCAAGTGGAGATCGAACTAACAACCAGTAGCGTTTACAGTCGCACTTTATGAAAACAGTGATATTCTCTATAAGTGAAAACAGCATTAAAATCCGTTTCATACCTTGTAAGATCTAAGCGTACATTGGTGGTGATAAAAGCTTTTGTACACAACGTAAGAAAATATTGTAAGTAATTTAAATTTAAAAGGATCAAATTACAAAACTATAATTTAACAACTATTATTATTAACCAACTTGAATTAGAAAAAATACCAACCCAAAATACATAACGAATATCTACTCACAAAAATACAAATATAATGTCAGCAACATTACCTTTATATCTCTAAATAATACCTACTTATTAGCATATTATATTAATTTACAAATGAACACCTATTCACGCGGCCTCGACATATTGTACGCATAGTTATGTAAACATTTTCATGGCCAACACTGCGTTTTGTTCAGCCGTGTGATGTGTCCGTGGGTGCACGCCTGTGTGAGTGCACCAACACAAGCATAATGATCCTTGATAACTGAACTACCGAATATCCTCCTATGGTGCGCATGCGCATCTAAATAACAACATTTACTTACTAGATACTTATGTAAAACGTCGTTAACGTTTTTTTCTATTTATTTAGTTACTTATAGATAGATTTCTATTTGTAAAAGATATATTGAAATTTCAATTTCATTAATATTACCTTCATAATTCTAAAAATTTCATATTTATATGTAGGACGTAGGTACTAACTGGTGGATTAGATATGCATACCTAATATTTTAATGATAAATTACATACTATTCGAGTAAATATATTTCCTTATTTAGAGCCATTATATGTTTTTATTTATGTTTACCACACAAATTTATTGTAATAAAAAAATGTGACAATCAATAAAGACCTTGTGAACATTTAAATGCTTTACCAAAGTATAATTCGACTGTTTGCGATGACCTTAACTTGCATAGAACATTTCCGTGGTACTATCGTCACTTAACGCACCGCTCTGTACCACATGTGTACGCACACATCGACGATCTTATGAATATGTAGAGTGTAAGACATTTTATTTATTCTGTCTATTATAG
>JAEBDU010000011.1:863375-878781 GCA_016802625.1 Heliconius numata | reverse complement strand
CATTAAGCTGGTGTGATTTAGTACCAATATAATTTTACTTGAATTATATTTTTGAGAAATGTATTAACGTGGTTGCAGGTTCAATTTTCTTGTAAAAAATTTAAAGATCCGTTAGACTACTTTGTGTAAAAAATCTTCTGACTTCACTTGTTAACAGTATAATTTTTTTGAATTTATGAAAATTAAAAACAATATACAGGGTGGAATTGTCAGCGCCACTTTAAATTAAACCACAGTTTTAACTACTCTATAAAAGCCTAATATAATTCGGAAAAAAAATAATTCTCAAAAATGAAAAAGTTTTTTTTTCAAACAAAATAAATAATAAAATTAACGTTTTAAAATAAAACACCATTTGTAAAGTATAACATAGGCACGCACACACTTACCTGTCAAAGCGGCAACGTCGCATACGTATGTGTGCGTGACACGAAATACAGGTATGGATAAAAATCGTGAAATGAAAAAAAAATCCTACGTCCAAACCGTTGAGGTGCCTTGATTATTTTTTTTAATTTTGGGTTTGAAATATTTTACCCTATATGCAGTTTCAGTAAAAGAAGCGCTGCCTCTTCCACCCTGTATATTGAAACATTTACTAATTTATCGTCTACATAGGTCTGTTAAATTTAAATTATTTTTAATATTTTCGTTTTTTTAGCTTCCCTCGATACACGCGCACCAAGCAAAGTAGGCAAAGGGAACCTAGTTTTAAGACACTCCGTTCCACATTTTTCGCCGAAATTTTCGAGACATAACGTGCTGAGTGGCGGAACTCAACTCCGAGCTTTTACCTTGGTCCCAGGGCGAAGAAATGAAAGTATTAATAAATAATAATTCATTCTCTCGAGCGGTGATCGAACCCACAAGCGTCACATTACAGTTACAACCTACTGCCCCTGCGCTACGACGGCCTCCTCATAGGTTAAAAAATATGTAAATATTATATAACAATAAATTAAAGCAGGCGAAGCCGCATTTGGGTAGCTAATTATAAATAATGAAAAGATAATGTTTAAACACGAATAATATCCAACGAAAATGAAGTTGATTAAGAAAGCTTCCGCTACAGATAATCTTAGAGCCAAGAAGAAAACTTTTGTTTACGAGTTTTCATTTTCATTACGATTTAGTGTAAAGTGAAATTGGGTGTTTATTTACTGTTTTCAGTAAATAAAGGATTGTTATTCTGAAAGTATAATGATTTATAGGATTTAAATCACAAAAGGATTTGAGACCTATCGTAGCGCAGCGGTACAATGTATGACTGTAAATACGAAGGTTGTTAATTCCATTCCTGCTCGGGAAAATTCAAATACAACTTTTAATAATATCCATTTGGATAGGACATAAGAAAAACAGTTAAAAATGAAAAAAAAAATACAAACGTTATATTATACGAATATTGAAACTTTCCCCAAACCGATTCGATAAGCATCGGAACCATCAATAATCGAATTGTACGCGAACCAGTAGCTCATAATGGAGTTGTGTTCATTAAATTATAGCTTTTGACAATTCCCGAGAGCAATTGACAATTCATGTTGTTTTTCGTATGTAATGTATAATTATGTTAGTTTTTTTTATGTAAAAAAATATCTTTATTGAATAACTTTTTTTGTAGGTAGCTTTAAAGCGTAATTCAACGCCGCAGTGTGTCTTAATAGATAAAAGATATTTTAATTATAACAAAATATTAGGCATTGCTTGTTGGGAAGCGGAACTCAATATTATTTATTTATCTATAATTCGCTTCCGTATTTACTTATTTTATAGAACGAATGTTTAGCTTCGGGAATTAAGTTTTACTTGAAATATATTGAACTTCAACTCTGCATATTTGATTTCAAACTTTCAGTATGTTCAAGTTAAACATACGTATATAAGTGACTGGTGTAAAATGTATTGGATTCTGCCACTGAGTAAATGGTTTATTTGGGCGGAAAAAATAGTTTTAAGATTAATCACTACACATTATTTTTTGGCTATTAAAAAATAAAATAAAACATTCCTAAAAATAAAAATACGCTTCGTCGCTACCAGGAAAATGGATAGGATATACAAAGACTAAGCGTCCGAGGGTTTCGTCTCTTCATTATTAAATCAGTTCTATTTCACCATATAATTATTTTGTCTGTGTGTGTGTGCTTATGTATGTATTTAGAATTTAGGTCTCATTTTGTTAGGATACGGTTAAAATTTTCTATAATAAGATAAGATAATTTGTATTCAGTAGTATTATATTGGATCCAAGATGGCAGCCATAAACAAATGGCAGACTACACATTATTGCTCTTGAGACAAAAGGGGGCTTGAAAGGGCTTAGCTAGAAGAATACAACACACTAAAATAAATAAATAAAGAGACATAGAGTAAACAAAATATGTATAGATATCAAATAAAGTTTTTTTTATCTATTTTTAAGTAATAACTTAACTATAAAAAAGCACGCGTGACGACTAGCGGAACTCAATGCCACGCTTCGTCTACTGGAGCGGAAAAATGAAAATTACTTATAATCTCCCCTCCTCTCCTCTAATGAGGATTGAACCCACAGTATTCACATTTACAGTCACACGCTATACCACTGCGCTACGACGTCCTATAAGTATACAATTTTCATATTAAACTCAAGAGCACTCCGTCTCTATATTTCACAAGCACAAGTACATCTAGCTGAATGTTTAAGTTGCAAACATAAGTAATTAGAGGCGAGCCTGTAACTTGTAGCTCGGTCCTCGTTTACTTTGCTAAGTTGAGCTATATTATCCTGTATTATTAAGTTTTAAGTTTTAGCCATGTTAAGAGATCGCCAGTTCGATTTATGTTGAGGTAAAATTAAAATTGTTGCACAACATAAGTGATTTAAAAAGATTTTAACAATAATCTAAAGTAACTAGAACGACGAGTAAATCAATAGATATATTTCTTTTCGTTAAGTGGGAATCGAACTCACAACTGACGTATTAACTGTCAGATTGTGCCGCTATGGTACGACTATGGTTTATTAATGGTTTATTAATACGAGTAAACAGTACAGCGTAATGTAGGACGTCCTCCAGATAGATGGGGTGACGATATTCGCAAAGTGGCGGGTAGCGGCTGGATGCGAAGAGCTGAAGATCGAGCTTAGTGGCGTGCCATTGGAGAGGCCTTTGTCCAGCGGTAGACGAGGACAGGCTGATGATGATGATGATGATGATGATGATGATGAAACAGTACGGGACAAGAAAAATAAGTCATTGCCAATGAATAAAAGGCACTTTTTGCATTATAATCTATTTTAATGACCGAGTACACCCTAGAGATACGATAATATTGTAGACGAAATAGATCGTTAGAACTAAAGAGCTTTATTCTTAACAAGCAGTTTTCACTTTAAATACGTACAATACCTACATAATTATATCTTCTTCCTGGCATTAATCCCGGCTGTTACCAGGGTCTGCCTTCCTACTTAACCTACTCCACTTTGCACGATCTTTTGCGTCCTCGGTGGTTAGACCATTGGCTCTCATGTCCTGCATCACGACATCCAACCAGCGCTTCCTTGGGCGTCCGGGAGGTCGCGCCCCAGGAACTTGTATAGCAAGGCACTTGCGTCCGACATAGTTCTTAGGCCGGCGCGTAACGTGGCCAAACCATCTCAAGCGACGCTCTTGGAGCTTATCCGCTACGTCACGGACCCCAAGACTACCTCGAATGAATGTGTTGCGCATGCGGTCAGACCGCGTTACGCCTACATTTTTACGTTAACATTTCTACGTTACATAATTATATATTTCAAATAAATAATAACTTCCTATGTACATAAAGAAGTTCTACTGTTTCTATAATGTATTCAATTCCACTCGACTTCAAGAAGTCAAAGAGCGAGTGGTAAATAAAATTTCAGAGTAAAAGCCTTTTTTGGAATACAAGTGTTACATTTGTTCACTTCACGTTCAAACTTTGGTACTAGTTTAGAGAAAAGTAAAGTTTTTGTTAGCATGTCGCAATGAAACAGCGTCTGACTGGGAACGCAGTGCTTGTGGGTTCGATTATCTCTGAGCAATCAATTCTTTACAATTTGCTCACTCTGGTTGCACGAAATTGAGCTCCGACACTCAAATAGAGGAACGTAGTGTCTTGACACTTACTTGTACATGGTTATCTTGTTAGAATAGAATAATTTGTTAGAAGTAAAATGATTCATATTATAATATTCATAGGGCTATATTTTTCTTTGACTTGCAATAAATTAAAGAAATTTATTTTAAATGATTATTTAAAAATATTAAGGATATTGGTGGCATAGAGTCTGCAGTGGCATAGTAGCACAGATTCGGACTGTTAGAACGATGGTTGTGAGTTTAATTATGTACATTTCTTCTGTCTAGTAGGTAAACAAAGCGCAGTGCTGAGTTCCGCCAGTCATCTTGCAATGCCAAACGGGCGAAGTCTAAAATGTGTCTTAACACTAGGCCTTCTATGCCGACCCGACATAAAAGCGCGAATATGAAAAAATGAATCGTAGCGCTCAAATCTTATTTACAAGGTTTCAAGCGTTCAATCTCACACGAAATTTTTTTGGACGCCTGCCATCGAGTTGAGTAGGGAGCCTACTGTGTATTCAGACATTTTAATTTAAATGTCATAAGATATATATATATAAAAAAATATAGGTAGCTTTTCTTAATAAATATTAATTAACATTATTGGGTCGAATTTTAACTATTTAATACAACGCCAACAAAAATATGGTATCATCTTGGTCTGATGATGGAGCCAGTGGAACTCTTCGCCGGAGCCACGAGGAGGATGGAGCCAGTAGTGGAGTTTTTACAGTATATTGATATCATTATTTAATTATTTTCCTATATTTTTGAAAGATGTTGAAATGTCAATAAAACTGTAGAACCTACACTAAAGAATGGTCAATCTTTGATATTATGGAAAATGGTCAAACTAAAAAGTATATTATACCATTAATATTAATATACGATTAATGTTAAATACTCAGGTTTTTGCTAAAAAATCTAATTTCTCGGTATATTCCTGAGGCAAGTAGGTCAAGTTCGATAGAAGGGATCGGCGGAGAGGCAGAGAGATTAACGAAATTGAACCCAATTTTTTAGCAATAAAGTTTATATTCCTCTGTCCCTACTGAATTACGAGATAGGCCCGACATTATATAATGTAGAAATAATTTCTCAAGATGCCTCACTTCTCAAAATATACGTGTTTATGTTGGAATGACAAGAAAGTAACAGCTTAAAGTTTTTAATGTTATGGTTATTTTTTTGTAGCTTTACTCTATATCTCGCGTAAAACAGGGTAGGCTGTAACTGTAATCTCAATGGTTGTCGATTCAATTCCCACTTCGGGGAAGTGGGAAGCTAATTTCTCCACTCTGGCAAGACAAACCACAGCGTAGAATACCGCCACTTAATATGCAGTGCCTTGAAAATAACTTGTACAAAGTGTTTTATCACTGGGTTCCTACACTACACTGCTATACAACGGGAAACAGCGTGAAGCGTATTCCTATTCTACCATGTCCACAAGCTCTATAAAATATTAATTGCTCGAGACACGTGGAATCTCAAGTTAAAAGGCGATAGAACTCGTTCAAATGAAAATTCAATTTCTAGAGAGTTTTGAGGTAAAATTGAATTTAAATTTTCAAACGGCCAGCCGTATTACAGTTAAGCGTGTTCTGTACAGTTTTGCGGATCCTCATTTTTTATGCTGTTTCTGAATTTCGTATTGCTTTTATTACTATGCTGAAGTTATAATAAAAATAGTATATTTTACTATGAAAGTTTTATTATATAGTTTTACAGAGTTGTGTGAATTGTAAATTGTGGCTTTTGTTATCAACCTCTTCATACATATCCTCCGAGGGGTCCTCATGTCTTCTTGTGTGATTTTCCTCCAGTAAAGTCGATATCGTTTTCTTAAAGGCCAATCGAGACCGTCTACTTCTCTTCTCTTACCACTCACTTTTGCTTCACGAATATTTTCTATCATTCACTCGTCACTCTTTTTCTCGACGAGCCGAAACCACCTGTAAAAGTAAACACCCTCGCTAGTATCTGCCATTTTGTGTATTTTTTCATTGTGTTTTTTTGCGGAAATAGTAACAAAATAAAAAAAACGAGGCCGTCGTGGCGCAGCGGCACAAGTGTGACTGTAACGCGACGGTTGTGGGTTCGATCTCCACTCGAGAAAATAATTTATTAATATAAATTTATTTTCATTTCTTCCCTCTGGTGTCGACTTTAAGTTCCGCCACTCAACACGCAATGCCTCCAGAATTCGGCAGAAAGTGGGGAACGGAGTGTCTTAACACTAGGTTCCCTCTCCCTAGGTTGCCTAGGTTCCTGCAGTGTGCACGATACTTAGAAAAAAAAATAGAATTTTCCATTTTACGTATTAAAAATCTTAATTAATTAAAGTTTATTATTTTTTATGAAAAAATTGTTTAAGTAACAACTTTAGATTAGACGTTATTAATAACACGAATACGCCCGCTTATATATGTATATAAATAATTTTCGTTCACAAACTATTCCACTAACGATTCAATAGTGGACTGCATGCACAGACTTATAATAAACAGTTTGAAAACTTTTAACGTTTTTAATTATTCAAAAAGTTTCCTTTACTTTGATAAAAACTTCTCCGTTCCAGACAGAATTATATATTTTTTTAATTTTAAGCGCTATTAATAAATAGTATGTAGTTGCAAAACTAGTTTCATATACAAAGCAAAGCGCAGCGCTGAGTTCCGCCACTTGTTGTGTGCTATGCTTCGAAATAAGTTGGAAAAGGGAATACGGGCTGCCTATATAGTAGGTTTATTTTGCATACCCTGCAAAATGCAGGATACAAGCAACATGAAGTTTAATTGTCTGTGATATCTTTTTTCTCTCTTAGCTTCACATAGCACAGTAGGCAGAGGGAACCTGGGAACGGAGTTTTAAGACACCCCGTTCCCATTAAGACATTTCAGTTCTCCACTTTCCATCGAATTCTAGAAGCATTGCGTGTTAATTGGCGGAACTTAACGCACCGGTGTGCCTCGTCATCAGAGCGGGAATTGAACTCAGAGCCTGTCGCGTTAACAGTCGCATTATTGTGCCTTTGCAATACGACTGTCCTCATCCCATAATAAAATTACATTAATATCGGTTTCAAATAACTAATTATCAATAGTAATTGGAATAATTGAATTTTATGGTAGGTTTGATACAGTTTTCGATGTTTAACTAAACTAAACAATATTGATGTTTAATGTCAGTGTATATGCGTGTTAGTAGAATTAATAATTATATTACTAGAAAAACATCTATCAATTTTCAATATTTAAATGTAATTATTCTTCATATGGGCTATCGTGGCACAGTGAGGCATCCTCTAACTGTAAACGTGACGGTTGTGAGTTCGATTTTCACTTAGGGTAATCAATTATTATTATTTTCCTTCTCAGTAACAATTACTCGATTTGGTAAATCAAGGTACGACGAAATAATTCCGTTGAAGTTCCGTTCCGTTAATCTTGAATGTTGAAGCTTTATCTAAATCTATTTCACTTTATTTTTTTGAATAGCTTTGAACTTTAAAGTCTAGTCTAGCAACTTTAAAATCTAGATACATATAATCAAATTATTATATTCTATTGGGATACATCCCATATATAGATCCCGTAAGTAGAGGAAAAGCAAAATTAAAGCAGCTCCTTTTCCCGTGCAACGTCCATATTTCGAGACAACGTGTTGAGTGGCGGAACAGAACGCCACACTGTCTTATTACCAGAGGAAACCATTACGCCTCGAAGGCAAAATCTAAAGCTTTAGGTAAAATGTTTTATAAATCTTTTATCATACCGCAAGTCTTCTCAATAGAAGTAGTAATTTGGACGACGTCCAACAGATGGAGAAGGCGGCAGCTGAGATCAGGAGATTACAACATCAAACATGTTTTAGATTGTATAGAAATATACATACTACACCATAGTGTGTAATACAGATATTTACTTAATACACATATTTACCGATATTCCTGATATTTTCCTGATATTTACCGATACCAATACAGATATTTACCTTAATATACATATAGGCACTGCGCCTGAGTGTAAACGGGACGGTTGTGCATTCGAGTGCCATTCGGGGGAATAGGTAATTTTAATTCAGTTTCTGATAAACTTTTGAGGTATTGTCCATTGAGTGGCGGAACTCTACGCCGGGCTTTGCCTCATTACTAGAGCGAGGGAATGAAAATATTAAATATTTGATTCCCCCAACTGCAAATCGAACTTACAGCCATCGCGTTACATTGGCACGTCCTGCACCGTAAAAAAGAAGTCCAGTTAAAATGTCCCAACCCAGCATTGAACCTACAAACATCGCGGATACTATTACACCCATACACTATTTTAAAGTCATTAATTTAAAAAATTGCAAGTGTAATTCCCAAAAGCTCCACCAAATAGGTTCATCGATGAAATAGTGTTGAATTATACGAAATCAATTAAGCACGATTGTCTAATTAAATCGGCCTTCCGTAGTCATTACCATCGACATAAACCTACCGACTTTAGTGATGAAAGCTTTTAACTTACACGTGTATGTATATCGTTTATATTATCTATATACTATTTATAATATCTTTTTTTATCTGCTGTATCCCGCACATAGCAGGATCGCCTAGTGATAAGACACTCTGCCCCCATAAAGACACTTTCGTTGCCCACTTTCAGTCGAATTCTCGAGGCATTGCTTGTTGAGTGGCGAAACTCAACGCCGTGCCTAATTAATCGCTCAAAATTGGTTAAAAGTGGTGAACAGAGTGTTTTAGAACTAGGCTCCCTCTACCTAACCTGCTACTGAAAAAAAAAAATATAATATTAAAAAAAGATTTCTTATTAGTTTACCAAAAAAATGAAATTATTGTACAGATATTCCACTATTACCATTTCCATATGCTATCGCAGAACGTTTGAATGTGAAATAGATTCATCAATTGCAAGGGATGGGATGTCGTAGATAAGGCGAGGGTAACGGGACAGGACAGTGTGGTTGGGACTTCGGATTTAGGGGTCGATTTAGATTTGATTTAAAATGAATTTTAGCTTTCTATATCCGGATTTTGAAACGAACATTGTAATACTCGAGTTGAAAGTGTAATATATGTGATATTATTCATATAAATGTGACGAAACTTTATAAAAAGGTAAACGTTTTTAGGGTTCCGTATCTCAAAAGGTAAAAAACGGAACTGAATCACTTTGTTGTTTGTTTGCGGAACTCAACGCCACGATACCGGAGCGAAAAAATGAAAATATTTAATATTTAATTTACTCGAGTGGGGATCGAACTCACAAATCTCATACTTCTAATTTTTTTATTATATTTTCTTTTATTATTTTATTTTGCTATAATAATAAATCTAGATGTTTTTTCCCACGTAGTATAGTAGGAAGAAGGAATCCAGTGTTAAGTTACGCATTTCGCTGCAGCGCCTAACTCTCGAGAACTTACGTTTTAAGTGACGAACTAATGAAAAAACAAGAGCTGAAATTTAATCATAACCACAAACTAGTGATTAGATTAATATCACAATTTTTCAAAAGGCAGTTTCAGGCGAAATTAAGGCTGCTTTTAACGAAATTGTGATTAAAATTCATCCAACGTGTCAAAGCAACAAAAACTTTCGGCCATAAAGTAGTTTGCGAATTAGGATATTAATAAAACTAATATCAGTATTGCCGGCGGTGACTGTCGACCTTCGTCAAATGGACATATGCTAGGTATAAAGTGACTTTTGCATAATTTCATCATACAAGGACTTGAATACACAAAAAGATTGTACCTACGAACGTCTGTTGTAAATAAGTAACTAAACCTTTCCTCTTCGTATTTCTTAGTTCGATATGTGATGCGGGTTGAATATTGAATGATCGGATTTAAATTTGTTTAGGAGTTTTCTATAGTTGATATTATTATTGTTGTTTATAATTTTTGGACGAATTTTCGGAATATTGCGGGCCAAGTGGCGGAGTTTAACGCCGTGCTTCGTCTCTCAGAGCGAAGCGAATCAGAGTAATAGAAAACAAATTAATTGTAAGTTTCCCAACCATTGAACCTACACCTAGCCGGGCCACAACGATAGCATAAATATATAATTTTATAATCCTAATATTATTTTCATATCAAATATAATGTTTTTGAATGTAAATAAGAGGTTGAGATAGAATTTACTATAGTCATCGACCCGTAGCTTAAAGCTCCGAGCTCGAAGCCAAGAACCGTCCAAGCATTGTTACTGAATTGTAAGACTTATTGTTCGGACTTTTATACATGTTTTAATGGAACCCTATTGAGGATTACATGATTAAATAGACAGATGGAAAACCCAAGCCAATATTCAATGGTTAGATTTAATTGTGATGTATATTTTAAATTAATGAAGTAAATTCTGATCAAAAATGTTTTCGGAATGAGATTTTCGATATTTTTAAATAATTTGCTAGATTTAAATTATTATTTAATCTCCCGCACACAGCAGGGTAGGCGGAGGGAACCTAGTGTTAAGATACTCCGTTCCCTACTTTCCGCCGAATTGTGGAGACTGCGTGTTGAGTAGCGGAACTCAACGCCGCGCTTTGCCTCGACACCAGAGCGAAGAAATGGAAATATAAATTTAAATAAATATTTCATTTCCTCGAGTGGGGATCAAACCCACAACCGTCACGTTACAGTCACACCTTTGTGCCCCGCCGTCTCCCACTTTCCGTCAAATTGCGTTTTGAGTGGTGGAACTCATCAACACGCTGCGCTTTGTAGTTTTACTAGAGTGTGGAAAATATTTAATTCCCTTCATTGGGAATTGAACCTACAAACGTCATAATACGCCTCGGCATCAAGTTTTAAATAATATAATTAAATAAAATACTGTAAAATAATATTCACTTGCCGTGAATCCTCAAGAAAATCATAATTATCCAAGGCTGTTGTCTTGTCTACGTTGCCATGGCGACGCAGTAATCCCTCACAGCTTAAACTTACGATCTCTGCGAGAACTATAAATAATTTGTTCTCATACTTTTTACTAATTAAACATATTTTAAATATTTTACATTTTTTTTATTAATATCTTTTTTTTCGATAGTTTAGATGTGTGATCTCGTCTCAATATTTGAATAAAAAAATACTTCATGTACAACGTGAAACTTTTTAATATTGTTTTAATATTTTAATATTATTGAACAATAAAATATTTTACTTTTAGTGTTGAATAAACAGTGGTTAGAAAGTAACTAAATATTTAAATAATAGGCTCTCCCTAGTTATGGTTTCATGATTTTTAGTAGCTTACGTCACAATTTTTATCGGATAAGTTACTTAAAAGACAGTCATAGAGTAAGGGGACAAGCATTTGTTTGTGGGTTGTGGGTTCGATTCCCACTAGAGAGATTGAAATATTAAGTATTTTCATTTTGTCGGTCTGGTAACGAGGCAAAGCGCGGCATTGGGAGTCTTAACGGGAACGGGGTATTAGGGCCTCTCTACCCTGATATCTACAGTTGAAAAAATCAAATTCACTAAAATCTGTGACAATGAAGGAAATATAATATATAACATAGTAACAATATTGTAAACGATCATAAAAGCTCAAAAGCTCATGTCAATTCTAAACATTGTAAGCTTAATCTTTGTGAACTACAATTTGAAGCGAGTAGAACAAGCTTCAGGCGCAATCTGTTAGTGTTTATAGTAGAGTGTTAACAAGCTAGGTCGTGGGTTATGAGTTCGATTCTTAATTAGGGCACTGTTATTGATAAAAATACTTGAAAAGAAATAATATAAAAAATAATAATTTGACTATTTTCTCACAAAATTTCATACAAGCTCTAAAGTTTCGTCTACAAAGTCAAAAGTAGCAAATAAATATTAAGCTTTTTTGTTTAGATATATTAACTTGTGTTTACTTCGCAACAAATATCAGTCAATTTGATAAAAGATTAATTTCACATGAAAAATACACTTTTCTTCTTCTTACATGCCACTTTCTTTTATTTGGTCGGCTCTCTGAGTTTTTCTTTTTAGTGACCAGGATAGCCAGGGCGGTTTTATTAAAATAAGTTATGTGCTGATAATTTTTCATATATTTAAAAAAAAATATATAACAACACTAATTATTCCTTGCGTTTATTGAAGCTCAGTAATTTCTACGTAAATTTGTTACAGACTGGCTGACAGTGACATGGGCGCAGAGCGGCATGCACCTGCAGCCCGACGCCGCGCAAGACGAGGACTCCGTCCGTGGACGGTGAGTGGCATGTATAGTTTTATTTAGCTTCACCATGTGTTGATTCCCACACTCAGTTCCATATTTCTCGCCAAATCTTAAAGACGTTGTGTGTTGAGTGACGGAACTGAACGCCGCATCTTGTCTTGTTATCAGAGCGAGGGTGAAAAAAAATATTACCATATGGAAATCGAACCCACAACTGTCGCGATTACAGTCACATGCTATGCTATTTGTATAATCAAAGCTTGAGAAAGGTTTTACACCGCTTGTGAAAATTTTTTCTTAGTTTCATGTATCTCCTGAATTTAGTGGGGTAAGTTGAAAGAACTTAGTGTTAAGACACTTCGTTCTCCAATTCATGTTATTTTAGAAACATTAAGTTTTAAATAAAGAAATTTAACGCCGTGTTTTGTGTCATAATAAAATCTGAAGGAATCTCCTTCAGAATTCTTAATCTCGAGGATTTTTTATATTAATACTGTAGATGCTTCTCCATTTTAGCAAAGATAGTATCTGGAATGTAGTTGAAAAGCGAAGTAAATTTATTCATTTAGGAAATTTCTGGCTGTTATTTTTTTTCTTTTTGCAATATATGAAGAGCGTTCTGGGGAACTTTTCAGTCTGGTTCCTACCGCAGAATTTGTTATCTGGACAGTACGTCGCAAAACTAAAAAAAATCTCCATCATCTGGATACATGGCACTCCAACACTACGCCCCACTTAAGGGAGGAATGGCCTAGCTTCAGCAGTGTTTTTGGGCCGATACGACATGGGTACCTTAAAAAAGTATGTTCGTAAAGGTCTTCCTTAAAGATTGGTAACACACCTGTAGCTCCTCCAGTGTTCGAGAGGTCGTGGGCGGCGGTGATCGCTTACCATCTGATGAACCACCATACTTTCGTTGCCTTGTCTTTTTTATAAAAAATCCTTCTCCTTTAATACAGGGATATTTAAGCACAAATAATAACATAATATCAGGCATAACCATGTCAAATAACATATTCAGGATTAGGATTTAAGAAATCTTTCGATATGTCAGCGTCCTATGGAAGAGCCGTCACAAAATGCTGTACGCGACGTAGATTGATGGGGACGTAGTGGTAGCGGAAAGCTGTCGTATTGAATTTGACATGCGGTTGTGTGACGGCTTTTTATTTATAATGTTTATGTTAAATGATTTATTTATCATTGTCAGTTGACGTGACATGGATTGGTTGTGAGTCCAATTGAAAGTCTAATTTCTGGGCATATTATGGGTTCTTTTTTTTCAGCGTCACGCTGTATTCTGTATGTAATAGGTTTAGGATCTGAGAACCTAGTTTCAGGTCACTAAGTTCTTTGTTGTTCACCAGAATTCGAAACAATACGTATCGAGTGGTGGATCTGAAATGAAGAAGAAGAAACCTGGTTATGGTTTCTTCTCGCCGCCTCAATTCTTATTCCCTAATTTGACATAATGTGTATTGCACTGCAGAGCCTAACGGAACTCTTTATGGATGCCATACCAAGACGGGGAAATGAAACAAGTAAAATAATCTATATATATAAAATCGAAAGGTCACTCACTCATCACGAAATCTCAGAAACTACATGCGCTGGGAATCTCAAATTTTGCATAGGAGTTATTTATAAGGCGTAGGTCCTCGCTAAGACGGGAATTTGCAGTATTCGGCTTCTAAGGGGTTGTTTTTGGGGTTGAAAGTTTGTATGAAACTTCGTTACTACAAATGCATGTCTCAAATTTTGCATGGACGTCACTTATAGGACGTAGGTACTCATGGAGACAGAAATTAATAATAACGTAGTTCACGCTGGCGAAGCCGCGGGCGGGCTGCTAGTATTTTCATATAGCGCTTATTCAAAATGAACTGGTCTCAAAACGAATGCTCGTCAAGCGATGGTTGTTCATGAAAAATTCAATACTCCTGAGAGCTTTACTATGGAAATGTATGTATATTGTATAACACTTTCTCGTCACCTATACAATGTGAAAATTCATTTATCAGTTTTACACCTGGAAAAGTACACACAGAAATGATGACGTAACTTTGTGACTCTTAGTTATTAGTAAAAAAAAATTGAGACATTGCGTATTAAGTGGTAAAACGCGAACAGAGAAATGAAAACAATTTAAACATAATCATTTCTCTGTGTAACCATGACATTATCTTATTATTCCAATCTTTGTCTTATACTTTGTCTTATACAAAGTGCAGCGTTAATTTCTGCTAGTCTACTCACAACGTATTGTGACGACTCGAAATTGAATAAAAAATAAATGAGAGAGAGAACGAAGTGTCTTAACACTAGGATCCCTCCTACTACCTAGTAGTACACCCTGTTGATGTTTAAAGCTTAAAAAATAAACGTATTTTCCTACCAAAGAATACCATCTACCATTTCATTTCATTCCATTTCATCTCATCTATTCGTGACCACAGAGTACAATAAAGTAATTGAAATGTCAGGTTTCGCTTTTTAATACTTCATTCGAGATTACGAGCTAGGATGTCTGTCGTGGAAATTAAAGAGACATTCTCACTTAGCTCAGTCTTTGTTTACGTTTTGCGACTTCGGTTACATCGAATTAACTATGAGAATATATAAAATATTCTAAACACCCAAAGTAACTCTGACCCCAGGTACATTGGGTTCAATAGAAAGGATTTATGATAACGTGATGTAATGCAGTTGCGGAGTTGAGTTTCGCCACTCAACACGTAATGCCTCAAGAATTCGGCGGAAACTGGGGAACCGAAGTGTCTTAGTCTAGGTTTTATTTATTTCATCACATTTGAAAGGTTTCTGAATGATTTCCTGATCTACTTCTATGTATACTGAGTTCAATTATATATTTTTAATATTAAAATTTAATTTAATAATAAATTATTTAAAAAAAAACTTAAATATAACTGTTTTTATATGAAAATTCTAAATATTACTGATATTGTATATAGTACATACCAGTGGCGTAGCTAGGGTATTTGCTGCCCGGTGCGGCTCGGGGGACTTGATGCCCCTTTCCTGTTGATGAGTTCTAAAAAAAAAAAGACGTTGAGTTCTAAAAAAACAAAGTGATCGTCAATGTTGACTTCTAAAAAAAAAA
>JAEBDU010000011.1:840539-863365 GCA_016802625.1 Heliconius numata | reverse complement strand
CGTCAATGTTGACTTCTAAAAAAAAAAAACGTAATCATCGACGTTGAGTTCTATAAAAAACAAAGCGATCGTCGACTTTGATGTCCCTTTCATTTTGATGCCCGGTGCGGCTTAAAGGACTTGATGCCCTTTAAAATGGTATAAAGTCTAAAAAACAAAGAAAAAACACACTAATCGTCGATTTTGATGCCCTTTTCCTGTTGATGCCCGGTGCGACCGCACCGCTCACACTCCCCTAGCTACGCCACTGGTACATACAAAATCATAATTCAAGATATTATTATTGACATATTTAATATTTGTATTCGTTTGATTTTCTATCCAAATAACACTCGTGTTGCATAGTAATAACGAAACAAGTCGAGACAAGCGGCTGACAACACCTTGCCCTTTGATAAAACGAAAGTGCCAAAGTTCGTCGGAGTTTAATGGACTGATTAGGGCTGTCAAATCTTATATTTATTTTTCTTTAATATTTTTTTATAGCTTCACAATTATTCGATAATATTGTTCAACACTTTCGAATCTTTAATAATAGTTTTGTAAAATATTCTCATCATCATCATATTTTTAAAATTATACTGAAAAATAAATATATAAGAAAGCCAGTTGCTTTCTTTTGACCCATTAAGCAAAGGGCCCTTTCAACATTGGTATTTTGTGTCTATGTCACAAAAATATAAGAACATACTTAATTTAACTCTGTAATTTTTCTGGTCCAGAATGAGAGTCGACAGGTTATTGGCATTCATCTCAAATTTTTTTTAACTTTGTTTCTTGATCGTATTATTCAAAAGTATTATTTTAAGTTAATAAATATGTAAGGCACTTGTGGAATAGCAAGAAGCTGAGTCGTCTTGACAACATTGCTTATTAAAATGTTTTTGGTGGGATAAGTATATACTTAGGTTAGTTCATTTTGCCAGCCCTACACACTAATGGAGTCCGCATCGACCCATCGGATCGACATTAGTGTGATTGTCAGGCTCCACGTTTTCATTATGTCAGTGATCATATCGCATACGAAATATTGTAGTTTTTTATAATATTGTATTGCTATGTAAATATTAGAAAAAGTATTCATTGGAAGAATTAAACTATTGCATTTACTATAATTGCAATAGTTTTAGGTTCAATTTGTATTTGGAGTATTGAAGAATTTTTCTATCTCTCGATTTGATTGGATTAATATTGGAAGTCTTGAAAATGTTTGCAAACAATTGATCTTATCACTTTATTTATCCTGTATGTATATTTTTTGTTCAGCTTCACGCTATATCCCGCATGTAGCAGGGTAGGCAAAGGGAGCAGGTAATAGGCAAAAGAATTTTATTGCGGACATTGCGTGTTGCTTCAGCGCAACTCAACGCCTTAATTTGTCTCTTTACCAGAGCGAGGAAATGAAAATAATAAATATTTTCAATAATAAATATTATATTTCCTCTGGTAATGGTTCATGAACACTTCAACATTTTGGACTTAAAATAATTTTATTTTGTTAATAGCATTTCCTATTGAAACCTGAGAGGTATATTTATAATTTCCTGTTTTTGCACATTTCGCTCTCATTTCGAGATATTGATTTGAGGAAATATTGAAAGGTCCGCTAATTAAATTTGGGAATAGCAAACCAAAAATTTCTGGACGATTTTTCAATATATTTTGATTGGTATTATGAGCTCGATTTGGCGCATCTGCACAGAATCTGGCTGTAAATAAATAGGTTTTGAATTCGATCCTCACGCGGGGGAATGATTATATTTGATTTATTTCCTTGTCCCCGTTCTGGTATGTGATAATAAAGTGCTGCGTTGAGTTCCTATACGGTAAATTCAGAACTGTATGTCTTAAAACTACGTTTCACTGAAGGTCTCTGTCTTATCTTTTTTATTTTGTTTTAAAGTTCCAGCAAACACAGTTACTGGCGATAACAAGTCTGATATAAAATGCTTAAAAATTCCGTAAAATACTAAGTAAATGAATAATTTTCTATATATACAGGTTGTCTACCGACCGATGCGGTACAATGTTCTAATATTTCAAGAGAATCTCATCTGCTGGCGCACCTGAGCGCTGTATACTACTAGAGCTTATTTTATCTTGTCTTTAAAATTATAATGTTGGTTGTATTAAAAAAAACAGCTTAACGTTTTGTCCCGGCAGAGGGACAACCTAGTGTTAAGACACTCCGTTCCCCATTTCCTGTCCAATATAGTGTTTGCATGTTTATCGGTGGAACTTAACGCCGCGCTATTTCTATCATAGCGGGGACATAAAATTATTTAATATAATCTTTGCTTCGACTGAAGTTGTTTACACTAAAACAAAATTGCACTGCAGTCAGTATTGTCAATGATAACTATGTTAATATTACAAAGTAAAAAAAAAAATTAACATGTTTTATCATTGATCTCAAAAAGTATTGGTTTGAATTGAAAACATATTTTCGTGTCAGATAGTCCATTTATCGAGAAATTCGTTTAGATGATATAGAATTAACTAAAACCTATATCTTGTTAGACAATTATTAAGTGCTTATCCAATTGAAAGTTTCGTAGCGCGTGCATCTTGCTTGATGGTGGAAGAAATTAACCGCCTCGTGTTTTGTGAAGGCGTCATATGTTAACTATTATATGTAATTATAGTTATAGCATACATAGTCTTACAAAGTTAAACGTCCGTACACGACTCTGGAACTATCAAAAAAATATTTTTGTGTTGGATAGTCCGTTTATTGGGCAAGGAAAGGTGAAATTTATACTTCTCGCATCAATCGTTAATAGTTTCGATGTAACCTACTGCATCTTCGGCCGGTGTTGCCTCCCTAAGCACTAAGAATGAGTCATGTGACATACACTAGTCTCAAGTTATTTCATTTTGATAACGCAGGCGAAGCCGTAGGTCAAAAGTACAGTTTTGAAAATATTTTTATTTCAATATAAAAAGGTAAATCCACTTTTATAAAAAAATATATGCCTTCTTTGGCAAGAAAGCGCGGCGTTGAGTTTCACCAATTAACATGCAATATCTCATATTAGCGAAATGGGGAAAACAGAGTGTGTGGCACATAAGTTAGCTACTTGCCTGTAAATATTATGGATATACACCCGCAACTGCTTGTAATGTTAACGAGAGAAAAAGCAGAGAACGGAATGTTTTACCTCTCCTTACACGCTACCAGCTAATCGCTAACAGCGAGAGTATATTATATTTAAATAAATAAATATTATAGCTTAAAAAACGAAAACGTCCACCTAAAGAAATGCTATAAGATTATTTCATACAGATTTAATTATTTTTTACGACGACAATAATGAGATTGGATCGTTAAACATTGTAACTGAGTCTTTATAAGGTATTAATTAAGTGAAATGAAAACCTCTTGTCTTTCGTGAGGGGTATTACGGCCTCTTAAGCGATATTCGTTATTCTATACAGTTATTTTATACAGTAATAGCTTAACAATTATTGGGTAAAATAATAATATGTAATAAAATTTGTTGTTTTGTTAAATAAGACCAAAAGGTCTTATTTTCTATAATAATTGTTACTAATTAATGGACTATAATTTGTTACTAATTAATTGACTTAACAGAAAATTTAATTATTTTCGTTTGACTACATGCTTCCCTACGCTGCAAAATCTAGATTCTTCCATATTGTAGGGTAGACAGAGATAAAATCTATTATTATGTTGTTATAGTTGTTGTTGTTGTTGTGTATTGCTGTTATTTGTTGTTCTATTCTGATGATCTACGAGGCCAGTCATGGCGCAGTGAGACAAGCGTGCGGCTGTAAACGTGACAGGTTGTAGGTTACATTCCCACTCACACACACACACACTCGAAGAAATTAAATATTTAATATTTTCATTTACTCGCTCTGATAACGAGGCAAAGCACGGCGTTGAGTTCCGCCCCTCAACATGCAGTGTTTCTAACATTGGGCGAAAAGTGGGGAACGTACTGTCTTAACATTCGGTTGCCACTGTATACCTGCAAAGCCTAATATGCAAAGCCAATTTTAATTAAATTTGAGGCCAGTCATAGCACAGGCGCACAAGCGTGTAACCTGTTACCGTGACAGATTGGGGGTTCGATTTCCACTTGAAAGTTCGGAATATTTAAAAGTTGCACCACTTCAGAATCGGCGGAAAGTGGGGAATGGAGTGTCTTAACACTAGGTCCTTAGGTTCTCTCGCCCTACCCTGCTGTATGTGTAAGGCTAAAAATAAAATCAATTCCATCCATAAAATCCATCAACAAAAATTTCGCTAATAGTACGTACGAGTTGAAGAAAGTTTCAAATAACTTCAACGCACGTGTCTTTCTGCTCATTTATCGTTAACCATATACTTTATTGAGCAAAACGTGTAAATTTTGAACTGAGCTTATTTTCTTACATGAAAAAGTCACGAATTTCTATTATAATTTGAAATTATTAAGACATTTAATAATTTCATATATGTGTATTAAATAAAATATAACTAGGTACATACTTCATATATTTACTCAAACTGTAAAGATACAGTTGTAAAAAAAGGTTATATCTTATTATTATTATATATTAATATGTTTTGCGGTACTACTCAAAGGTATTAATTATTATCTTTTTTTACCTTGAATGGGAATCGAATCTACATACAAATCTCTAACACACTGTTAGTCCACGTCCTAAGCCACGATGACGCCAAAGACAGCATTTATGTAGATAACTCATCCTCCCATACAATCTAATGTACCTAATGTGAAGGCGAATCTACTTTGAAGACACTGCGTTCTTTTCTGACCAATTTCAATGATTATCAAAATATTTTCCTTTAAAAAGCTGCTTATTAGATATTATCTGTTTTTCCTCCCTCCTTTACAGCTTCCAATTTAATAGAATGTTAATAGCTTTGAAGTCATACATGTATATATATATATATATATATATCTTAAAAGAATAATTTGCTAAAAGCCTGTCGTGAATACTGAAGAGCTTAAATTGATAAATAAACTGAGTGTTGGCTTTAAATGAAAAATTGGAGGGTTAACAGTTTAAATGGCATATGCAATCTTATATTTATTAAAACAAACTTTTCTTTTATCTTCTGACCTATCCTTTTGACTTTGCTTTTCAAACTTTGGAAGACTTGGAAGTAACAAAACATCTATTTTGTGGTAGTAGAATTAGTGTCTAAACACTAATTCATAATATACAAAATAGACATAATATACAAAATAGACAAACAAAACAAACTACAAAATAACGAATTATTGCATTAATTGGGGATTTAAACTATTGAGACATTGTGTTGAGTGGACTTGTGGAACTTGACGATTCAAAAGTTCTTGTGATGAATGGCCTATTTAAGTAAAGAATATGATGACTTTAATTTCTTTAGTATTTTCCTTTTCTAATTACTCTTTAAAAACTAAAAATATACATACATACACAATAATATTTATTGAAAACGTGATACGTAAGGTGGAAACTATTATTGTTACAGCCAAAAATCAACTAATTAAAGATAATAAGGCTTCATAATGCGTTCACTAATTAATTTGGGACACGAAACCTTAGAAAAAGTTACCTGGCTTTAACTATCGATACAGTGTATTTAAATAATAATCGGTCTATATAGCTTTTTGTTTGATGGCAACAAGGTGCGTTCTTTTAACGGTTGGGCTATACCGATTCTAGCCTATACTTTTGGTATTGTAAGATAGATACAGATCAAATTAGACTCTGTAAATCGCCAAATATGTAAATTGCTGAGGAGTTACCGAATGCACCATCCGCGTTCGTTTGAAATGAAAGTTTACCCGACCCCACACTAACGAAACATATGCTTACCCGCGTAAGATCGGGACTTTTTAATGTCAAGGATATCCATAACCACGAGGTATGCAGTTTTCAAGATTTTTTTTTCAAGATTAACGTGGTTGATTGTACTAGGATGTGGTAGCAAAGGACCTTATTTCTCTTTTCTTTGTCAACAAAGACACAGACAGCGGTACAGCATTTGACTGTAAAGATGAAGGTTGTGGAAAAACATAAAACGCACTTAATTCTCAAACTAACACTAAATTCTCTCTTCCTACCCAAGCAATAAGCAGGTTGTGCATAAAACAAGCATAATTTGTCAATTTCTTACCTACAGTTATGGACGAGCAGGAAGTTTAGCAGTGACGCCTGGAGAGAAGTTAATGGAACTACTACGTCCTAGCGCGGAGACGCCGCGCCGACACTCCACCGCCGCGTGTGCGCCCGCGCAGCCCAAGCCCAGTGGCTTTGTGTATTGCCCATCAGACGCGCTACCTTATTGCCCTCCGTCGAGATTTGCTCCGCCCAGGCCAGTTAATAAGGTAATCTCTTACTCTGTTTATTTTCAACTTTTATTATAATATCTTCTATCTTTAGTACAAGTGAAAAGTTAACTCAATTTTTTATTAAAATACATAAGACACTTTCTACGGTTGGAATTGCTATACAATTGTTTTTAATGGGAATATAATGTCATTTTTTTAACTTTATTAGCAAGTACGCCAAAATAACGAGAAAAAACAAGAATAAATACTAAATTTATTCAATGCCCAATTTTCAATAAGTATATCCATACAACTTATTTAATATCGTTTAAAACAATTATGTTATTTAAAGCACAATATTTATATAGGCTCTTATATATATAGATATATTATAATCAAAATTTGAAATTTGTAAGTTTTTCTTTCATAAGAGATCTGTTATTTTGTTTAACAATGTCCATATTTATTTTCAGTAGATATTGTGCCGGCAAGTACCCTCAAGTTTCTTTGTGTACTCTTGTACCTCGTTATAAGCATAAAATACCTTCGGTTACTGCGAAAGTTTGATGGATCGATGAGAGCTTTCACCGCCATAATTATTAAAGAATAAGCCCAATTGTTAGCTCAACAATGTTTACTCGAGTCAGACTCGAGGATTTGATCAATAAGACCCATATGTATATTAAATTTGCAAGTTTTATAAATATTTTATTTTAATTCTAAAGAAAATTATTACAGAGAACCTTAACTGGATTGTTTTCTTATTTATTAATATAGTAGTATGTAGCTAATATATGTATCTTTTTAATATAGCTACCACCTCCTCAAATACAACCACCACCACAGCCACCGCCAGTACCTCAACGGACGGCGCCAGTCGCGACACCTCTACCGGTCCCACCTCCAGCACCCCCGCGACGGTCTTCACCACAACCTCCCAGAAGAGTGCCACCGCCTACTCCTCCCAGGCCTTTAACAACTACAAATACTCCCAATCCGACAGTCGATCCAAATGGGAACAAAAGACCTAACCCACTACCCCAAAACACAACGCCACCAAGACTAGATTGCAATAGAAATCCACAACCGCCCGTCCCAAGACGTCCGCCCCAAAAGATGCCAGATACTCCATACACTCCTGCACCAGTACAGAATAATCAGATAAAGAGATCTCCAAGTTCAGGTTCGAATATCAGCGTGAGACAAGATTCGAATGTTTCATCAGATTCTTTCAGTCAGACGTCCTCACCGTCGTACACAACGAAGACCATGGAGACCCCATTGTTACCTCATCAGCATGTGAACAAAACTCTTAACGCGAAAATTGCTAGAGGGTTACTATTAAAGGAACAACAAGAAAAAGAGACTGGTAACTCCTCAATAACTAAGAGTATGTCAACGCCAGCCTCGCTACAAACGATTGTGAGATTCCAGAATGGAAGTAACATGTCACTACATCACAGGGTGAGTAATTTACTTTTTATCTCTTAAAAAGTACATTTTTTTAATCGCCGCGTTGTTTAAAAATCGATCGACTGATACTGTCCTACTTTCTGTGCGCATTCTAAGGTTTTACAGTAAATTATAAAGAATATTTAAAGAAGGAAAATTTATATATTTAATTAAATTATATTTAACTAAATGTTGAGTGGTGGAACAACACAGCATGTTGAGTGGTGGAAGTCAATGCTACACTTTGTCTCGACACCAGAGCGAAGAAATGGAAATATACATTTAAATTTATATTTCGTTTCTTCAAGTGGGAATCGAACCTACAACCTGTCACGTTTACAGTTAGACGGATGTGCCTCTGCGCCACGAGGCCTCAACTCCATAAACTCCTTGTAATATCCATTTGATCACACGGGCTAAGCGTTGGGAATCTAGATGTATCTATCTATTTAGATCTATCTATCTATCTATCTAGATCTAGGTATGTAAAATATTAGAAAGGTGCAAAATATTCAATGCATGTTTAAAATTGTAGAGAACGATACACCGGCGATACATTCCACTGGTCCACGTGAAATTGTAGAAACATTTATAGCCGCACGACTGCATTATGTAGCGAGCTGACAGCGAAATATTTATACCTACGCTAGCACAAGCTACTGTGTTTTATTTTATTAAATTTTGTAAGTCTATTATTGACTTTTAAATTTTGAGATATCGTATGTTGAGAGGCGACACTCAACGCCGCGATTTGTCTACTAAAGTGTGGAATATAATAAATCAAAATAATGTTCAATTATAATATGAAAATAATTGAACATTATAATATTTACTATGAATTTTAATCTCGAAATTTAAAAAAATAATAACATAACAAAACATTTTTATTGGTTTGTCATAGATAAGACAGACATTTAAACGACTATTAAGTTAATAACTTTTTTTTATTTTTAATAACAAAATCAGCGAAATTTAAAAACGTTCTTAGCATACAGTTACATTTTTTGGCGACCTTCCATAGATAAAACGATTCTTTCGATCTTAAAACTAGGCCATCATGGTGCAGGGGCATAAAGTGCTGTATTAGGGAGAATGAAGTTAGAAGACAAAGTGCGGCGCTAAGTTCCGCCATCCAACGAGTAAGGTCTAAGGTTTCGTCTGCCTATCCTGTTATGTGGTAAAAAGTGTGAAGCTAAAGCTTTACAAAACTAATATTCAAATATCTTTACAAAATAAACGAAATATTCATTCCACAATTCTACTCCAAAGTGCTTGAACGTAGCGTAAATATTAAAATCCACAGTCATACGCAGCGCGGTGTAGCAATTAAAATATAGTGCGATACTTAACAGCACAGAGACTCCAGTGTGGTACAAGTAGGGGAGCGGAATATTTTTACACTATTCTGATTCATTTGTCAAGTTTTAGTTTTTATAATTGTGTAATTTATAGAAAAAACCGGGGCTCTTATATTATCAATTTGTTGTATATCTGTCTGTCCGTCTGTCACGGAACCCTCTGTTGATTTTCACTCGCAATTAGCTGTATTTTTTGACTATTAGATTACTTTACTAATTCGAATAGCAAAATATTTGCTCAGAGATTTAAATTGAAGATCTCTGAATAGGCGCAACTTTTGGTAAATGTTTCACTTACTAAAAGTATGGCAGATCACAAAAAGACCAGAAAAAATCGTTTAATTTGATTTTTAGAAATAAATATACAAAGTGTTTATAATCTTTTTATCTATTCTATTTTTTTAAATATAAATCGCTTCCGCTTATAACTCAATTGAGCAAACATTTTATTTCACACTTGGAAGCTCTTCCTGAGAATCACACTTAATTTGATCGCGAGCCGCGATTTCAAACAGAACCAAATTGAAAATGTGGGTTCATCTGATATTCTCTATTAAGTTGTTTCGATTTAAGCTCTTTAAAGGAACTTTTCCTGTTTTTATTTGTTTTTTAATCACCTCTTATAATGGAGTTAAAAGTTCAAGTTCCTTGTGATTTTTAAATTTTCTTTTAGATTCATGATCTATCCCAATAAAGCGGGGTAGATAGAGAGAACCTAAAACTAAGATAAAATATGGAATTTTTAGCAAAAGGAACTCAACGCCACACATTATCTTTCTCCTGAGTAGTAATTGAATCCCTAACCATCGCTATTACAGTCAGATACTCTATTTAATTTAATTTTCATAAATATTAATTACATAATAATCAATAGTAATTAACCAAAAGTTGACTTTACAATTCAATGAATAAACAATTCGAATTTATCGATAAAATATGCATTAATATAGCTTAAACGTTATTTACAATACGACGTGGATAATATAACGAATGCCAAACATTTTTTATTAAAATAATACTCGGATTCATCGTTTACTATTAATGCGACGATTATAAGTTCGATTCCTATTCTGAGGAATGAAATATTTAATGTTCATTTCCTCACTCTGTTAAAGAGGGAAAGGGCGGCGTTGAGTTCCGCGATATTAAATCGATTTTTTTCTGTTTTCTCCATTTATTTAATCCTATAAAAGTATAAAATAAATTCGGAAAACTTTATTTATGTATCAAAATTCACTATGAATCAGTACAAAACTTTTGTTTAATATTAACAATCAACCGACAAATCAACGACTTTGTAAGCCAAGTAAATAATAATGAAACATGATCTTTCCACCAAGACAAGAACAAAATTGTTAATTATTTAACTTATAACAATGTTATGATATCGAAATTTCTTAGCACAACACCCATTGTCTCATTTTAGTAGAATATAACTATAGTTAAAGTATTTCATTTAGTTCAGGACATCGGGATCTCGAACAGTGTCTTTAAAATATTTCAGCGGCCATTAAACTGTCGTAAAAGTTTCATTTTCCGCCGTATCAGGCAGATACCGATCAAGAATCTTTTGTTGTCGAAGTGAACGGGCTATATCTAAATAGTATATCTGTATATAATTATATAAAATTCTTATGTTAATGAGTGACAGACCACGCACAGGGGAAGCAAGTGGACTTACCCAGTTGAAATTAAACATTTACACAGTTTAGGGAGTGTGTCCCAAAATTCCTTTTCTTTCCTCAAATAGGGAAAAATAGGATATTCCATTCGACAGATTACAGTCCATGCGGACGAAGTTGAGGGAGAAGACTAGTACTCAAAAATTTATTGATCCGCTGTTTTACGATATTCTTGGAGAAACAAAAAAAAATAAAAAAAGTAACCTATGTTCACCCCAAGACCCAAGGTATCTCTATATGAAATGTTATCACAATAGGATCAGAGGTTTTGCCGTGATTGCGTCACAAACAGACAGACAGGCAGAGTTGCTTTCAAATTTATAATGTTTACAGAGTACCCCAAGTGGGGAACAAACCCATAACCAACGCGTCCAAATACGCCACGATGTCCTAAAACATTTTATCTCTACCATTATTATTGTTCAAATCCTTGATATAAATCCGCAGAGATTGAAATATGAATTTCATTTTAGATGTGTAATGTAAGACGGCTTGTATTCATTATGTGGAGACATGCTCGAATATTCGTCTACCATTTTAAAATACTATTGTAAAATTGTATTATTTTCAAGGTTTTGTACCTACAAGGAAAAAACGGAAACATTATAGAATCACTTTTTTGTCTGTATGTCCGTCTAGCTGTATTTACCCCTATCAAGGCCCTTTCTCAGGAACGCGTGCCAATATTAAGTTTCTTAATACAACTTAATATTATTAAAAATATGTATATATTTACATTTACATTTTGTTTGGCCATTATTGTTAAATTCTCTTCTTATTATAAGACGTATACTCGTAGATACACGACACTCTCAAAATAAATTACTATCTTTTTAAATATTCATTTACTTCCTTTTTTGACCACTTAACATACACTGTTTATCGCAAAAATTGTATCAACACATATTTTTTAGTTGAGCAGAAAATAATTAATTATATGGTGGATTCGTTCCCCTGAAATCGAACCTCCAACAGTCGTTTTACAATCAAACGTGGTGCCAGTGCGGTATGATTTTTAAAGCCTATGGCACAAAAGCTCTCAGAATTCAAGGTTCGTGGCCAGAACTAAGAAATTATAATATTAAGAATGTTAGCATATTCGTGTAAAAGTGGGTAGATTTATGTGAAAAAGACAATAAAAGCAGTGGAATTGTTTCAAACGGGTACAGTTGCTTGTAGACGGAAGCCCTGATTGGAAGGTATCTTGTGTGTAGTGTTGTTATTGAGTGATACATGTCACTTATTGTAATTACGTGGAACCTCTGTCCGAGTACGTTGGAAACATATAGACGGTAAGTCGGTTATTTTAACAACGTTAACCGCTTCCGTTTTCTAATAAGAAATAATAATTCATTCCATCGAGTGGAGACTGAATCCACAATCGTCGCATCATTACAGTTACACCCTTGTACCACAGGGCCACGACGGCCTATAAAAAAATCTTACAAATGAATCAAACAATCATTTTAAAAAATATTTTAAAAGTGCAGCATACTCCACCGAAGTGAAATCTAGTGAAATCTAAACCACGCTGCGCTAAGCCCGATCGGGACAGATGCTCGAGTTAGCAAACTCGCCGCCTTGTTCGAGGATTGACACAAAACTCTTTAACTATCGACGCTACTTGAATCTATAGCAAGTCTACTGTTTAAATTGCTCAAATATATTCATAGAGCAGAACTGATAATTTAAATGGTTTTGGTTTTGAAATAATTTTCTGCAAAAAGATTGTCTTTATGTGTGTATTCGATTCTCATTCGGGGATTATTTTTAGCGTTACCCTGAATCTCACATTTAACAGGGTACGCAGAGGGAACCTATTGTTAAAATACTCTGTTCTATATGCACCACCCAATTCTCCAAACATTGCGTTAATAAATTATATATTTAGAATAAATAGAGCGGAAAAATGAAAATAATTTAAATACAATCTGTAATTAAGTTAAGACAAACCTCTAAAGAACGTTTATCAGATCTTAGAAAATGTATACAATATTAATTTTAACTAAATCATTGAATTCAGTCATAAGAAACACCACTTCGAATGAATAAAAGTAAGATGCTCCTTTAATAGATATTAATCAAGGGGCACTTGAATGCAACAACGTTTAAGTTTCGATTGAGTTTAAAATTGTACTTATTTTATAGAAAAGAGCTATCAGTTTTCATTCAAAATGAATGAATGAATGAATGAATGAATGAATGAATCATATCTTGAGATTATTTAATTAGACTTCAAAGCATAAATATTGCTAGTTACTGTTTGTTTCGTTTATATATTGTCAACAATGACATGCTTTTGAGGCCAGTCGTTGCACAGGGGCACAATGGTTATGTGTTCGATTTCCACTCGAGAAAGCGAAATATTTTTTTAAAGCAACAAACCAAACTTTTTTCGTCGGAAAGTGGGAAACGGACGGTGTTCCCTCTGCCTACCCTGCTGTGTGCGGGATACAGCGTGAAGCTGATTATTCAATACTGAGCGTGAAGTTATGTTTTATGTATATTGTAATTTCATTACCTAATTTTCATAACATTTGACCAGATGTTACGGGACATGCGGGGCACGAGCACAGAGAGCACGGCCCACAAATTCCGACTAATGCAGCTTGCGTTAAACGCAGTCGCGCTCCTCGCTATCACCGGCGCCCTGTTTGCATACTTCAGGGCTAATCCTGCTGTACAGGTGAGATAATTTTAATGTGGTTTATAGTTTTATAATATTTTAAATATTTTAGCATAGGTATTTTTTTCAGTATGTACCAAAGTCTTGATAGCAAAGCGAGTAAATGACAATAAATAATTTATTCCTACAAGTGGGAATCAAACTTGTAAACGTCGCGTTTATAGTTGGAAATTTTGCCGCTGCCCCACGACGCGACGGCCTAGATGTACATATGTACATAATTGTTATATTTTTCCTATATATATGTATTAAAATAGATAAATTACATTTTTTATTATTTGTTCGTAATCTACTATCGTTCTCGAGAACACTTTAACAAAAACTTCACATTTTCAAAGAGCTTAACAAAATTTTATTTGTTTTATAAACTTTGTTCTAACGATCCTCTAGAATCCTAGAGATGGGAAAAATAATAAAATAATATTACAATATTAGTAGTGTGAGACCGTAGGTACTCAGTGTGACAGCATCTGACAGTAAATGCGATAGTTCTGGGTTCAATCCTCCGAGTGGAGATTTCGTTATTTTTTTTTCTTCTATATATTATTAATAGACCATTTATTCAAGACCATTTAGTTAGTAGTCAAGACCATTTATCTCGAGATCATGTGGAGGAAGCTGAAATTAATATTAAGTATTCAGATCTATGATTCCTTGGACTGAGCAACGACGGCCTTAGTAGCGTTTAAATATCGTATTTTTTATACAGTAAAGTAATTAATATTTAATTGTTCTTTACAAATTGAAGTAAATCCCTGTGAAAAGCGCCGAAACCATAACAGAAATAACAATCTCCAAAGGTAAAAAAAATAAAAAGAAGCCAATGCTCAAACGTTTTGCTTCTTTTTTCATTCTTGTTTCACGTATTTCTCACAGCTATGAAGAACAATGGCTTTTTAATTTGAGCCGCGTAATGCCGTTGAAACAATTATTTTGGAAAGTCGCCTTTGAAAGTGTTGCCGTAGGTACTCGTACTAACATTTACAAAAACATGCCTTTTGTTATATTATAATTATTATAATTATATTATTTATTTATTGTATATTGCAATATATTATTGTAATATATATTGAGGCCGTCGTGCCCCATCGGCATAAGGGTATGACTGTAACGCGGCGATTGTGGGCTCGATCTCCACTCTGTGGAATTAATTATTCTCTCAACACGCAATGCCTCGAAAAATTCGGCGGAAAGTGGGAAACAGAGTGTCTTAACACTAGATTCCCTCTGTCTACCCTGTTGTACCCTGTACCCTGGGTTACAGCGTGAAGCTGATTTATTTTTTATTATGTATTATAGTAATTTGATTTATCCGCCCACATTGCTAAGTGGTAATAAGTAAATTAAATTGAAATGAATGATGTAACGTAATAAAGCTGGCCTATATATAGCCTTTCTCGTTAAGTGAACTTTTCCACACAAAAATATTTTTTCAATTTATACAAGTAGTTCCTGATTGGTTGAACCAAATAAATTATTCAGCTTTTTAATAGAAGTATAAATATCTATTTGTATAAATTAAACTTTGTGGGCAAGGACGTTTATTAATCCAAATGTTATTTCAATAGTTGAGAGCGGAGTGTCTTAACACTAGGCTCCCTCTCCTACCTTGCCATATGCGGCTTTAAACAGAGTGAGGTTGAAAAATATTTTAATTCAAATCTGTCACGCATGTCATACAATTGTTCTAACAAAACAGATTATGACTTAAAAAACATCCAATCTAATACAAAAAAAACTTAATGAAAGTGCGGTAAACAAAATTTGTGAAACAAAACGCGACTCATTTTGACTGAACCGAGTTTCCATTTGTGAACTTAAAAAGTTCGCTCGAAGCTCGCTTATTCAATTTGCTTACAGTAATTTAAATGTTTTCACCTGTTGTTGTTTTGTTGGACAAGTTTTACAAAGGAATGCTACTAATGGTCTTATTTATTATGAAGCCGAGCTCAGCTCTCACGAATGTTACGGTGGAAATTAGAATGGTTGAGTTGATATCTTTTTTGTGTTTTTTGTCTTTTTTGTTGTGGTTGTTATGATAGAGGATTCGGTTGTGATTTTTTTGTTTGTGGTTAAGAAATTATTTTTATGTTTAATCGCTTGTTTTTACGTTTGTTTTGTTTTTAATTTAAAAAATATTATATTGAATTGGAAATTAAATTTAAATGTTACTCTAAAACAATTTTATTCAAACATTTACTTCATATTATGTAATAAATTAAATTTTAACAAAAAGTAATACCGACTTCTAAAAACGAACTAAAAAGTGAAAAATAATTTTACAAAGATTTTATAATTTTGAAGTAAAACAAATGTTTAAATAATGTAATGTAATAAAAGCGTATAGGGGAATTTAACCTTTTATAATAGCAAAGTAGATATAGGGAACTCTGTGCCGCTATGCTGTCAATATGACATAAAATATGCTAATATAGTTTGGTGGATAAAGGCGATTTTCATAACGAAATTTTACACATTTTTGAAGGTAATCTCGCGCAAGGAATGTTAGTTAAAAGTTAATTTTGTATACGTTATTTTAACGCATATATATAAACTTTTGTAGTTTTATCTAATATGATATTAGTCTATTTATGATGTTTTCTTAATTTCACGCTGCATGCCGCATGTAACAGAGTAGGCAGAGGGAAACGGAGAACCAAGTTTTAAGATACTCCGTTCCCTACTTCCCGCTGAATCCTCGAGGCATTACGTGTTGAGTGGCGGAACTCAACGTAACGGTTTGCCTCGTTACCAGAGGAAGAAAATAGAAATGTTAAATATCTCATTCCCCCAGTGGAAACTGAACCCGCAACCGTCATGTTTACAGTCGCACGCTTCTGTCTTTGTCGACGGTCTCAAATTTGTGAAGTTAATAATAAATAAAAAAAAATAAACACGGTGATTGTGGATTCGATTTCACTAAGCGGTATAAATTATTTCATTTTCTAGCTCGTAACAAGAAAAATCGCAGCGCTGAATTCCGTCATTGGGTAGGAAATGGGGAACGGAGTGTCTTAATTCCCTCCGCCTAACCTACTATTTGCGGGATACAGCGTGATGTTGTACTCCAAGCCATTATGAGAATGCAAACTTCAAAAATTTCATTACTCGCCATAGCAAAAACAAATAAAGAATTTTAGTTAAATTAGGTTTTTAACATAGAGCCTTTGTTCAAATATTTCAAAGGCTTTCGAGCAGTGTGCATACTGACGAGCTTTAATTTTAAGTTTAACCTACTTTGTTTAAGCTATCCGTTACGATGAAGCGAATGTGGATTTATTCCATCAAATAAGAATTGTTAATTCATATAAAATATATTTTTTCTGTGTGTTAAAAAAACTATTCATTCGGATTTTTGACAGAGAGACGGAGAAAATCTAAATATTATTATACAAATGTCTATTCCGTTACTGAACGACTGACTGACAAAGTAAAGCCCAAACTGCGCGACTTAGAGCCAAGTTTCCTTGATGGAGAGTCAATTTTTCCATAATTCTTACGGAATTTGAAATTTGGGATTTGAACCCGCGCTTTTTGGAAACTTATATGTATTTGTATTTTGAATTATATATAATTTCATTATCATCAGAACTGAAGACGTAATCTAAATTTCACCTCAATGGATCAAATCGAGCTTGCAAGATGTCGCATGTACTAACACAGCAAGTCTTCTAACAACATATGTTCTGACAATAAATCTTGTAACAACATATCTTCGTTTGAAAAGTTGGTTAAGGCAACCTATACATATACCTAACCTATAACATATACATTATATAGACTATTGGGTCGTTTATATGAATTCTCTTCACCATTACAATCCAAGTTCAATAATTCGTGCAATTCGGCTTTGCATTAAACTTGGAACTATCAATAGCGGCTAGGACAATGCCAAGAATATTGGTCGCCATTCAACTCATCTTTATTGTTTGGTTTAGACTCTATTGTGACGCATTTGGGGGTTGTGATTGAACGCGGTAGTTGCTGGTTCAACTCTTACACGGGGGAACGATTGTATTTAAATTATTGGTAATATTTAAATGACAACGCGAGAAAAATGTTACTCTGCTAACTTAAACGTGCTTGTGTTTTCTATAGTTATTTACATGATGACTCTTTCCAAAAATTGGAAGATAATAAAAAAGGATACTAGGTCCTAATAAAACTAAAACGTCCTATTTTGTTCACAGTACGTCTCACAAGTGGTGAACAGATCATCGGTCGTCACGTGGCCAGCTCCCACTGAGGCGCCTGGCGCTAGAAACCCGGCGCCCGGGGTGTGTCTACCAGTCATAGTGACTTTCTGTCAACAGCATCGGATCTCATACAACTTCACTGTATTTCCAAATTATATTGGTCACTTCGGACAGAGAGATGCTCAACAGGTAGTTTTTTTTTATTAGTTCGCTCTGAATATCTTGCATAATGATATTATCATGCAAATGATATTATCATGGTAGGCTGAGGGAACCTAATGGTAAGGCACTTCGTTCCCCACAACGCCCAGTTTTGAAAACAATTCATTTTGGGCAGCGGAACTAAACGCCGGGCCAAATGCCACCACTTCACGTAGTATCCCCCATATAGCAGATTAGGAAGACTAAACCTGGAAACCTATTGTTAAGACAATCAATCCCTATTGTAATAATATGTATGTATGTCACAATTAATTTTATTCCTTCTAGCCAAGGTCGTTGTGGCGCAGAGGCACAAGAGTGGGACTGTAACGCAGTGGTTGTGGATTCGATCCCCACTCGGGGAAATGATATTTTTTTTATTTATTTATATCTTCATTCCTTCACTCTGGCACCAAGGCAAAAGCTCGATACTTAGTACCACAACACGCAATGGGGGGATGGAGTGTCTTAGTTTACTTAGTTTCCTCTCCGTCTAACCTGCTATATACGTGTGTAGCGTGAAGTTTACTTTTTAATCAATTATAGGTTAAATATTAAGTTTATAATGTAAGCAGTATAATAAGACTTATACAGGGTGGAAGAGGCAGCGCTTCTTTTATTGAAACTGCATATAGGGTAATATATTTCAAACCCACACCTAAGTAATTAATCAAGGTACCTCAACAGTTTGGACGTAGGATTTTTTTTTCATTTCGCGATTTTTATTCATACCTGTATTTCGTGTGACGCACACATACGTGTGCGACGTTTCCGATTTGACAGGTAAGTGTGTGCGTGCCTATGTTATACTTTACAAATGGCGTTTTATTTTAAAACGATAATTTTATTATTTATTTTGTTTGAAAAAATAACTTTTTCATTTTTGGGAATTATTTTTTTTCCCAATTATATTAGGCTTCTATAGAGTAGTTAAAACTGTAGTTTCATTTAAAGTGGTGCTGACAATTCCACCCTGTATATGCGGGATATAGCTTTAGTTGAAAAAGAAAAAGCCTTAATTAAATAATCAAGTATAGTATATATGTACTTACCTAAAACAATTATATTTAATACCGTCATTAGAAACCGTTCGTGACCACACATAGCGACGCGGGATTATTTTTGTTCGCTAAAACCTAATTGATTTGCCAGAGATGGTGCAATTTCCATCAAATTCAATTATCTTTTAATTAACATCTTAATAAATGTATAACTTACAAATTTTATTTTTTATTTATTTTAAATTTGTAAACAAATAGCTTTTACAATACTTTTTAGCATACTACGTATCTATATTACATTTGCCAATAAAGTTTCCACTTTTACATGAAACTTGAAGTGAATATAAAAGAAATGAACTTTTTACATATGTTGCTAATTAACAATTAAAATTGAATTTAATGGTCTAAAAAGAAATAAAAAAAGATTTTTACAAAGGAAAAGGTTAAGACTTTACATCAGTTGAATTTTGTCGATAATTTTACGTGAAAATTGTTTCAAATTGTTATGAAAAATATTTTAAAAGCTTAAGCCTACGTCTTAAAAGTGTTTGTAGTTTTTTTTTCAGTATCATGCTGTTTAGTAGGGTAACCAGGGACATCCTAGAATTAAGACACTGCGTTCACCACTTTCCGTGAAAACACGTGAATTAAAAAAAAATATATATATAAAAATAATGTTTAAAATGTTTCCCTAAAAATAAAAAAATAAGTAGTCGCCGAAGGCCGCGTGCTCGATAAAACGTTGTCAAGAATAACCTTGAGATGGAATTGTAAGAACATAAGTTGTTATTCTACGTAATATTTTTTATTTTATAAAAGAACACGGCCTTTAATCGTTTATATTATTTTTATAAAACTTCCTTAACTGAACGACTGACAGACAACTCTCTGCCAAAACTACTGGATTTAAAAAGTTGAAATTTGGCATTTAAGGTTAGGGAGTATAGTACCTAGTAATATGTAGGATGATCGACGTATATTAAATGTATTAACAATAGGAGAGCGGTGTGATTCATTACAGGGTCCTCTTTGTTTAAATAATTAAATTAAGATTCATGTTAAGATAAAATAGATATTTCGGTAGTTGGTTTTCATTATTGTATGGTTTTTCAATCCAGAAAAGTGATTAAGGCTTTCGTGACGCAGCAGCACAGCTTTTGATTATAAACAGGACTTGCGATGGGACTCGAAATCGTTACGGTCATGAGTTCGATTCCCGTCCAAGGGAATGAATTATTTTCCATTTTCTCGCTCTGGCAACAAGACAAAGCGCTGTGTTGAGTTCCACTAAACATCGAAAACGGAGAACATAGTGTATTAAAACTAGATTATCTATGCCTATCCTAGCCTACTATATGCATGATACAGCATAAAGCTCGAGGCTAAAAATCGAGGCTCCGCACGTAGGTACTCCACGAGACTAGACTACTAGACTTGTGGAATAATGACAGGTGATGATGACTGGGATGCTATGTCAGCACTCGCAAAGATGAGAAAAAATGTTGTAACAGTATGTACCTTTGGTATAATATAATAAATAAAAATAACACTAAAAACTACTTACTCGCGGGCCACAACTTACAGTGGCCAACTTGAAAATTGCTCAATCGATTACGTTGTTAAATTGGTTGATGCAAGGAACATCTTATAAAATGAGGTATACGTTCTGTAAGGAACAATCAATCTGTGATTTGATACACACCAAAATATATGGCACAAATACTGTCCTCACCATAAGTCCATTTAACTACCCATGAGATGATTTGACCAAGGCATCAGACAACTCAGTCAATGGCTTGTATAATTAAGTTTGAACTTGCCACGAAAAAGAAGAGTGTTCCCTTTTTTTCTCAAGATACGGAACCCTAAATAATCATCAAAATCAACTCATATAAACGTGATAAGTGATTGCTAATGATGTGTAACGATCAATATTACGATAATTAAGCTAACAGAGCTTTCACTCTTTGTTGGCACACAATGAACGTCACGTAACGTCTTGCTGGCACAAAGGGTTATTTGTAGACGCGTCATAGATAATTAATTTGGTTCAAGTCAAAAGCGAAGAATGGAATGGATTTCTTTAGTCTTGGTTTGATGATTGTGATATAGAGTTTAACTCAATATTTACTTATCATTGTAATGTCTGTAGATAGAGATCTTAGTGGCTGATATAGTCAAGGGGGGTGGCGTGTGACGGTAGGAGACGGCAGTAACAACTTTGCTATAAACGGGATACAGCGTGAAGCTAAAAAATAATCATAGTCTCTGTAACTGAATTATAGGGGGTTTTATTTTAAACATCAAATAGATTAAATATAGTATGGCACAATGGGTCAGTATCTGATTATAATATACGTGATGGTTATAGGTTTCCTCGGGAAGTATTATATTTATTTTCATTTAGGTCTGATTGTCTATCAAACGTGGCGTTCTGTTCCACCACTCAACACGAAATGTCTCAGACTAGTTGATACGTAGGTAAATAAATCCCTCTTTTCCTCCGCCTACAGCAGTACGGGATACAGCGTGAAGCTGAAAAAAATGTAAATTCCTATATAACATACTAGCGGCCCGCTCGCGGTTACACCCGCGTGAACTATGTTATTATTAACTTCTGTCTCCATGACTACGTCCTAGTGACGTCTATGCAAAATTTGAGACTCCTAGCATTTGTAGTAACGAAGTTTCATACAAACTTTCGACCCCAAAAACAACCCCTTAGAAGTCGAATATTGCAAATTCCCGTCTTAGCGAGCACCTACGTCCTATAAGTAACTCCTATACAAAATTTGAGATTCCTAGCACTTGTAGTTTCTGAGATTTCGTGATGAGTGAGTGACCTTTCGATTTTATATATGTAGATATATTAGTTTTATAAGCAACGAAGCAACGTCAGGATACCCAACTAGTGCTCATGTAACTTGATAACACAAGGTTATTAACAATAGATGAAGACAGTAATCATAGAGCGGAAGCTGTCTCGTAGCACAATCCATTCCGTTTGCTTCATTATGCCATATTAATTTCCAGTAGTTTGATATAATAATATGGCTGTAAGATACATCTATATTGTCATGTACCCTTTGCCTTTGCCTACTTTGCTATATTCGATATCAAAGTAGGCAAAGGGACCCCTAGTATTAAGAAATTGCGTTCCCTACTTGTAGGTCAATTTTCGAAACATTTTTTATTAAATTACGGAACTTAACGCCGCGCGTTGACTTGTTACTAGAGCTAAGAAACGCTATGAAGGTTTTAACTTCTTATTTTTAGTTTCTATTTTACTTAATTACTATGTTTCATCAACAGGATTTAGAGATCTACGACGCGGTAGTGGACGTACGGTGCTACGAGCTCACAGCACTGTTCCTATGTTCATTATTTGTGCCCAAATGTGGCCCACTCGGTCACATGGTGAGGCCGTGCAGAAGTCTGTGTCAAGGTTAGTATGTAACTTGGTACTGAATTTGAAAAGTCTTAAGTATATACTATATTTTAATCAAAACCTTTTTTTAAAACATGATTCGACTTCCACTCAGGACTATGAAATGTTCGATTATAAGTGTAAAGTGAAAAAAGCTGTGTTAAAGAAATACAAACAATATTTGCCGATTACAAATTTAAAAAAAAACATAAAATTGGGGCGCAACACAAAGCGCAATGCCTCTAGAGTACGGCGGAAAGTGGGAACGTAGGTTCCCTTTGCCTACCCTGCTGTGTGCGGGATACAGCGTGAAGCTGATTTATTTTTTAATAATAATATCGGAAAGACTCATGATTCATAGAATCCCAAGTAATTTAAAAAAAACGTAAACAAAAGCAGCTTTAGAAAAGCTTAATGGATCTCAAGATTGCAATACTTATCGTTGACTTGAAAATATTGTCGAACTCGTTGTTAAAGTAAGCTTTTGTTTTGTGACAAGGGGTCGAATGAATAGATATCGACATAAATAA
>JAEBDU010000011.1:757567-835539 GCA_016802625.1 Heliconius numata | reverse complement strand
ATCAAAATAATGTCCACTATTTGTGTGATTAATACATAGTTTTATTAAATTCCCGCGAGGGTTAGCTTTTGACAGGGTATAAATTACCAAACCCGAAGACGCCGTGAGTTGTTACCCGAAAGTTCTTTAGAGCTAACGACGTAGAAGTTTTTGGGTTCTGTAAATCAAACGAAAAAACGCAACCGTCCTAGGATCAAATAATTACTAAAACTTCGCTGACCGTATGTATGTCTATTTCTTTGTCTGTCCGTCTATCAAGATGCCTTTTGTTCAATAATCGCTATAAAGGAAAAATTCAGAAAATTGCAAATTTAAAGATATAAAATAATCTAATATAAAATAATGTATCTATATTCCTGCTATGTGCGGGATAGTGAAGCTGAAAAAACGTTTTCGTTTCATACGAAATGAGTGCATACATATTTATAAATTGTACTTCCCGTTGCCCTGCAATCATGAAATTGCATATGAAATGGTACGGAACACTCGGTGGGTGAATCCGAGTCGCATTTGATCGTTTTTTGTTAGATTTACATGATGACAAGTTGCAAAAAGCAGAAAAAACTTTGTAGTAAAAGTTTATTGAGTGACTAAACTTTGTGTTAAAATGTTTAACATTTTACATTTTCACTTTTCCAAGTTAAAATTGTAAAATGTTGTTACGACTAGGAAAAGTGAAAATGTAAAATGTTTAAGTGGCTATATGGCTAGTAGAGGTCACAAATAGAGTAGACCTTATGATACGGAAGCCATCGGGGGAAACACATACAAATATATACACACACACACTACACACTACATACATACACACACAAACATATTAAGCAAATACATATTAAAAAAACTTAACATACAAATAAAATATCTAATATAAAACGTTGCTAATAAAATGAAGGCAATAAAGTAAAATCCAAATAATCTTGATTGAATATCTAAAGCAATCTAAAGGTCTTCTGTCTGAAGACCTCACGTTAAAACTTTGTAATTTAATTTCTTTAAATTTGTCAGAAGTTCATTTCAGTTTGTGCGATAAAATGTGATGAATGTTTACTTATGATTCTCGTCAAAAGTTTTGAGCAATAATTTAAAGGTTTATTTGTGTGCAGTGGTTGTGTTGTTGCCTCTAGTATTATTGGGATATTCAGGAATTAATTTCTAAAATATATAAAAATATTATATTTTTAAATATTGTCTTTCATGGCGCAGAGGCAGTGGTTACGATTCCCACTCGGAACAATTAATTATTTTCTTTTGTTTGCTCTGGTAACGAAATAAAAAAAAAACATTCTTTGCCATTGTATAAATCTAAGGGTCGTATTTGTGATTTTATACATATATGTATATCTCAGGAAGATCTATAAAATCCTTGTATTTCCCTTGTATAAAATTTATCCATAAAATAGAAAAATACCACACACGACATATCGCATCGTATCCTATAATATATCGTCGACAGCTTAGCAAAAATGTAGCGTCAGCTCTCTCCCAACTATCTTTCAATGTCCACCTGAAGCGAAACCATTGTTATCTTTTAACCCTACCGAGTAGAATGCATTCGTCCATCGAAGCTCTATACATCAAGTGGATTAGAGCCTTGTACTTTTCTCTTCATTCTTTGTTCAGCGTTGAGAAGATTTAGTTGAAATGTCCATGCATTTAACGTTAAGAAGATTTAAATTTTCCATGTTTCTGTAAATATAATAGTTAACTTTTATATGTCATTTTGATTCAACCACCTTTCCTTGAAATTAAAGAATAAAGATTTAGGATTTAGTGAACAAGTGAATTATAAGCAAAACAAAAATTTCGACTACATAAACAAAATTAATATAATACTCGTCCATCAAGACAAATTCAACGACGACATTACAAGAGGATAAAGAAAAGGACATACATATTACATATGCGCCAGAAACATAACCCTTCTTTTAGGATTTGTCGCAGTCGGGTAAAAATTGGGGTAAAATAAAATTAATAAATTCATATTATTTTGTGGAGTAAAAATAAACTTGGCCATATAGTGTTTTACACAACAAACGACTTTAGTTTCAGACTGGCGTCTGATTATAAACGCATTGTGGGTCCAATCCCTATTTCGGGAATTCGGGAAAATTAATTATTTTCATTTCCCTTCTCTGGAAAAATATAGCGTGGCGTTGAGTCACGCAAACCCACACGCATTGATCTCGACTTCAGCGAAAAATGGAGAATAAAGTGTTTTGTCCAAATCTTCCTATCTTACCATACCCACCCTAAAATATTTAAGAAATGAACTTGTTATTGCTTGGTCAATGCTACTGCATGTTTATGTTCATATAATATGTAGATACTTGTAACATATGCAAGTATTATCTTGAATTAATTAACACGCGTTTGACCACCTGCGTCTTGCGGTTAATAGTTATGATGCTCAGCAATCCTGTCGTAATAACTGGAAGCTTGATATACAATACAATATTATTAAACTTAAATTATGATGTTGAAGCGAGTCGTGGAGCAGGGACATAAGGCATTTTCATTTCTTTGCTCTGGTAATAAGGCAAAGCGCTGCGTTCAGTTCCGCCATTGAACTCGGAATGCCTCCAGAACTCGGTGAAAAGTGGGGAACGTAAATGTCTTCACACTAAGTTCTCTGGTTCTCTCGGCCTACCCTATTCTGTGCCTGAGTACGCAAAAGGAAATTTAGAGGCAGAGGGAATCTTAGTGTTAAAACATTCCTCAAGTTCTGGAGGCATTGTATGTTGAGTGACGGAAATCAACGCCGCGTTTTCCCTCGACCAAAGCGAAGAAATATAAATTTAAATACACAATTAATTTCCTCGAACGGAGATCAAACCCACAATTGTCGCGACGGCCTCATACTCTATTTTAATTTATTATATTAACATTTAATTAAAATTATTATGATACAAAATTATACTCAAGGTAAGGCTATATGCCACCTGTAGCTTGATTTACGCTGAGTTTCTTTGACATTATCTGTTTCTTAATTCTCTAAGCGCTGGGATTGCAAAAACTTTAATTATGTTTCTGTAATGGCGGCGCGTCAGGTGGACTTGTGGTGTAAGTTACGGGAGTCTGTTTTTATTTTATTTTTTGTTCTTATATATATATTAATATATTATAAAACAGCTTCAGGATTTTTACTCGACTGCAAAGTAGACAGAGGGAAGACTTTTCTATTAATTATTTATCAAAACGTATTGTCGACCAAAGCATTAGGGATTAGGGATTATTAGGGAAACTAACATAAATTCGAGAAATTGCGTGTTAAGTAGCGAAACTTAATGTTGCCTTGACTTTTACCAAAGGAAATGTAGATTTTGGAAAGGAAATGATAATGTTCATTCCCCCAGTAGGAATTGAACCTACTACTGTCGCGTTCATAATCACACAACCTCGTACTTATGGAAATATTTTAATAATACTTCATCATAAATACGCTTGAGCTTCCATCCTATACTACAGTATATTTGTTTACCCTATCCCTAAAAGGGTTTTGCTTAAAATTCAATTTGGAAACCGCTAGCCGTCAAGGTACGACGAACAAAGAAATTATTACGCGATGATTTTAATTTCCACCCTTATAAAAATGCTGATTTATCTCGAAGGGTAATTAGTTTGCTTTACAAATATTAGATTATGGCGGAATTAAATGTTTTTGGGGGTATTTTTTTTGTTTTTAATATTTGTATTGTATAATTTTAAATTGGTAGAGCTAGTGACTATAACCTATCCTCCGCATAGGCAGAAAAAAGGTAATTCTCTTTAAAGACGCTTTTCCTTTTTCCTAGAATGTGGCAAACGACGTACAATAGGTTCAGTAAGGAAGCGTATAGTGGGTGGCGTGGAGGCGTCGCCTGGTGACTGGCCATTCTTGGCCGCGATACTTGGCGGTCCTGAGGAGGTGTTCTATTGCGCTGGCGTCCTGGTGGCTGATCAATGGGTGCTCACCGCCTCACATTGTGTTGGGAAGTAAGTAAAAATAAATATTTTATTTATACATAGATTTATGAGAATAATATTCGATTTCATCTTATCTCATCTAAACATGTATAATCTATTTAAAAAATGAAATGTTTATATATATAACCTATTTTCCTTATTATTAAATAAGGAAAAAAGGTTTTAAGCAATGTTGTTCTCCTCTCGGCTGTAGCATGGTAGGCAGAGGAAACCTAGTGTTAACTCCGTTCCCCACTTTTCGTCGAATTTTCAAGGCATTCCGTGTTGAGTGGATATATATTAGTTATATAACATTTTCATAATTATTTTTATTTATCAGTCATTCCGATGTGAACGGCTGGACGATCCAGCTCGGCATCACGAGGCGTCGCTCTCACGCGTACTACGGGCAGAAGGTGAAAGTCCGCCGCGTTGTACCGCACCCGCTGTACAACGTGGGCGTCGCTCACGACAACGATATAGCTTTGTTTCAGGTAAGCATTAGCTTTTGTGACTTCTTTTTTGGATTTTTTGATTATGTTAATAATATAACTATTATATTCTAAAAGGATAGGGTAAATAAATCCTGTGCTAAAAATGTTATACTCTGTAACAATCTCCAAAATGAAAGATTATATTTTCGAAATTCGAACGAGTAACAAGTGCCTACATATTTTCTTTTTTTATCTTATATTATGTTTCAATTAGTCTATGAACGTCCATAGAAATATTCCTGTCTTAATAAATTAATATGGATGGATGTATCGCTTTTCTTTCTATTGTTAAGATTAATAAATTAGTAAGTAGCGAATACTCTAATATATCATTTGCTTCTTTAATATAGCTTTGCTTACATCCTAAGTTATTACCCGTTATTATCAATCACTAGAGGGCAGTCGTGGCGCAGGGGCACAAGCTTGTGACTATAAGCGCGACAAGTTGTGGGTTCGATTCCCACTCGAGGAAATAAAATATTGAATACTTTTATTTTTTCGCTCTGGTGACGAGCTAAAGCGCAGCGATACACGGGATACAGCGTTAATAAAAACTATCACTACTGTACTGCTAGTTCAGGAAAAAAATGGAAAACTATACATTTGTGGCTAAATCCTAAAAAATAATAGCCTTAAAATTTAGTAATAAAGTCGCTAGTTCAAGTGAGGCGATGTTTCCAATTTTTGTACGGAACACTCGATGGCCGAGCCCGACTAGCGCTTATCCCGTTGATGATAGATAAATATAATTAGCACTTTTATCGAGGAAAGCTATATTATAAAAGTGATCTTTACGAGTATGTCAGTGGTCGGAGTTAACCCTCACACTTAAAATCTGTCGCAACTTATAGTTATTTCCATTTGACCATGCAGGCGAAGCCGCAGGAATAACTAAATTTGTGTAGTTGTACATAGGCAAAGGGCTGCCTTCCTCGCTGCCTATTCACGCCCTCGCCTCTATGAATGTACTTAACATTCCCCCGAATGGGAATCGAACTCACAACCATCGATTTAACGATGTGCCACGACAGCCTGATGGTGTTATATAAATCTTGTCGTAAATGTCAAATTCATTAAGGAGCATCGTTCAAGTCTCCGGGTTTCGGGATGTCGTGATACTCATAACTGAGTGGCAGCTAATTAATTATACTTTAGCTTCCTTTTGTGTTCTTACGATATGTGGGACAAATTGACAAATTATATAAATTTTACTTTGGGTGCTATAAATTAATGAATTTTGATTTGTTTACAAATAAAAGGGTCCGATTGTAATGGTATAATAGAATTGCTAATTTAAGTGTGATAATTTGAAAATTTTGAGGCCATTGGTGCACATTCACAAGCGTGCGACTCTAAACGTGACGATTGTGGGTTTGATTCCCACTCGGAGGGTGATATATTAAAAATATTCCAAAGTTCGAAGAATCGAAATCGAAGTGTCTTAACACAATTTTTTTAACTTTTAACTCTCTTCCTAGCTGGCAGTAAGAGTCAGATACCACGAGCAGCTATCACCAGTATGCCTGCCACCGGCGCAACGAGCTCTGGCGCCCGGAACCCTGTGCACTGTTATCGGATGGGGAAAACGCGATGACAAAGACAGTATGTATATAATATTTAATATCTATAATTTCAATTAGTGAATTAATTTCAATATAGACCCGTGCAACAAATGCCAGAATTAATAATGGCGGAAATCAACTGTTCGCTTTGACATCTTACCAAAGCGAGCAAAAGTAAAATAATTCATTCCCTCGATCAGGAATCAAACCCACAATCGATGCGTTTACAGCCGGACGCTGCGCAGATGTACTACACTAAACATTCCTTGAAGCAAGATCTGAAGCACATTAGTGATTAATTAATTTATATTAACAAATTATTTTCTAAAACATACCAAATATAAAATACCGGAAAAAAAATCTTTCAAGAGTGGAAAATACCTACGTAATTTCCACATACATACTAACGTAGTACGTGAGGGAATGCGCCTCTCGTATCTCTATAGAAACTGCTCGATTGAGTTGAACCGCACATTACAGTGGTTCACCGGAAATGCCACAATGTAAGGGCGTATATACATAAACATATTTTATTTATGGTTGCGAGTTCGATTTCCACTCGTTGAAATGTTATAATTTTCATTTCCTCGCTCTGGTACCAAGAGAAAACGCGGCGTTGTGTTCCGCCACTCAATACGGATTGTTTCGCAAAACTAGGTGAAAAGTGGGTAATTACGTGTCTTAAGACTAGGTTCCCTTTGCTTAGCCTGTTATATGCGGGATATAGATAAATATTTTTAAATCATCTATTAAATGAAGTTACATATGACAGTGTCAGAATACGAGCCCGCAGTCAACGAAGTGGAAGTGCCAGTTCTGAACAGAGACCTATGCAACCAGTGGCTGGAGCACCGTGATCTAAACGTGACGGAGGGAATGATTTGCGCGGGATACCCTGAAGGCGGGAAGGACGCGTGTCAGGTACATATTCATTAATTATATTTTGAAATAAAAAAATATTCAGTTTATTCAGTTTTTTTCAACTTAGTTTTAGAGGCCGTCGTGGCTCAGGGGCGCAGTGTGACCGTTGTGGGTTCAGTTCCGACTCGGGGGATGAATTATTTTCATAACTTCGCTCTGGTAAGAGAAAGTGCAAATAAAAGTCTCAAAATTTCGTCGGTGTGTGGGCAATGGAGTGTTTAACATAACATTCCTTTATTCCTATCAGGATACGCGCGCTATTACGCGTGATACAGCGTGAAGCATATAATATATTATATATAAAAAGTTACGCCAGCCGTGCCCCAGGAACACAAGCGTGTGATTATAAACGCGACAAGTTGTTAGTGTCATTCCCTATCGAGAAAATGAATTTTTAATGTTTTCATTTCTTTGCTCTGGTGTCGAGGCAAAACGTGTCCTTCAGAATTCGGTAGAACGTGGGAAGTAGACATTCCATCTCACATCACGCTTAAAAAATATATATAAAAAAGTACCTGCATTTTTTTTCTATCATTTCTAGAATAAACTTTGTTATATTTTTCATTATTCAACATTCAATATCTCACTATTAAATGTAAAACAAGAAAAAGAACAAAGATCTATCTTTACCGTGCAGCTTCCTTTGTACGATGCAACCGCATATTGTTATTGTACCAATACGTTCTATTAACTTCCCTAGAACAAACATAAGAAATGAAAATTGTTCTTTAGATTAACTATTTGCTGAGGCTCTATATCTTCGAAGAATAGAGTCAATAAAATAACTGTAATACAGCTAATATTGGAAACTTTGTTTGTTAAACCTCGTTTTATTGGTAAAGTTGTATATATAGATACCAGGAGTGGAATTATAGTTAGAAATCACTGCTATGTGTTTTTTAGCTTCACGCTAAACGTACCCTACATATTGCAAGGTAGGAAGAGTAGGAAGAGTAGGAAGAAGGAACCTGGGAACCTGGTGTTCGTTCACTCCGTTCTCATTAAGAAACTTTCGTTTCCGGAATGGCGTCTTGAGTGGTGGACCTCAACATTGCGCTTAGCGTTATGAGGATCGAAGATTTTTTCTCAATCCAGAATTAGCGCATATACTGTATATTTGAACTGCATAAAATTGTTTTTTATTTATGTTAATTTATTCATTTTTCGTTTCTGAATAACAAATCTACTAATAAAATAGAATAAACACTCAACCTTTCTTTGTCTTCCTGAAACAGTGTTAAACCTTCCGTTCCCCCCAATGAACGTGACATATATTTTTTAAAAAACCAAGAAAAACCTAAAATCAATCAACCAATTTTCTTACAGGGCGATTCCGGAGGTCCACTACTTTGCAAGGACCCAGACGACCCGACACGTTGGTACGTCGGGGGCATAGTTTCATGGGGCATTAAGTGCGCACACCCCCGACTTCCTGGGGTCTACGCCTATGTGCCCAGATACGTGCCCTGGATCCAACATCAAATCGCTACGTATAACGATGAATACGCCAGATCAGAGGACTGAGGACGGCCCCATATAGCGGTTATACCGCATAGAAGCACTGGCAACGATGTATAGGACGCCACTATGCCTTACTCTACATTTATTTTTTTATTTTTCAGATATTTTTTTAAGCGAATGTGCTTACAATTGAATTCACAGGTTTTTTTCTAAGTTTATACGATATTTTTTTCAAAATTTATATATATACTTAAGCGTTTATAGAAATTATACGAGTACATATTTTTTTTATAATATTCTAAGTAAACTCAATTTGTTATTAATTGAAAAGTTTTGAAAATAACGTCAATTATACAAGTGGTCACTTTACATCGCTGGAGCGCGTTGGACATTGAATAGGTGTATCTATACATATAGCTATATAAATGTATGACAATAAAATAAATTATGACAATAATATACAAATTATACGACAATAAATACAATTATGACAATAATATAACTTAACTCATATTTATACGTGACGTCGAAATAACCTAGAATCTAGGTCCTAGATTCTATTATACTAGGGTCAGATAAGTTTATTTTAAATTATCATTCAGTTATTTATTATACCGTGTTTTCCTATAACAATAAATAAATGAAAGATAGAGTAACAGATATCTGTCTGTTAATTTATCATTTACTTATCAGACACTTGTTAAGAGTTTCAATATTTTACACGACGCTAATATAATAGTTTTACACGACGCTAATATGTGAGAAGTAAATTTTATTAGATGCTGTGATAATACGGCGGGTTTGGTGGTTTTTTATAAATGTGTACGTTTACTTCGCGTTAGTTTATATCTCGAAACTTTTTCTCGAGATCTATATATATAGCGTAATAGTGTTCCGTATACTGAATTTGCTTATATGTAGGTATTAAAGCTTTAGTGTTCCGTATAGATATTTTGTAATCGCTCGATTTTTCTTTTCACCCTAGTTGTTAGTTAAATGTGTATTTGTTTAATGTTTGATGTTGTAGAACTAGACGAAGTGCTTTTTAGATATTATACGAGTAGGTACCCTTTGGACGAGCTCTCTTGAACATTAATTGTACGGTCGACTTCGTAGAGTCGACGTTCTTTATTTAAGAACTAAGACTGTCATCCAGAAAACTACTATGACAATAATAAATTTAATAATAATAAAATAGCGATTCTTCAACAAAAACACCTTTTGATATCGTTTTATAGGAGATACTTGTGTAAAAGATTTTTAAGTTAACGTTAGATGTTGTAAGTCTGTAACACAGTCAATGTGAAAATTAGTAATATAGCTTTAATAGTCTGTAAGTATGTATGTAGAGGGTGTTTTATCTAAATATTTGTAGGATTACTTTGTGAAAATTATGTTTCTTGTACTAACGAATATTATTTTAAAACGTAGCCAGTGACGCTGCCCTACATGTCTTTAGAAGCTTATGTTAAGATAGTGCCCATATATATGCACATATATCGTTGCACTGACGGGAAATGAACCTATTATCGTTAATTAGGTGTCAGTCGTACCTCAATTGACACGCCTATTTAAGTCCTTATACTATATTTTACTATACATTCAATTAAAATGATTTTCTAATTAGTATTAAATAGAATTTCGAATGTTAAGTATAGACATATAGCGAGAACTATGCTCAAAGTTGCTATCATAGTCTTGTATGATATATAGATATTATATGTATATTGAAAGTACGAATAACGATGCAGTGTTTATTAAAAAAAAAACAAAAAAAAACTAAATAACTAACTCTCCTAAAAAAGTTACTTTACATTCTCTATATGTGTATTTAATAAAAACCGCATCGCTAATTGTACAACAAAGGTTGTCGACTTCTTATGAGTCCCCTTCTTTACTCGAGCTTTCTATTAGCATTAAATATATAATATAGCATTTAATGTAAAGCATTATTTATACAATATAATATATAGAGTGCGCTCTACACTGCAACTACTTAATGGAAATAGCGAATAAATATTTTTGAGACCATCGTTGAGCAGCGTTTCAGTGTCTGACCGTAATTGCGATGGTTTTGGGTTCCATTCTTATTCAGGGGAATGGATTCTTTTTATTTCCGTGCTCCGCTTAGTGTTTATAATTTTAGTGACGTTGCTAACGCGCAATGCCTCAAAAAATCTCCGGAAAGTGGGGGTAGCGGAGTGTCTTAACACTATATTCCCTCCTGCCTACCCTGCCATGCGGGAAAAGCGTAAAGCCAGTTTTTTTAGATTGATTTTATTTAATTTTTGAACAGACTAGTATCTATCAATCGTGTGACTGTAAATGAAAAAGTTCTGGGTTCGATCGCCAATCGGGGCAACGATTAAACTTAATTTATTTTGATTTCCTCGCTCTGTAAGACGAAGCGCAGCGTTAAGTTCCGTTACTCATAACGTAAAGTCTCGAAAATTCGACAGAAAGTGGGGGACAGAGTGTAGGTTCCCTCTGCCTTCCTCGCTATGTAAGAAAAGCGTGAAGCTATTAAGTTTGCATTGTGGAGTAAGCACTCTAAAACAATATTTAATATTAAATGTAGATGTCATATTATTTCATTATTTAGACAAACGTTTCTAGTCTTAATTAGTATGAAAATTGAAGAAAAAAATTAAAACTAACTTATGAATAAAAACATATTAAGTATAGAGTATCAATTTTTATAATTTACACGACATTATCTATGGTCGATCGGTTAAGTTAGAATAGGTTTAGGTTAGTAAATAGGCTTCTTAGACCTGCTTTTAGTACTTTCCTACAGTTTTCCCTCTATACGTTACCTTTTAAAAAAATATTATAATTATAATAATTTTCAAAATTTAATTTAGTGATATTTCTATTTTCCACAGATTATCTTTAGTCAATCAACCCCTACGCGTTTAGATTGTTGGTAGCTTTGTTTTAGAGGCAGCAGTGTGGACAACACTAGTTACATAAATTTTATAAATAACACAAAATGCATTGGTATTTGGCTTTATACGGAACATGAGACATGTTCGGCTCTAAATGTTTATACTTGGTAGATTTAATGTTATATACATATAAGAAACTGTACGTTATACAGTATTATAGTACGGTCGGTGAGTCGTGACCGCCTTGAAGTTAGGCTTTCTAAACTTTTGCGCATTATGCTTTAAGGGAAGAAAATAATCAAAAGTAAGAAAAAAATATATTGCGCATCTTCTTCTTTTTCATCTACTGCTAACTTCAGGGCGACCACGACTCGCCGACCGTACTATACGTAGGTAGATAGTTATCGTCTCGTACTATTATATTAGACAATGTGTTCACCCCGGGTCGATGGCTCATAACTAAAACTAAATTATATATAATATGGAAGTTGCATAGACAATAAATGTTTATAAGATTATAGCTGCACGTTGAATGTATTTGAGATTTTTATTTCCTGTTACAGATTAAATAGTAAATAATAAAATCGGTGGAGAAAATAATGCATTTCTTTGATAAATTTAACAGAAAAGATTTATATATAAATTATGTCTATTAAAATTTGTTATTTACGAGTATACTACTATAAAAATGGATTTTAATAAAATAAAGATATTTAATTCATATTTTATATGTAAACTATTACACAATTTCTTTATAATTAAGAAAAATATATATAATTTATTAAAAAAAATATAGATTACCATATAAAAAAAAAATATAATATCTAGAAATAGAAGCTACGATGCCGCTACGAAACGCCTACGAATCAATAAAAAATATCTCAAACCAAGTAGTATAATTATTAAATATTTGTTTGTGTGGACTTTAAGGTGTAAAATTAAATCAGTTTCTCCTGTTCCTGTATCAATATCGAGAAATCCTCCTTTAGAAATATAGGGGAGGGAGAAATATATAACCTATTAAGTTTTCTGAGTCCAGTAGTTTCGTCTGTGCGTTATTTATCAGGCACTTAGACTCATATTTATAAATGAAGTTCAACTCTACATCGATTTAGAGATATGTTTTTATTCATAGATTATTTATTAAAACAGCATCTCAAGATCGATCTTAGAATTGAGAGTGGTTTATAAATAGGGGCCTCTGTAACAAGAGTTTTATAAATATATAGATTTGTTAAATAATCTTTGTAATTACTATTATTGTGTATTTTTATATTCATTTACATACATTTATTACTGCAGATTGTTAGAAATAGTTAAATATATCGATATTTTATATTATATAAAACATATTAAAAATATATTTATTTTTAAATATCCAATGTATTAGTTTCTCCATTGATAGGTGAATACCATAAAATTCTATGAAAGGTTGTGTTATATGTGTAAACTAGTTTGAAGTTCAACGCTACCGGCCTTATTTATTTATTGAATACTTTATTACACCATAATTAATATAGTTCCGGCCTTGTTTTAGGATTCTCGCTTTGGTGGTAAAATCTTTCTAAGATTAGACCCATATATTACAAATTTGAAGATGAAAAAAAAAATCAATAAAAAAGAAAATCCAATAACAATCTTATTAAAATTTAAATTAGTTCAGAAGCCGATGATTATATTTTAGTTGTGTAATTGTCCCAAGTTTATTATGTAATATGTGGGTTTTATCTATTTTTTACCAAATTGAAGATATATAGTTACTTTATCCATTCGTAGCAGCACATTATATGTAAATAACTAAAGCAACATTACGATTATAAGAAAATACATATAAATAAATAGTTTTTTATATTAATAATAATAATAATATTCCTTTAATACCAGTCTCAACCGCAGACAATAAAATGAAGTGACAAAATAATTATAATGACAATAATATTGAATATTTTATAAAATAATAATACTTTCCTTTATCTATTATTATATGTAGAGTTGAGATATTTGTATTTTTTCATCGACTAAAGCTTGAGAGCAAATGTAGATTAGCATTTATGGATACGAAGTTTTGGAAATGATTTTATTTAAATAACAAAAGTATCAAAAATATTTATTTATATTTATATTTCTAGAAATATCTACCTCGACTATTAATATTGTATTAAAACAAATAATTATTTTGAAATAGAAGATAACAACAAATTATTTATATAGATAATATTCTATTAAATTCACAAATACTCTACTGTAATATATACACAAAAATTATAATATACATATAATAAGCAATCGTTTTCAAAACTTCGCTTCTAAACTATTTTAAGCGTAGATTGTAATAGAGACGCACAAAGTATGGAGTCTACATTTATTATGTGTTTATTTCACTTAATTAAATATTTATGTATTGATGTTAAGTGTCGTAGTGCTTTAAGCCGCCGTCAAAATCTTTCATCCATTTTAAAATTAGTTGTTAAAAAACAATTTTTCATTTACATACTTATTAGGAAAAAATATTTCCTGCCCATTTTAGGGCCACGCGTGTTGTATGGCGTAACCTAACGCCACGCATAATTCTGAAAATGTGGAATTGACGGCGGCGTTTTCCTAAACTTCGTGTAACCAGACTGTGTTTCACACTTTTTATGTAATAACCGTTTGTATTTAAATGACCCAGTTTGTGGTTTTGTGTTATAATATTTCTATATTTAAAGAGTTTAAAGAGATTTATAATTAAGTTTTAAAGAAATATATATAGAAATATTATGTTATGTATTTATAGCCTTTTTCACCTACATTTACCCTCTTTTACATGAGTTCATTAACACTATATATATTTTTGACAGAATGAGAAACTTCTATTAATAATTAATTAATCGTTGATGATGTTAGCCAAGTCATATATTTATTAGTTAGAAAGCAAAGTGGCATATATCAAAATTGCAATTTTTCTTAGAAGCATTGAATTTTCTCATATTCATAAACGAATAAAAATTGTGAAAACAATTTTCATTATTTAAAAGTTTTCACAAGTTTAAAATAAACTTCTGACTTAATATTGACCCGTGCCACTTTGTTTTTCTTCAAAGGTACTAAATTTTACGTAACATATCACACTATATCCAATTATTCTATTGTTTGTGTAGATTTTTCAAAAACTTGACTTTAAAAACTATTATTACTTCGTTTTTAAGATTTCGATTTTGTACGTTTTGTCACGTGGCTCTTGAATATTTTGCTATTTATCATCTGGTGAATGGTTATTATTATATAAATATTTGAATGAAATCGTTTTTCTTATTAAACGATTTTTTTGCAGTATAAATTTAGTTGTAATATATTTTTTTAAATGTAATAAATAACAAAATATTTATTTTTATATCAAGACATTAACAAAACCAGCCACGTGACGAATAAAAAGTATGTAGTCAAAATATATTTTTGTATAATTAGCGTTCCGGTATTAGCGTTCATTTAAAATGCATAGAGTAAATGTGTTAATGTTAGCCGCCGCTTCATAGATTGTGTAGCCCCACTTCTTACCTCAAGCTTCTAAATAAATAATTGTAATATGGGCTAGGTCTTTTATTTTGGAACCTTGTCCTTAAGTTTTGTAACATATTTCTCTGCTCACCGTATCTCTTTGTCTTGCAAATCGACGAGAAGTTCAATCCACCCAACACATGCTATAGGTCATAATAAAGTAGCGATCCTGTGGCGTCTCATATTTGTGGGGCAGGTTTCCGCTGGGTTTTAGTGGGTAGAATCGTATTCACTGCTGACAGATATATTCAAAGTATTATATTAATAAAATAAAATAAAATAAGCCACCTATCCTATATAGCCAAAACAAAACCAATCTGTAAGTTTTCATTCATCATGTTTTTTCTAAATCTATTTTTAAGTTTCACACTGTACCCTGCTGGGAACCTGGGGGCCTAGTGTTACACTTCCGTTTCCTATTTTCTGCTGCATTCTAGAGGCATTGCGTGTTGAGAGGCATAAGGCGGTCAACGCCACGCTTTGCCTCGTTACCAGAGCGAGGATATAAAAAAAATATTGTTTCATTTCCTCGAATGAGAATGAAACCCACAATCGTAATTATAATACAATTAGGTACAACTTTTATTTAATCACAAATATTTCCTTAGTCCATAAAAAGGGGGTAAAATAAAACTAAAATCAGATTAAAGATTTTACTAATGGATACATTTTACATAATCAACAAGTCGTAACTAGGCGTTAACCACTAGCTAATAGACGTACTCTCTTTACAAATTCACATTAAGAAAGTACAATATAGCTAACTAAAACACACTATGATAACTGATGTAGGTAATTTTTTGGCCAAACTTCACTAACATTCTTGAGCTTAGGTAAAAGTAACCAACTAAATGTGAGCTTTTACTTTAATCTAATAAATATACTAAATATTAGAGTTTTCGGATGATGAAATATTTTTCTGTCTGTTTGTCTGTGCGTTTGGTCACGTTATTTGTCATTGTCATCACGTTGAAGTTTTTACTGTTGGAATTTGGCAAACTTCCCTTAACATTTAGTGTTTTGAAAAAATTCCACAAGCAAATTACATAGCAATAAAGTAATTGTTTCATTGAATTGGCTAAAGTTTTACCTCTCAATGTATGGATATTGTCTTAAAAAGGCAAATGTTATTAGATCACGAAACAATTTGGATGAAAAAGTAAGTACAAATTCGCCCATTTGTACTGTGTAGTACAAATGGGCGAAGCTAGGAGCGGGTCATTGGTATAAAATTGAAACTTTCATTCCTAATGTAAATGAGTGATCCCTTTTAATATTATTAAAACATGTAGAGATCTATAGATAATTTAAAATGATTATACTAGTGTTAAATAACAAAAACTTTCAATTTAATTTACTTCACGATAAAATCATTTTCTTTAATAGAAAATTAAGTACATCAGTTATCAACTTTACAATAAAAATGTATTTAAAAAAAACTAATAGTATGTTTAATTACAACATTAGGATCTATTGACAGAATATGATAGTGACAAATATTTTTTTCATACTTAAATTTACGTATGATGGTTTGTACAAGCCAGTGTTGTATATATTATACTATATATTAATTGACTATGAGAAAAATGAGAAGTTTAATATATATAGGGCATTTAATAACAAAAAGAAATGGCGGGTTCTAAGGTTTTTTTATTAGTAGAGTGAAGAATAAGCTATAATAGACAGTGACTGCAATATTACACTAATTACATTTAATTGTGAAATAGAAGAGAAAAAAATATTTTTTTTACATATTATGAGCCCATATTTTTTTATTTAAGTATTTATTTCTTTTTATTATTAAACCCGCAATATATTTAGTGACTAATTTCAAACAACCAACAAAAGTTTACGACAGAATCACAATCAAACACAACATAATGTGATTCTGATTATAGAAAAAAACACGTTCTAGTTCAGTCTTGAGAATCATCTAAATTGACTAACATTGGCCCTAATTCCGTTAAAGGCCACACAATATATAAGTCGTAATATTGTTTTGTTTTACGGAATTTATTTTGTGTGCAACTAATTAATACATTTGCCAAAATTATTATTATTTATTCTCATGTTTTATTCATAGACAGGCCATATCAAAAGAACTAGATTTTCTTTACAATTTTAAGTTTATTGTCAGGATAGCTATATACCTACTATCCTGACATTAAGCATGGCAATAAGTACAAAATTAGCCTAAAATCTTTAAACGCAATCTATAGGACAGACATAGAGAACAGAGATAGTGAAATATTATCACTTTTTTTATTCTACGCATTTACCATTTACTCTGTTTGTTAATTGAATTTGATAAAGCTGAATATTTTATAATAACAGATCGTAGGAATGTAACAAATTTAGAGATTGAATAAAATCCAATAAAGTTAATTACCGTTTACACCAATTTCTTTTGTATTTATTGCCCTACATTTACTTAAAACATAAACCTAAATTCATACATACACAATTTTGCAATGGCAATGTATGTACTATTACTTAAAAAAGCAGTTTCAAAAGTAGTTTGTTTTAAAATTTTAGCGTTTTTAGTCATTTAGAATTTCATAGAACGTATGATAAGATTGTCTTATTTACCTAATAACTTTAATAATTGATTCATAACATCGTCTAATTGAAAGCAAATTGACACATTTATATTTTAACACTACTATGCTGAATAAAAATAAAAACCGACTGATCGTCTTATCGACTGAGTAATAACATAGTCCGATTTTCTTTAACAATAAAAATTGTTAATAAAAAAACAATATTAAAGAATTCTCTTTAAATTCATACGTCAGAAGTCATTTTTATTTAGTTAAGTCTGCAGATACATTTTATCTTTCATAACAAATCTATTTTGAAAGTTTAATTATATTTAATTATCAGCTTTTCAAAAATCCATTATTAGCCAACTTTCATAATGATGATACATATTTTTATGTATATAACATTAACTTGATTATTTCAACTTTTATATAATTATAAGCGATATATTTGTTCATATCGACAAAGCCTTATAACCGGCTCTACGGAACACTTTACAATTCAACGTACAGACACAACCTCTAACATTATATATTTAATTAGTTAGTATGTAGTTACTTAGTAATTTGTAGCATTTTAACGGAATAGGGTAATGCAAAGAAAACTACAAACAACTTTCGACTAGCACGAAGGCAAACAATCCAGCTTTAAGACACTCCATTCCCCACTTTCCAATCATTTTGGAAATATTGGATCTCAAAGTATAATCAATATACGTTTAACATTTTATCGTTTAAAAAGAATGGACAAGTAAAATTCCAATTTGGATATATTAATGAATGATTCTAGGATCTAGATTATAGTTTTGCATGATTTAATTACGGAAAAAAAATTAAATACAGCTCTACACATTTCAGTTATTCTAAATTTCTAAGTTAGGTGGAGAAACCTAACATAGCATTTTGGCATCCAACCCACACTCATTGTGTAGAGTTCGACATTTTCCAAAATGACATGTAAAATGAAATAGAACATACACATGAATGAAACTATTACTCATTACACGGACCAGACAATTGACTTTATGATTTTTAAAATTAAGTCAATTAAATTTAATATACATTTTTCAAGAAAATGTATTTCAGAAACTATATAGGGTATAATTGATATGCTTTTAAAGTAGTTACTTTGGCAGTGTTTATTACAATTAATATACTATTATTATAACAGAAAAGAAAAACGGGGAGATTGATTACTAAGTCCTCTATAATCTAAGCAAATGGGGAAATGACTCACTAAAATTATAATATTCGAACTATATAAATGACCCAATAAAGCTTTCTATAATCTAGACCCAATACGTCTAAATAGAAATATTAAGAGAACTATATATAGAAAAATTATTTGAAAGTCATGATATTCACAATGATTATATTGATTATGACTGTATTATTAACAGTGTCAGTCAGTCAATGATTGGTCACTTAAATGTCAGTCAAAATATGACTGATTAAGCTTACTCGTAAGCCTTCGTTGTGTCATTTAGGCCAAGCGTGATTGAATATTTATAAAATAATGAAATATTGGAATTTTTTATTAAATACTTGTAATTCTAGTGTCTATGACGGGGACGAATTGTAATTACGTTTGAGGTAACTAAGTGATTATAGAAAAAACCTAAGCTGTTTAAAAATTGACCTAACGCTATTATGCGGAGAGAGAAAGAGAGAGAGAAAATTACATCAAAACATGAAGATTTTATATCCCCTTTTCGTTGTAAAAAAAGTTTTAAATTTCACTTATACTTATGAATATACATATGTATAAGTTTCTACTATTCCTTTAAAAGCAGGAATATAATAACGCTCCTACAAATAGCGATTATGAACGAGAATGATTATACAATGGATTGTAATATGGGCCATAATCATAATATTAACAATCGATTATGACGTGACACATTAAATGATTATAAATGATGAAACTTCATAATATTGTATAATATTAAAGCAGCGTTTTCATTATTGTTTTGCACATCATTGCTTTCTCTCATAATCGCTCATATTTTTTAATGACATGAATGGATGTAGGTAACATGTCGCATACACATAATATATCAGATAAACATTTTAAAAAGTATGTTAATCGACGTAAAAATTCAAATACATATTATAGGAGAGGAAAAAATGGACATAATTCCATAGTTGTACCAAAGGAAATGTATTTTTTCTTGAATATGTCTGTTATAATAAATCCCAGTATTTAAAAACTATAAATATAAACAAATATACAATTTCAAAAATGTAATTTTTTAACATATCGTTTCTTTTAATGTAGAACGAAACATATTCTACTATAAAAATATTAACAAAATAACTATGACTAACATAAAGTAATTTTCATAAAGGTTACTTGAAAAATTCATTCACGCTACATGAAAAACGACGACACATTACAGTCATTCATTCATTCAAATCTATTTATATTTAATCTATTACTATTAAAATTAATTAGAAACAGTAAGAAATAACAAGAAATAGACCAATATATAATTACAATCTAAAGATCTAGTAAGTAATTTTGCACCGTACATTTTGAAATATACTTTTGAAAATGAAGAAAACTATCTAATTCATTATCAACTAGTATATGTGACTAAGTTTATATGAATTATTAAAAATTCAAATAACATTTTTTTTTATTTTTTAAGTAAAGATTTTTTTTAAGTGTTTAAAGTTAAGTACAGTATTTTTTTTTTGTTTGAATAAAATATATATATATAACAGGGGTTGAAGCCATGTCCCTTCATACAGCTGCAACACATAGCAAGGAAGGCAGACGGAACCTGGGAACTTAATGCTAAGACACTCAGTTGTACATCTGTCGACCAAAGCAAAGAAATGAATAAATCAAATATTTCATTTCCTCATTGGATTAGAGCCCCATTGCGTTTCAGTCCTATGCTTGTGCCCCAGTGCCAGGATGGTCTCAACATTAAGCAAAATAATTTTTTGGAAAAGTTAGATTTTTAAGAAAATATTAAATAAAAATTCGTATAAACTTAGTCACAAAATTAAGAAACAATAAATTCACATTTACAGCTATAATACTATGTAGCCATTTTGTATCAGGCAGATTGGAGTATAATATATAGAACATACATATAGTATATAGAATATGAAATTTTATTTAACGAATTGAATTCAGATTTTTTATAATGAAATACTATTATAATATAATCGCTTAACTAATAAGTGATTTTTTTGGTTCACACCTTATAGCGAGGTAGGCAAAGGGAACATAGTGTTAAGACACTTCCCGTGACGTTCCCCACATACTGCCCAATTTCAAGACATTCCATGTTGAGTGGCGGGACTTAACGTCACGCTTTGTCATGTAATCAAAGTAACGAAATGGAAATTAATTCATTCCTTTGGATGGGAATTAAACCCAAAACCACAGTGTTTATAGCCTTTAAATCCTTGTAATTCAAGGTCAAAATATTATTTAATATAATTATACATCGAATTATTTTTTTTGTGCATATACGTTTTGAATCTTCGAACATGTCTACTAACGTGCCGTCTCAGAAGGTAGTTCTAAATTTAAATTTCTTTATTCAAATAGAGTTTTGAATCGTTAAATGAAGATGTTAGGCAATTACTGAGATAAGCTGACAACAAACCCTACAGTTGCTCTTTTCAATATAAAGATTACTATTTTAATTATTTAATATAATAATACATTAAAAAACCATGATATAGATTTGAGCATGTATCATCAACTGTATAGTTTTCATTCTTTCATTTCCTCATTCATTTATTTACTCAAATGGATACTTGAATAAATGAAAGAATAAATTTTACATACATATAAATGGAATACAGCGTGAAGCTGATTACCAATGTTTAAATTTAATTAAAAACGCTAACAATTAAATTATAGGTTAAAAACACAAACTAAAAACCCCAAATGGAACATTTTCTTGAATAGATTTTTTAAAAAACACTTTTATTAGTTAAAACGATATATTAATAATTTTAAATATATATACTTTACTTAACTAATGATATGATATAAGCGCCGAGTTATCTACATTATTCATTATTAATAATTTAAAATATTTTTTATTAAATTAATATATTTGGCTGGGAAATACTGATACAATGCTAGTGTAAAAATCTTAAAAAACTGTAAATGTCAAGAAAAATCATTTAGTTCTTTATTTAAAAAACTTTTTACTTTATTTTTTAAATATGAAACTAATTTTAAAATAAATATTTATTTTGTAATTTAGTTATTTCTGAAAAACTAAATTAATATTAACTTAACAAACTAAGTTTAAATATAAGCATTTCTTTTTAAATAAACATTATTCTTATTCATAATTTAAAAATGAGAACTATTTAAAAAATCAGTCATATAGGAATCCTCTATATAGGAAATGTAAAAAAAAAGATAAAAATAAAAAAGTTAATTATCATTGAGTTCATTCTTACTAACAGTGGGTTAAATCTTTGGTTTATTTCAGTTCGTTGTGAAATGTTGTGAAATCATTCATTCTAAACACGTTTTAAAGAAGTATTATTTTATAACTATGATGAAGAAAAACAAAATTAAGAAAAGTTAAAAAAATATGTTTAAATATATTATAAGATTGACGGGAGAAGAGAAAGCAGTATGATTTCATAAAATGAATGAGACTTCGCTTTTTTTTAATTAAAGATTAATAGTAATGTTGAATTTAAAACTGATGGTTAAGACAGTTCCTTTTTCATTTTTCGCCAGAATTCTAGACATTGCGTGTTGATTGGCGGAACTGAGGTGTTTATAAACAGAGATCGATCTCAGAGTTGAGAGCGTTTTTAGATACCGTTTTCTTAACCTTTCCCATAACCTTTGACAGAAAACGTCATCTCAAGATCGATTCTAGAATTAAGAGCTGTTTATAAATAAGAGCCTTAGAGCCTCACTTTGTTACCAGAGCGGGGAAATGAAAATAACTCATACCCTCTCATGAGAATCGAACCTATGACCACCGCGTTGACAATTATAAAAGCGTTTTATATATAAGCCATTATTAACAAGATGTATAGACACAATTAACTTGAAAAAGTCAAGAGAAGAAGAAAAGTTATAAGTGCTATTTCGTAAGAGAGTGAGATAGAAAAACGAGAAACTAAAACCTTTATAAAATTTTTGCCAATTTTATTAAGATTTTAGGCCTATTTTATGTATGTATAATGTGTATGTTAATATTGGGACAGTTTTTTATTTATAAAAAATGCTGAAAATGTTACCTCTTTAAAATATAGAAACAGTAAGTAAAATCCGACAGTGTCGAATATACCTATTACTAACTGTGTTAAGATTAATTTCCTTTTTTATTTATTGCGATTTCTAAGCAAGTATTGTTTTTTATTAATAAAAAAAATCGAAAACAGTCTAAGCCCATTTTAAAATAGCAAAATTAATGATTGTATCCTATCATCGTCTTTATCGCAATTACTATGCAAATATATTAATATTGGGACAGTTTATTTTTTTATTGTTTTATACAAATTTTATTATATTAATATTAAATAATGAAATATAAATTAAGTATAATTCGAGAAATTTCTAAATAAACTTAATTATAACTATATCAAACTAAGTGAGAATATCAGTATAGATTCATAAAATACTATTAAAAAGTTATCAGCTAATTATTAAAAATAAAAAATAGCTTACACAAAATATTTATTAAATATGAAATATAAGAAACTATTTCTCATAGAACTTTCGAGGAAGATAATTTTATATATAAAACTAAATTAAATTGATAATGGTTTTTAAAATCATGTAAACATGACATAAAACAGTAAAAAAGATTCAATAAAATAATAGGTATTTATAAAAAGATGAAAGGACAAGAAAATGCTTTCAAACATATAACAATTAGAAGATAGCGGGATTTGAACCCGTGCCTATTGGAAACCGCTCAAGTACTCGCATTGAACTACGTCGAAATTCTTATACGGTTTTTACAACTTTGTTTACCTTGTTCACAAAATAACAAACAGTAAAAAATGAATTACCTTATAATAAACGAATTAAGTAAATAAAAAAATAAATATACCCTTAAGCTCAGTTGTTATTTAGTTGGCTTGATGTATGGAAGCGAGGAACGCAGGATCGACGGACGCCACTTTTGCTGTTAGAAAGGCGTGCATACAAAATAGTAGACTTTGTAGTATCTGACACTCTAGTTCCTGAAATAAAAAACCGATAATATTATTAAGACCGTCGGGGTATAGTGAGATAGCGATTGTGGGTTCGCATTATAAAATGTATTGTTTATGTACATAAATACATACGAAAAATAATTAAAATACCTTTATAGATAAAGTAATACCTTAGTTTCAATAACTTTAGTTTCCGTATCTTGGAAATGTAACTTCAATTTTGATTTACCATCGTCACTGGATCCTCTTAATTGTGAAAACCTGGAATGTATACCAATTTGTAAATCGAAGTTATGCTTTTCATAATATGTATTCATAGGTATATTGAAAAAATTAAGCATGTTACTTCCTATTTTGAATAAAATGATTTTATTTTGACTTAACATTATTTTACTATACAAAAAAAAAGATATCGCTGGGGACACTTTTTAATGTAGTAGAACCCAAAACAATGATTTTTTAATTTTGTCGGTTTGTTTCTTTGTCCGTGCGTTTGTGCACGCTAATCTCAGAAACGGTCTAACCAGATTAAATGTAGTTTAAATTACCGAATTTTAATAAACTTTGCATTTGGTGTAAAAAAAAAGATAAGTTGATAAAAAGTATTGCATGTGTTGTCACATATGGCTACAAAATATGTGGTTTATTGAATTAGTTAAAACTTGTTGTTATTGTCTTTAAAGTGATAATTTTATTAGATCAAGAAAGTAAGTAATGAGAAAATAAATAATTCTGTAGTAGGATCGCTAGTCACAAATTAAATTTATAGGTTATATGAAATGCTATCTTTCTAGTTTTAATAAAAACTATTGAAAAAAAATTGTTAAAGCTGAAACACCCAAAACAGCTAGAAACTAACAAAGCTAGAACATAATAAAATAATTAATATATATATTTACCTGTAAGCCCAAACAGGTTTAGCCCCAGGCGTTCCTTCGCTTAAACTGAATCCCGCCGACCAGTCTAACGTCAGTCCAAGAGCGCGACCTCCATGTACTACCGTAAAGGTTTTTTTCTGAAAATATATAATTAGTGGTAAAACTCAACGCCGCACATTGCCTTGACACCAAACCGAAGAAATAAACACAGCATGTCGATCATAACTTACCCCGAGTCTGACAACAGAGTTAACGACGTTGGCCGTCCACGCCGCCTCCAGCCGGAGCAGGGCGTGCCGCGTGTCCGCGCTGAAGTAGCGCGGCGGCGGCGTGTGGGGGTGCGGGGCGGCGTGCGGCGCGCTGCTCTGCACCAGGAAGCAGTGCTGCCGCCAGTCCACTGTCTCGCTCTCTTTCACCGTGCGGAACATTGTCTGGTACACTTTTAACGTTTCTGGACATTTTGCTAGTTCTGCGCTATTCGACTAGAAATTAAAAGTAAGGTTTAAGTTGTTTTTTATATTATATTCAAAAACATTTTTGCTAAATTTTAAAAACAAAATATTTAGTAAATAATTATACATATTTAAAAAACCTTATTTACAGCATGTACTAGGATAATTATATTATATAGCAAAACATTTGTTTATAAATAACAATCAAACAAAAGTCATACTTAAATACTACTATAAAGTCTAATATCTACGCAAAAAAAATCGCAATATTTTATTTTTTTTAAATAAAAAAATAAAAAAAAATCGCAATATTTTATTTTTTCAATATTTTAGTTTATTTAAACCCTCACACATATAACAATACAAGAGATGCGATCACACACACAATACTCACCGGCGGCACGTCAAACAGCATGACGTCAGTGCCCTTGAGCAGTAGGAACCGCGGGCGGTAGGTCTGCGCGTGCGCACCCGCCCCTGCGCCGCCGCTCACCAGCCCCTCGTGCACCCACCCCATGTACGAGATGCGCTCTCCGCCGGGAAGGTGACGGTTGAAAAGTTTCATCTGTGGAAAACAATATTACTTATAAAAAAATTATCAATCAAAATACAATAATCAAAAACATCAAAAATATAAAAAAATGGCTTTTTAGTTGTTGTACATTTACAGTTGTACGTTTACTGGCATTAATCCCGATGTTTGTCTTTCCAGGGTCTGTCTTCCTATTCAACTGTGCAGAGTAACACTTCGCACGGGCTTTACCATCCTCTGTGATAGACTCATTGTGACTTCTGCGCCACGACTGACCTCAATTGTACAATTGTTGGATTGATGGTACTCTTTATGCAAGGTAAGCATTTTTCATCCAAACTCAATACGTTTTGGGCGGCGGCACACAAGGCCTCACTTTGTCTTACCACGAGGATCAAAGTAAAAATAATTCAATTTCCCTCGAGGGAATGCGTATTAGTGTATGTTCTTACCTGCAAATTGGTAAGTCCGGTGATGTTATCAGTGATGGCCTTGAGCCAGTGTGATAATGCTGCCGGGTCCTCCACATGCACCACCCCTGACGTCACGTGGGGGCGAGCACCTCGCACCTATTAAAATGAGATATTACAGATTTTTAGCTAAGCTAACTATGCTTGCGTCTACTCCTACGAAAATAACAAATTCTTACCTCAAAAGCGCCAGGCCTTAGTTTGTCAGTACCGAAGACATACCGCGTCACGTACGCCATCATTAAGGGAACTGCAAAAAATATTTAATAACAAATAAATAACAACACCATTTTTTAATATAAGTAGACAGTTTTAGTAAAAAAACATTTTTTTAAATACACAAATATGAGGACGGAAACAAGTTAACGAAAACTAACCGCCACTGCACAATCTCTACGTACTCCAAGTCTATAACATTTACTCTTATACAACAGTTTTAATGAATATATGATAGTTGATTACTTACCTAAATATATAAATTAATTTTGTGATAACAATAACAGTTTACTGAAACTACAAGTACCTGAAGTCACATCCACCCACTCCTTCTGTCCCTCGAGGGTCATGCGGTCGGAGGCCACAGAGGGAGGACGAGAACCACGCGACCCTGCCGCGCTGCCGGGACGAGATTCATCTTCCGGGAAAGCACTCTAAAAAACAATTATATTTGAACAAACTGAGAACCCTCTTTTTTAAAGTCTAACTGAATTACCAAACTTGAATACCAAAAATTTGTCCTAAGTATAAATAACAAATACTTATCTGAAAACCGTATAAAAATCGGCTCAACTAAATGCATAGGTATTACCTCGATTAAATCGTGGATAAATTGTTAATCTAAATAGACCATCATGACGCCACGGAACAGTAATGGATTGAAAAACATGGAAAATGGATTGAATAAATGAAAATGTCACTGTTCCGACTGTCATTTTATTTATACGGGATACACTTTCACGTTGTGCTGAACTGGCACGCTCGGAACGCCATATATAAAGAACAACAACAACATTTTCACGTTATTCCGTATACCAGGGTAGGCAGGGGAAACTTAGTGCAAAAAAGCACACAACCGACACAATCATAAGAAAGAAGAGAAATCGAACAGTCGGGACCTATAGTTCTTCGAGCCTTTCTTCGAGTAATCAATTAACAAAAACACAAAAAATAACAACTTCCTTTATTACCTGAGGGTAATACCCAATATAAAATATAAATAAAACAAAAACATAACTTTTATAAATCATACCTGCCACCCGCCATTAGTTTCACGTTCATTGCAATTCGCATCCACTTTATTATGTAAGGATGGATGATCGTCTCCCGTACTGCTGTCCGTGTCTGATGCACCGTCCGCTGGAATTTTATTGTACTTATCTATATATATAAAAGGACTTGTCCTCACTGACTGAGGTAAGACGCACGCACAGCCGTAACCGCTGTGCGTAGAAACGTGGAATTTGGACAGATGTTTACTTTCGTAATCTGGACATCCACTAAGAAGGGATTTTCAAAAATTTTAACCCTAAAGGGGTGAAATAGGGGTTCAAAGTTTGTATGGAAAAAAATTTAAATCGGCACCAATTTTTATAAAATTTGAAATTTAGATTTTTAAAAGTATTTAATTGAACACGTGTTTCATCGTTTTCTAGAATTCTCCCCCTAAGGGTGCAAATAAGGGGTTGAAAGTTTGTATGGAAAAATTCTTAAATCGCCACCGATTTTTATGAAATTTGATATTTAGACTCTTAAAAATATTTCATTAAACATATGTTGCATGGTTTTCTAGAATGCACCCCCTAAGGGTGCAAATAAGGGGTTGAATGTTTGTATGACAAATCTAAAGATTTAAAAATCGCCACCGATTTTTATAAAATTTAGACTCTTAAAAATATTTCATTGAACACATGTTTCATGGGTTATTAGAATTCACTCCTAAATACGCAAGCGAAGCTGCGCGCGTCCGCTAGTATAATATATAGGACGGGGACAGGTAGTTAGGCGTATTCAAATTTTGCGCATTGTACACTCGAGTGGAAAAGTAATCAAAACTAAGAGAAGTTCCTAAAATCAAATCCGCGCAGCTGTCTACAGCTAACTTCAGGGCGGCCACGACTTATGTGTATGTACATGGACATTACATGTTTAAAATACAAAACAGTTAAGACAAGAAATAATAATAATCTAAATTGACAACTATCCAATAGTTTTTTCCACTTTCACGCAAAACCTACTAAACCAATTTATAAATAAATAAATAAACAATAATTTTAAGCGGGCGAAGCCTCGTGTGAGTAGTCCCGCTAGTATAAAATAAATTCCACTAAAACTCACCTTGTTTTTGCAAAAACGGCGTAGCAGCGCGATAATGCTTGACGGTCAATACAACTATGTCACCGGCGTTCCTCAATATATTGACCGCGTCGTCGTGCTTACACGCAGTTATGTATTCGCCGTTCACTGAAAGAAAAAAACCGGTTAAGTGCGAGTTGGACTCGCCTATTGAGACTTCCGTACTAATTTCAAAATTGTAGGTTAACGGGGAGTGTAACTTATAAAAGTTGACAAATTTTGTGAAAAATGAGGATCGTAGTGTCTTAAAACCAGGTCCCCTCTATTCCACTATGCGGATAGAAGAGTGACGCTACTTTTCTACATTTAATATGTAATAATAATTGCGAAAGCAAAAAAAAATACAACTAAGTACGTAAAACACATTTACACATAAGAAGACACTTGTTTAAAAAGATACGCTCTAAAACAATAGAACGTAAGAGAATAATGCACATGCACTATGCGCTTTGACAAAAAAGGTCAACTCATTTACATAACAATTTAAACAAATGAAATAAAATAAAATGTACCTTTAAACTATGTATGTATGTTTCAATATAACACAAGTGTGTAGCCTAGCTTTGTGTGGACTATAAAATTTAAAATCCCGTTTGTTCCCGTTCTCGCAAGAATTTCGGGCAATCCGCTTAGGTCCCACTAAGAGCTTAACGCTGTATCCTGCACGAAGCAGGTTAGCGGAAGGAATCTAGTGTTAATATACTCCGTTCCGATTAAAACTCTTTCGTTCTCCGCTTTCCATCGAATTCTGGAGGCATTGCATGCTGAATGGCACTAAGAGAAATTGCCCGAAATTCTTATACTCGCCAAGCGATCTACATGCCAAAGAACAGCGTTCTGCGCCGCGTAGTTATGCGCGTTATCTGTCAGTCACACGGTAACGGAAGAGCTTTATAAACACAAGTAGATTAACGATCGTCTCATAATAATGATGCGATACTTAAAAGCATTTCGAGCTGACTACTACGTTAATGTGCCGATATTTGGGTCAAAACAACCCTTGTTGAAAAACAAGATTATTTTATATAGTCGCGATAATAATTTACTCATTTCATATTTTTTCCATGACGCTCTTGTCATGAAGACGAATGTATTGACCTGGTTTTACGGGATCGATCTAATGGAACGCCTTGTTTGAAGTATTTTTTTGTTTTCATAGTAGATTTATATAAGTACACTAGTCCTTGCCCGCAAGTTCGTTTGTGTGGACCTGCGAGACATAAAATGGAAAATCGCGTTTTTTCACGTTCCCGAATTCCCAAATTTCAACTTTGTAAGTCCAGCAGTTTCATCTGTACGTTGTGAAGAGTTTTATATGTACCTATAAATAAATTATAGTCAAGCAACTATTAAGTTAGTAATAATTTTGTGCAATAAATGTATATTCAATTGACGTCATATTAGCCCATTCGATTGACGTGATACTTATTCGATCCGAAAGGTACAAATCACTATGTTTTTCTTTTATAAAACTTTCTGTTATCTCGTGCAAGTTACATTCGTCATACATAATCACATATAGTTTGTAGTGTTACACTGTATCCTGCACATAACGGAGAAGGCAGCGAAAACAGAATGTTAAGACACCGTTCCCCACTTTCGATCAGTAGAGTGTCAGAGCTAAACTCCACGCTTTATCTTTATTAAGTACGAATATAAACACTGTACTTTATGAAATTGTATGCCCGACCGTGTAAGGATGCCGTATTATGACTCACCACAATCTCTCTTTTTGTTAGAACAATATAACAATAAAACATTAAACACAGCGAGATTAAAATCTTGAGTGCTCGGATAATCCATCTAAATGTGTTTTTTTTTTTCTTAGGGCATTTTCCGCATATTGCAAGATAGGCAGAATATTTTTTTCTTATCTTCTTTCTTATCTTCACGCTGTTGCACAAGCAGGGTAGATAGAATATAGTGTCGAGACTCTCCGTTCGTCCCTGGTTTTCGCCCAATTTTGACATTTGAGACATTGCGTGTTGCGCTTCGCTTTTCCTTATGTCCAGAGCGAGGGAATTAAAATAAATTAATTGTTTTCCATTGAGTGGAAATCGGAGCCCACAACTGTTACGTTAACAGTAACCGTTAGGATATCGGGGTTCAGAGTGTTTTGACACTGCCTGGTTGACTGGACGGTCCGTATGTCCGTATGTAGCGATTTTTACTAAAATGTAAACTGCCGTCTCGAACACACAATATTGTTATGAAAATCTGTGAAGAACACTGTAGGGAAATCACTTAAGTTTAAGTGCCAAGATGAGATACATCTCGTGAGATATACGATAGCGTGCCGCACCAAGAGCAGTCATTTTCAGTCTTTATAAGTATTACGAATAAGATAATTCTCGACGTGCACGAGTTGGTTTTGAGTTCAATTTTTATTCGGGGTAACATTTAAATAAAACTAGTTTCTCCCTGCGGCTTCGGCCTCTTAGTTAAATGGGAATATTCTAAGGTCCTGAGGTAACTGTGACCGCAGGTATGGTGGGTTACACTTAAAAAATATCATGACGTAAGCCTTCGATTATTGAATTATCCAATACAAAAAGAATTTTTCAATTCGAATAAGTCGTCTCTGAGCTAAGCGCTTTAAACCAAATTCTTACAGGCTGGAGTCCCGCTAAGTTCAAATTTTCATATGTTTTCCAAAATATTTTTCTTCCCTAATGTGGAATAACGGTAAAAAATCTAATTAAATAAAAAATCTAATTTAGTTAACGTAAACCCTTTTTTATGTTCTATTTAATCATATAAGTAGGTGCAATAAACTTTTTCTAGTCCATGTAACTACATACATAATATAAGTAAGTGCAATTTGTAACCTCCGCGTCATGCGCTTATAGAAGCCTGCAAGTGCACACGTGACTAGCTACCAGGTACGTCTACTATAATATGAAAATACGATTAATTCCTCCCGTTTGATTATATTTGCTATGTTTTTATTCAAATACTCGTACGGCAGCACAGTTTTCGTTGAAGGTATATATATATATATATATTTTTAGAGAATATATAGAGAACTGGCTGGAAAATAAGTTATAATAAGTTTTCTATAACAGAAATAAAATAAAACCGGCCAACTGCAAGTTATATATGTTATAGTGTAAATACCAACATTAATCCAAGAATCAAACCCACAACCATTTACATTCAGACGCCGTCGCACTGCGCCACTATAGCGTCAATAAATGATAAATAATTTAATATATGCGTACTTAAAAGCTCTTTTTTACTTATTCATAATATGTACCACGAACTCTCTGTAGGTACTCGCTGAGTGCAAGGAATAATTAATTCCTTTATGAGTAGCTATGAATATGTTTATTAAGACCACTGTTAAACGCTTAATTATAGTCAATTGGGCGGCAAGTGGCGATACGTTTACTGCTGCATTCTCTATTAACACAGAATATTATAGCACATTTACTATGTAAATGACTGTAAGTGGGAAGGATTTGGTAATGATTTGAGCTTTAAATGGATGCGGCGTTGAGTTCCGTTATTCAACACGTAACATCTGGAATACTTAAAAAAAATCAGATCTGCTTTACTTTCTTCCCGCATACAGCAGTACTTTCTACCGTATTTTTCGCGACATTACGTGTTGAGTGACTAGTCCAACGCCAGGCTCTTGCCTTGGTACCAGAGCGAAGAAATGAAAATATGGAAAAATAATAATTAATTTCCTCGAGTGGGGATCACACCGAAAACCACGTTAAAGTCCCATCTTTGTGCCCCTGCGCCACGACGGTCTGTACGAATACTTAAAAATTTAAATGGTAAACAGTCCGAGGATCCCCACATATACAAATTTAATTTCAAGCATACGCAACACACCTTCTGTATATACAATTAATCTAATAAAATATGAAAAAAAAATCAGTGTCTCAACCTTGAACTCACTTCAATCTTAGCAAAAAAAACTATAAAGAACACCTACAACTAAGAAAAATATACCAAAAAAATTTACCCTTAATAACAGCGTCTCCAACAAACAATTGTCCAGTTTGATCGGCAGCCTGGTCCTTATATATCTTGGATATGAGGATGGGCAGCTTATGTTCAGCACCACCCTTTATGCTAAGGCCGAGTCCACCAACTTTCTGTCGTGTTATTTGGACCATACGTTCCTGGAACAAAGTCTTGGTATTATTATTGGAAACAATACACATATAATGGGCATATACTTTCAGCATATGGCTGACTGAACTTCGAGCTACTCTTCTAACTTTAGCTAGGCAAAACCTGTACTACTAGAAACCCGTAGTCAATATCTAATCTTCTTTTTTTGCGTCTATTCAACAAACCAAAGCCTTCCTCTTTATAATATTAGTATACATTCTATTCTTACCCCTATTTTTGTCCTAAAATCAACAATTTCATTATCCACTTACCCTAGCATGCGGCACATTTTTATCCCTAGGCGGCTGCGCGGGCACGACCACCTCGCGCTGCACCGTCACCGCCTCCATAGTGAGCAAGAGGCGTGCGGGCCGCGGCCGTGACTTGCCATCCGATACCTGCACCATGCCTGTGCGGATCTAGAACATAAATGGTTTTTATATAAAAATAAATAATAAATTACTCTTACCGAATCTACGTCTGATTCCCCCTCGAGGAAATGAAGAGTAATGAAAACATTACACCGCTCTGGTAACAAGACCGTGCAGCGTTGAGTTCTTGAAAATCTTATGGAAAATGGGAACATTGTGTCTTAACACTAGCTTATTCAGGATATAACGTGATGCTAAAAATAAGCTACATAAAAAACAATTCTAGTTAAGTTAGATACGAAGGAAGAAGTTGCGCCACTCAATACAAAAGAATGGAGTGCCTTAGAATTCTCTGCCTATTCTATTAAAAAATATGGGGATGAAATTGAATTTAGCACTTCATGCACATTTTACAGAGCTATGCCTGTGACCCAAGTGTCCTTTGCATGGTTAAAGAGATCTTTTTATAACACATAATATTGCTCATTTGAATTCTTCAAGTTCCTCTAACCTAATCATATTATATTTTATTTTAGTATGTTCAAAAATAGTAAAAACATACGAAAGTATTATAATAAAATATCAATTGTATATTCCAATTACTATTTCTATACATGGCAAATAAAAGATGAGCAACTTGGTAGGTATTGCAATCAAACAAAAATATGTCAGAGTTACATACATATATGTATATTACAAAAAAATATTAATAAATCCTTTCACAAGCACACTGCAATGACAGGAAAGCAGAATATCACAGCGTCTAGTATTTCAATATAGCCACAGTAGGAACAATGGCACAGAGTGAATGGTGACAACAACAGGTGTCAAAGTATAGTTATAAAACTTGTCACATTTCTAAAGCTTCAGCTTTCTGGTATCTTTATAGCCATCTTTATGGCTTTCTCATTTTCTTTGTATGTGTGTATATGTAGTTTTTTATTAATAAATATAAAGTTCTTTCATATTGTTGTACTGTTTTTTTCTTGCTTATGCACATAAACAGCATAGTGAGCTAGAAGTAACTAGTGTTAAGCAAATTGTAGTCCATTCCCTGTTTAATTATAGAATATTTTACGTTCATTGGTGGTTCACCTAATTACACATATTGGTTGACTTTACATATGTTTCTACCTTTACAATGTATCCCGCACATAGCATTGTAGGCAGAGATGAAAATAATTTCCTCAAGTGGAAATCAAACCCTCAACCTGTTGCGTTTACAGTCACACACCAGTGTTCCTGCTCCATGACTGGCCTCGTGACATTATATACATCAGGTTAAATCAAATCAGCTTCATGCTGTACAGATTTGTGATGGAAAAGTGAGTGGCAAGATAGGTAGGGGGAGGCCTCGTTTGACCTTTCAAAAAAACACAATATCAATAATACTGGAGGGACATCACATAAAATGCATGAGAACTTCCCGGAGGCATTTAGGAAGGTATGATGACAGTGGATGAGACAAAAAGATGAGACAAAGACAATAGCATTTGGAGCTTCATTATCTCTGACTGATGAGGCTTAGTAAGTCAGTAAATTAAAGAACATAAAATATATAAAATTATCATTGGAAAAAATATTCAAAAACTTACATAACATTACGATGTTATAAGTAAAGAGGAAGATGACATAATCTCAAAAGTGTCTAAGAAAAAAAGATAACTAATGACAACATTAGCTAAGTACTGGCCATATATACTGCAGTTAGATAAAATAATGAAAAACCAAGTGTCACACAGTCAACATTACAGTGTTATAATATTTACAAAAAACATTAAGATCTCTCTGCCTTTCCTTACTATATGTGAAAAAAATATTTTTTTTGTATTATTCTATTTAAGCTTCACCTGTCTCTTGCATTTAATAACAGTTTGTGTCCATATTTAAAAATATAGCTTTACCAGAAAAGGAAGTGGAAATAATATGAGTACACAACCACAATCACCACAATGTACATAGGTACAACAATAAGTTACATTAATAACTTTAAAATGGTGTAAAACTTTTGATTATTTTGTTTTAAATATCAAACCTGTATATAAAAATCCATGGTTTTTTTTGTTAAATAAACTTTGGACAGCATATATTTAATCATAAATAATTCATGATATTGTCACTCTTAAGAAGTTAGACAAAAAGAACTGTGTCACTAAGCTGGACTGAACACTACACATTGTGCTACTACATAGGGGAAAATAGAATTTATAATTTCATTGAATGGAAATTGAATCAGTCATTAAGGTTCCATTCAGATGAATATATCTCTCTCTGAATAAATTGATCTCAACAAATAATTCACTACTTATTCTTTTATCGCCAAATAAACTATCTACTTCACTTTAATAGTGAATTAGATAGCTTGATTTTAAAAATGAATTACCAGTATTTATTATAGTTCTAGAAATCTTATTTTATGTATATTATAAAAAGTAAGAAATAAAAAAAATAATAAGTCAGCTTCACACGGTATCTCTTCCACGGCAGGGTAGGCAGAGAGAGCTTAGTGTAAAGCCACTCCATTCCCAACTTTCCTCTGAAATGTTCGAGGCATTGTATGTTGAGTAGCAGTTCAAATCCCCTTATATTTAAATTTGATATATTTTTTCTAGAAAGTATATCTAGCATAATAAATATTTCTTTTCATATTAAATAGAAATAGCTTTAGTGTAACATACAAGTTAAGTAATAGTACTTCAAAAATATTAAAGATCATGATAATAGCCTTTTTGCTTGTCTAAACTAAGGCTACTAGGTTCTACTTTAAGAATGTTAACTAATATTATAATATTTTTTTTATTTCATCAAAAATTACAGTGTAAAGCATCTCCAACTTCATATTAAAATACTCAGCAGGGGGTAAAAAAAAAGTTTATATAATACTTATATCAAAATAAACAAAAAAAGCAAATACATATTCAATTTAATTAACAACAAAGTATAATAAATATTTTATTCAAATACTAATTTTTATTTTTTATTTTACATAAATAATAAATATATAGTGATAATATTTTTTTATAAATTAACTAACCTTTTCATCTCTCTTCTCCTCGATGGGTGTCATCATTGTGGACAACAAACCATAACGAATATAAAATTGCTTAGATTTTATCTAATAATTATAAGAGCATGAATTCGTTCTTCTCCATAATTAAACACTAGAATATATATTTAGTACGCCATCACAAATTCCTCGTCCATTGACCTCTTACTATTAATTATTTACGAGGTTCAAATAACAAATAAGAAAAAACAGGTCACTAGCTAACAATAAATCAATATAACGTGAATGGAACCAAAACAATACATCAAATACTATTATATTTGATATATTAAAACGTTTTATGTTCAATAATTAATTGTTTTATAGGAATTTTACGTTTTGATAACTGTGAATTTCAATAATGTGTGAGACGTCTTTTGTTTAATATATTATTTAATATTAATATACGTTATACGAGCGAGAACGACATACAACCCTAGTTAAAGTAGACAAACGTACTACGGATGAATGTTGCCAGTTTTAAATAATATGTTCAGAATAAAGATATTTCTGCACATTGGAAATACTAAAAGTTACGGTACCGTACACTTTTATTTCTTATAATATGTATGTATATTATTTATCGTTTTTTTAAAGTCACACGTAATTCTAAAAAAAATTTTGAAGGTTACTACTACACACTACACTACTTACGTATTGAGTGGCAGTTCTCATCGCCGCGATTTACCTCGACACCAGAGTGAACAAATGGAAATATGAATGAAAAAATAGAAATATGAATTTAAATATTTAATATTTCACTTCCCCCAGTGGGGGAAGAAGTTCAATCATCTAACTCACAATCAGTCGTGTTTACAGTCATACTTTGTGCCGCTGCCCATATATAATTAATAAAAACATAATAGAATATTGATCAAATGAATTATTTTATTCGTTTTCAGATCTTTTGATGTGTTTTGTCGATTTTTTTCTTTGTTTATTCTGTTAGCTTTACCCATTTTGGGAAACTATAAGAACACGAATTGATCATTTTACAGTACCTGTGGCCTATAGATATATATATTTTAATATATGGCAAAAAGACTAACGTGACGTTACGTAATTTACATACGGTTACAGCTAATATCTACATATATGCGCTTATTTGTATTTTAAAACGCTACTTGGTAGTTTAATTATTAAAGAAATATGAACGGGATATTTAACACGTAAATTGGGAAAAAAGGGATCCCAAAAGGGATTTTTTTAACTTTAGCCATTTTCTGCAGTATAGTCCAATTTATTTTACCAAGTTACCATAGCCGCAATGAAATTAACTGTAAATGCTTGTGTAGACTTCATTGTAGGATTGTTCTAACTTTTTATTATTTTCTTCCCGACGAATAATGTATAAAAATATAGAAAGCTAATTTAATATAATAATAATAACTAATCTGCTTATATCACAACAAGCAGAGAAAATTATTCGTTGAAAATTTGAAAATGTCATTATAGAATAAGAAAAAATAAAAACTACAAAAATGAATATTGTCAACAAGGATATTTTTGTTCCTTTTTTATTTATTTTTTATCTTTTGCCGAGTGACCGTTATAAGCTGTCCAATGTAGAATTAGACACTGTCTGTTTTCCAAATACTTTTTGGGGTCTTATTATTCATATATTTTTTGATTTAAAAGGCAGGGTTGGTGGATAGGCAAATTAATAAAAATACTTACGACACACAATTTTATTTCCTTCTCTCATTCTAATTTTAAATTAATAACTTTATTACACAACATGTATATAGAAAGATTTTTATACAATAGTGTATAATTAAAAGCTAATCAACTATCAACAATACAGTAAAAGAATTACGAATCGCTTAAATTAGCAGTCTATTATAATGATATGTATCTTTTGCGGTTTGGAACAGCCGTTTTAAGTTTAACTTACTTACACGTCACTCGGCTTAAAATTTACAAAAGAAAATAAAATAAAAAATAACTAGTATTTTTATTGACAAGTAAATTTATTAAATTATTACTAATTTAACTTGAAAACAATCAACTTTTAAAATTAAAATATAACATTACTATTTAATTAAATATATATAAAAAGATTGTACTGGCAACATTACATCTCGCGCCACTCAAAAACAATTCTAATAGAAATCTTTAATAAGAATGATTATAGAAATTATTAAAAAGTAAATGCATAAAATTCAACCGAGTGACATTTTTATTTTAATTTTATTAGTAATTATTACATACAACTAAGTGATACATTGTGTGTATAAATATAAATGCCTTTTTATTTTAAAATTAAGTCTCTGAATACTGAAACGTAGAAAAATGGAGTGAGTGAAGTATTTCAATTTAAATTTCATTTACAAGCACTTGTCACGAACACAAAAGGTAAAGAGCTTTTTACTTTATAATTAAAGTAGAACTTTAAAGGGTTTTTTTTTAACTTTAGCCAATTAACTTAAAGTTAAAACATCCGTGTATATTTATAATATACCTAATATAACAACAAACTTTCGATTTCTGTATATATACTTATATGCGTGATATTTTCGGAACTACTGAATGGATTTTAATAAAACAAAAAGGAACATGACTTTTAAAAGTTTTAAAACTAAAACATTTGTTGTTGTAGAACTGTAATAGAATAGCTAGACTATAAGTTATAAAGAAATTACTCCTTAACAAAAGATTGATTACGAGCATAAAAGTGACATAAAACTATCCAATATAGATTACCGAAAAGATTTGGTGCTAAATGTAAAGCTTTTACACGAAGTTGTGAATACCGCCAAGTTGGAAATATAATACGTATTTAGTAGGTAACAATATGAGAAATCAAATTAAAAATTGGCTAAAATTATATTAAGCTTAGATATTATACACACAAAATATCTGTTACAATATTACTTTCACTGTGGAACATTAAGAATATTAAACAATTCCAAATTGGTTTACATTTTATTAAACTAACTGAGCGGTTTGATAGAACACAAAGTAGAGTTATTTATTTTACGGGTGAAAAGTGATCCCTCTGCAATGCTAGTGGACCACATTATTTATCAGCTTCACGCTATATTGCATATAGCGGGATATGCACAGTGATAGAATTGAGCCGCGTGTGGAAAACATAGTCTAGGCAGACAAGACACTCCATTCTCCATACGCCGCCTAATTTTCGACCACGTGCTACCAAAGCGAGGAAATAAAAAATCTTTTCCTTGATTTTTATCGTCTATTAGTCAAGAGGGCGTTTTTATTAACTATTTGATTACATCCAGGAAGGAGAATTATGACATTTAACGTGTTTTCTTATTAGGCCCTCTTTCTCTGCCTACTCATCTTAACGTGGTATGCACCTAAAATCAGTAGGATTCCACCACAATTCAATGGCCTGCTAGAAGAAACAGGAGGTGAACCAGCACATGGTGAACCTGTCACATATATGTAAGTCGAATTTCACATTGCAGTACATTAGTGCCATTTAATGACGTCACCATTCAGCAAACGATCTACTTACACCTAATATTTACATTGAATTACTTTGTATTACCAAACTGTAATAAGTAAATATTCTCTATATAACAAATATTAACACTTAGCTATGGGGTTGTATGGACAAAGAAAACAGAAGTAAGAGACGAGCGATTTTACGTAATTTAGATTAAATGTTACTCGAATTTTATAATTTATATAGGTACTAGGCGAAACAGCTGATAAAGCTCATCAAGTTAAAGACAAATAGAAGTAACAAAAAGTTTTGCATCGTGCTCTTGGAAGCTTTCAAAGCTCACGTCTATAAACTTCCCCCCTTTTGATCGTATCGTTAAGGAAGTCTTCCTCGATCAGTGAACAATTCAACAGAAAAAGATTTATTACATTTGAATTGGTTATTCACATTGGTAGTGAATTTTAAGTCGCTGTTATTTATACACCGCTCACCTCTTAAAATTTTAGTTTTACTTTGAAGTCCATTTATAAAATAACTTATAACCACGATATAGTCTACAAGGTTGCCTTATCGTGTTTTGAACGCGTTATCACAAATTACAATCAAACTTGTGTATTTAATATAAAATTAGAAATGAAAAATTGAATTTCTGCTAACATTTAAAAAGCGATGTAGTTATAAAATCCGATTACAAAAACATACGAGTCGAAATTCCGCACCTAAACAATTGGCATAGTAAAAAATTTTCAAAATATTACTTTTTTTTAACGTACTGTAAGCAAAAAGCTTTATCATCAAAATCCTATCTAGAACAGGTAAAGTCGAGTCAATTTGTTAGCGTACTAAATATAAAAAACTACTGTGGACCTTGGAATGTTAGACATGGATAGTACATTCCCGACGCTCTTGTTCTTTCCTTTGTTGATATCTGAAATTTAAAAAATATAACTTTGGTATTTGAGCCCACACAAGTGTTCACACATATTCTACAATAAATTTCTATTTATTAAATTAACAACTTGTGTCGATTTTAATTTGGTAGTTGCTATATAAAACTCACTTGTCTATTAACGATGATATATCGGGAGGTACTGGCGCAAAGCACCCTGAGAGCCCGTCGCTCCCATTTTGACCTCCACTGTTGAAAAATATGTAAATATGTCAATAACAACTTCTTTTATCACCAAATGCTTTATTACGATTAAAACACAATAAATAAATAAAGTTAAGCTTAAGGCTAAAATTTAGTATGAAATTCGTTAAAAAAACGAATTAATATTAACAAAACTTAAATGAAGTATGTAAGCAGTTAAACGTAAATAAATATAAATATTAATCGTAAACACAATAGAAATTCATAAAAAATTGAAAAAGAAGTAATATAGGTTCCGAACTATAAGTCTAACTGTAATCGCGATGGCTGTGGGTTCGATCCCCACCCGGGGGAATAAATTATTTTCATTTCCTCGCTCTGGTAAGCAGACAGAGTATTGCGCTGAATTTCGTCATTTAATCTAGATTTTGGGTTTAAAGTGCTCTGTAAAAAAGGCTTAAAGCTGAAAAAAAAAGAATAATAAATGTTTGTTATTTAGAGAATTAGAAGTGCACAAATACATTACAAAGTACAAAAGTAGACTTAGTTGAAGAGTATTATTACCTACAACTTCAATATTTATACATAGGTAATTTACTATTCATTTTTTAAGATTGCTAATTTTAAATAATCTGTGCTTAATGGTAGATTAGTTTAGTATCTACGTGTATGAATTTAAGCCATGATAGTGTGTTCGATTATAATAAGAGAAATAGTGTAGTGTGTGACGAAAGGTAAAACAAATTATTATTATTAGTGTGATAGGTCTTTAATAAATCTACAACATTTTTGGATAGCTATGTGCTATGGAGGTGTTGAAAACAATTATAATATCTAAACAAACGTAAGGTAGTTACATAAAATAAAACCGACGTCTTACATGCAATAACTCTAAAGCAATAAATATATGAGACTATAATTTAAGATTTGAAAGTGAGGAATCGAGTGTCTTAACACTAGGTTCCCTCTGCTTTGCTGTACACGAGATACAACTTAAAAAAAAAAGATAAATTAAAAGCAATGTAAAGCCACTAAAGCCACCACTCTGTCAGCAGTGGTTGGGTGCGGTGGGTGGTGGGTGGCAGCGTGGGGGTACCTGGTCTACCTGCTGGCGGTGCGCCGCCCGCTGCCGTACGCACTGCCACCACCTGAGCCGCCTGAACCTGAGATAAATTAGAATTTAAAATGCTGTTTCTTCAATTACACTTTTGTGAGCACGTTTTGAATAGGAATCTTGTTCTAATAAGAAAAACCGTCAACAAATTCAACAGTTGCTCTTTTCAATTTAAACGTTACATTGTTATTGTTTATTACAAGGACACAATTATAATAAGTAAGACATTTTGGACACAAGGAATTTTGGAGCAACAATGACGTAATTGCTCGTTTTTTAAAGTGAAATATGCGAAGTTAAGTTCAAAATTTTATACGTTTTCTAAAAGTATTATTTTTTTGCTAAGTATGGAACTAAACTTTAAAAATAATAAAAAACGGAGTGTCTCAACACTAGTTTCCTACCTATCTTAGTGTATGTATGCGTGAACCTACGAATTCTATGGTTCATATTATACAAATAAATACCTTTTGTAGTAGTATTGGCCGCACTATCGCTATAATCATCAGAGTCAGAACGCTCGCGCCAGTGCGCGTTGGGCGTGGCGTGCGCGTGCGCGTGCGCGGCGGGTACAGGCGTGGCGCGCAGGCGATGCCGCGCTTCTACTGTTGAACACTTTGAAAGGCTGGACTCGTCTGAAATTTTACATAAATTTATATATGTTCAATAGTTGTTAATAAAAGTTAGTAAGCTATCCTTTATATATACCTATTTTTGTAGTTGACGAAATTGTTTTTAAATGCTCCTTGAAGTGCACTGAAAATACTGCCTTAGCTATAGTTGCCGTTTGAAGTACTGGAATACTTGAATTAATCAACTATTCTATATAAGTATAGTCAAAAGGTGTCTTTATAGTTTCAAAGAGCGGAAACCAATTTAGAAGTAGCAAAAGTTATAATAATAAATCTGTCTACGTCCAACGTATACAGTAGAAATACTTCTGAAAATGTTTAACATTCAAATACGTTGCCAGTAAATAGGCTAATATGATGTTACCATATCTATAATGATCGCAGGCGCGCCGGCGGCGGCGGTGCGGGGGCGCGGCGTCGTCCTCTCTGCGCGCGAGCGTCCGGAACTGCAGCGAGTGCGCCGCGGCGCCGCCGAACGTCGCATATGGACTTATCTCGTACAATTCCGCTATATTCAAATTGAAAATTAAAATTGTTTTTAGAAAAATCTTTCGTAAGAGGTTTTAGAACACGGTGAAATAATTTTAAACGTCTCATGTATTAAGATGCATAATGGAAGTCTTGGAGTCTTGAAGAAGGAAGTATCTTGACAATAGGTTCTCATTGTCTTCCTTGCTATATGCGGAATATGCTTTATTATGAATGGAGTCGACAGTTTCAAGAACTTACTAAGAACTTGTATGCTTTAGCTATAGTTCAATACACGAACAAGATATTATACTCTCTTACCTGATGAATCATCATTAGACTTCTCATTGCCGTTGATGGACGAAGATGAATATAATTTGTGTCCTTCTCGAAGCTTTTCTCTTTCAGCTTCGTTACTTTCGCTCAGTTTTCTATTGTCGCGTAAATAATTGTCACTTGAAAAGCAGAAAAATCTGAAAGCGAAATATTTTTATTCATTAAATCTCCTTTTCTCAGAGTATTTTAAATCATAACTTTATTCTCTACAAACGTCAAAAAAGACAACTTCTTTGGTTACTAGGGCCAAAGTACACAGTAAGACAGTGCCATTAAGGTAATCATTCTCGGTATATTTAAAATATTAATTTTTTCCCACTCTGGTAAGAAAAAACGTAATTAATTCGTAATATTCGTATTAATGCGGAAAGTATAGAAAAGAGTGTCTTATCACTAGATTCTCTCTGTATATACTGCTATATACAACACAACACAAAAAAAAATAGAAAAAGACATAACTCACTTCCGCTTAGCATGCAACAAACACAATAGGGCAGCTAACGCGGCAACCACTACTAGAGCGCTCGCAGCACACCACACGAGCGCCGTCCTTACTCCTGTACGCGCTCCGCCTGATGGTGGAGGTGATATGCGAAGTGGGGGGATTCGACCTGTAGATGAGAAAGATTAATTTAGTAGTCCGTGGTTGCGGGGTGAGGAGTGCTTGGGATTTAGCATCTGTTATACATATTATACTGATATATATATGCGGTCACACACATATAGTTATTTCTTATATATAATCATTAACTGCTACAAGCCGTACGTTTGATATTTTTTAATAAATAAAAGTTAACAGTCAGTTAAATTAAAGAGATTCTTTTCGAAATTTATAAATTAGAAAAAAAATCACACAACAAGATCACTCTAAATCCCAATTACCACAACCACCACTAACCTCCAGTCAAAGTATGTGTATCAGCGAGCAGGGTAACACGTTCGATTCCCGCGTCGCTCCACGCCTCCACTGCCAGTTCATACCACGCGCCGGGAGACAATGCGCCTAGTATGTGCCGCGCTGCGCTCAGACCGGAACCCGCCTAGATAGAATATAACCTATAATACTTTTTTAAATAAAGGCAGTCTTTTTAAACAGAACGAAACTGACAGCGAAAACAAATCATTCCAAGTTAAGAGTTCATTTAAGTTTTACAATACTTTACGTATTTTTTAAATTTAACTTTGCGAATTATGTAAAATAGGCAAAGATGACTAAGGAAGACATCTCCTTTCTGACAATGAAAAAAATAATTTTACATAAATTTTTCGATTTTTTCACCACAAACACAAACAGTAATTTCAAGCTTTTCAACCAAATAAAATACTATAAACCTGTATCCAGTGTTCGTCCCCAGCACGCCGATACGCAATTCTAAATCCCAGTATAGGACATCCGCCGTCGCGCCACGCGTACAAGTTAATTTTAATGGCTGTAGCATTTGTATGGACGTGTTCTTCTGGCTTAGGAGGTTTTGGACCTAGGAGGTAAAAGTGAGTGGGTAAAATAGCAAAATTATTAAATCGATTTTGATAAAGCTTAGACTGTTGACATACTTATATAAATATTTATAAAATAATACATTTTTAATTAAATTCAAATTGAAATTCAAATTCAAAATATTCTTCATTCAAATAGACTTATAACAAGCACTTTTGAATCGTCGAATGAACATATGAACAAAAAGCTACCACCGGTTCGGAAGGCAGTTCTGCTGAGAAGAGCCGGCAAGAAACTCAACAGTTGCTCTTTTCAAAATCGATGGTACAATCTATTACATTTGCTGGCAGCTATCCTGCATTACATTCAATAGACATTAATTCCATACATGCTTATCCTCTAGATATTCTTGAACAGTGTAATAAGCTTTAATTGTCAAAATGTTTTTTTACTGATATTTTAAATTTTGGAAGTGGCAAATCTAGAATACACTGTGGAATTTTATTATATACACGTATGCTCAGACCCATAAAAGATTTATTAACTTTTTGGAGGCGAAAACTTGGAGTAACAATCTTATCTTTATTCCTTGTTCCTATCGTATGATTGTCACTATGTTTACTAATTAATTAATAAACTTACGTCCTCCCCTCGTAGTAGCAGTAAGCACTTCACTGGGCGGCCCCAAAGATATTTTGTTCTGAGCTTGTATTTTCGAATTATATGTAGTACCACATTTCAGCATGTCCATAGTATATGAAGTCTGTTCCGGCGACAGCTCCACGCTGTGCCATTCTGTTTCTGTAGATTGCTTGTAATTGAGGATGTAGCCTGGGAAGATTGAAATTCAATATTATTTGAGTTAAAGGCTCCTATAACAAACGTCCATTGGCTCTAAATTGATGAAACATGAGGAGGAGAAAGATGTATCGCTATGTAAAACTAGAATTATGTTTCTCCAGTCGTCTTGATGTTGCGAAGGAAATTCATATTATCAATTATTATATTCGTGTTTTTAAGTATCATGCTCTAAAGCTTCTACTGTTAAGACACTCTGTTTTACTTTCCGTCAGAATTTAAGACATTTAGTATTGAATGGCGGAAATTAACGCTGTACTATGTCTTAAGGTGAAATGAAAATCCATCCAAGTGCAGATAGGATCCACAACTATCCATTAATATATCATATATTTCTTACCTAACACAGGCTGGTCAGTTTCTGGCATTCTCCAATGTAACTTAATACTAGTGGCAGTGGTATACTGTAGGGATAAGGCAGGAGCCCCAGGAGGCATTACAACCTTCACTGTATAAACTATGGAGTCTTCTGCTATACTGTTTGTGGCAGTGCATGTAAAATTTCCTGATGATTGTTCATTTACTTCTGTGGATTTAAGATATTTTTGCTTATATTTAATTAGTTTTTAGTTTGATTTTTATTGGTAATTTTAATTGATTATTCTTGTAATTAAAATGATAATACTGATTTCTTTAACAGTTTGGTTTCATATACCCAATAACACAAATAAAATATGGAATAATAATATAAAATTTTAGGATAAGCTTAATTTACATATTGCTAGTACTTTAAAACAAATCAAATCACCTCTTATATGCAAATGTCCGTTTCTTGTAACCTGATAGAATCTATGATGAGTGACAGGTGCCCTAGCGTGCGCCCAACGCGTCCTCGGCGCGGGGAGTCCCACCGCACTGCATGAGAGTAGTGCCCCACGACCCAGACCTACTCGGATTGTACCTCCGAATGAGGCTATGCGGGCTGGAACTGATACATACGTAATATTATTTGGTTTTTCTAAATAATAGTGCTTTTCTTTATGGGCAAAGATAAACTTTTAAGGTAAGACATGTACACGTAACGTACGTATTGTAATTTGTATCCCTTTATTATGTTAAAATTGATAAGTAGGTACAAATCTTCCTATATTTGAATTATATATTATACCAGGTTTTTGCTATGTTACATTCACAATGAATTTCTGACAAAGAACTCAAAATCACTCACTCCTAGAACTAGGTCCCTGTCCCACCACCAGTGTAGACTCGCCCTCCCCAGACCCTGTAGTGGCTGATACCCAGAACTCGTACCGCTGGTTCTCCATCAGATTCCTCACTTGGAACATCAGCTCTGTCTCCTGGCTCTTATCAGCTGATACCGTGAAGCTAGAGTGCTTACCTAACCTGTCAATAAAACCATGTAACTAAAGATTTAATTTGAAAATTGAAATTGAAACAACAATTAATAAAGAATAACATAGATATTTAGTATAAGAATAACAATTATTGGCGAATAATGTTATATTTTTAACGTGTTATCCCATTTTTAGAACAAAAAAATACTTTTTAAACATTTAAAAGTTCAAACCTAGTGGAATTTTGAACGCGCTAATAGGTGAAATTCCATATTCTGCCATGTTTTTTTTTGACATATTTAAAACAGTATATAAATTTTATGCATGTTAATTACCTTTATAAAATTGATAAAAAACACAATAAGATGGAGCAAGCCTTACCCGCAGAATGAAAATAGTGCTAAAAAACAAATACTAAGATTTAAATAACTCACCGCCCAGCTTCTCTATAATAAACAGTATAGTGAGATATAACGCCGTTGGGATGTACTGGAGGAAGCCAACTAACTAGTACCGAGTCACTTGAAAATGGTAGTGCTTTGATCTTCTCAGGGGCGGAAGGCACTGTAATGAAAAAATATTTTAATCGAATTAACCGCGTATATTCGAAAATCAATTTTAGAAAACCCAATGATTTCGAACACACTTAAAGTAGTTCGAAATGTCCAAACCAGAAGGTCTTATTCAGTTAAATATAATAGTATTTTTATGCTTTTACTGTATTCAACTTGATCGCTTTTCAATTGAAAAGCAATCAAGTTAAAGCAATTTACATTATATTTCATGAACTTCATTAAAATTAATTTCAAATTTTCCTATTCAGTTCTTGTCAAAGTTTTGTAAGGTCAACTAATAACTCATATAGATGCTTTAAAATTGATTTTTGAGAAATTCATTTTTGAGAGTCACATTTTATCCCTCAGTGTATGCAGGGTAGGCAAGGGGATCTTAGTGCTAGGCATAACTCAACTCCGCGCTTTGTCTTCTTACCTGTGCGAGAAAATGAAAATAGTTCGTTTCTCCTAGTAGGAATCGAACCCATAACCGTCGCCTTTACAGTTTGTATTGTAATTATAGCCTGACTCAAAATAGTTGCATTTTAATTAACTGTGAAAAGCTTAAATAAAAGCATAAATTGCTAAAGTTAAAGAGCTTTTACATAAAAAAAATAATTCTTTCGTCCTTACCATCCTCCTCGGTCATACAATACACGGGCGCGCTCCGCTTGCCGTCCCCCGCAGCAGTGTACGCAGCTACTTGCACTGAATAATTACTGTATTTGTGTAACGCGTGGAGGTAAGTCTCTGTTGTTGATACACGTTTTAGTTCTGCACCTTCGGCTGAAATGAAAGATGTAGATAATATTTAGGAATATATTAAAAATTACGTAAAAGGTTAGAAACCAGCGTCTACTGTGCCGTCCGCTCGTCGCTATTTATTCTACACGTTTCATAGTTCGTTTCATATAAAATTATAACATTTTGTCTACATACAAAGAGTATCATATATTTAACGATTTTGAAAGTGCTATTCATAGACTAAGGCTCAAATCTCGTATACATATACATTTTTATACGTTTTTAAATATATTTTTCTTTCTTGCTTATGCATATTCAAAAATAAATAAATAATTGCAAATGTTATTAATAAATTAAAAATGATAAAAAAGCATACCATGATCACTAGACAAAGCGGCATAAATAACTTTATATCCCTGTATCAGCCCCGCGCGCAACGCGGACGGCGGCGGTGCCCACGAGACCTTCATGCTGGATGATGATAGAGATGTACAAGATACACGAGTGGGAGCTGCTTCTGGAACTGGAATATCAATATATTTTATGAATATTCATATAATATGTAGGATATTAATTTCTTATCAGATTATATTTCTTATTTATTTAGATATATCAAATTAGAAGCTACGTTCCGCCATATTATCCAAGTAAAGTGGCGTTAAATTCTTGTTTCTCTCTCACCTCTGAAATATAAAGATATCTTACCTCCTATAAGTAATACCTGATAAGTCACAAATATCTTACCTCCTTCCAAAGTAGTAGCAGTCACAGCAGGTGAGGGAGGACCGGCAGCTACACCATTGAACGCACGCACTTTTACTTCGTATCGAGTGAATTTCTTCAAAGCTGACAATGTTAGTTCTGTTGCAGACCACCCATTCACTGTTAGGGTTCTATATATATAAATTAGACGTTAGTAGTTAGTAATTACCTATATTTAAAAAATATTGCGATTAGAAAGTGTTCATTTAACGTACCTACATAAAAATGGTCACTATACTATATCTAGTGCCCCATACAATGTGTGCACCAGAATTCGTGTAGTATAATCGAATATTATTATCGAACCCACACCTAGTCACACTTAGTGCCCCTCCGCTACGACTGGGCTCAAATATGGGTAATATTTACCTAGTAGAATTAGGTAATGGTGCAGCATCCGGCCCCAACTCCGCGCAAGTAATGGAGTAGCCCAGTAGTTCTCCGTGCCAGGCGTCGCGCGCCGGTGGTCGCCAGGTGACGTGGAGCTCGCCGGCCGCGCCGGCTGTTACTGAGACACTGTGCGGCGCTTCTGATGGTGCTGGGTACGAAGATGGGTGGGTTAGTGGGTTTTGGTTGGTAAGTAATGAAGGTTTCATGTGATCAAGATTTTTTTTGGATGTTGTTTATATCATATACAAAATAATAAAAACTTAAATCTCACCTTCTTCCTGTGTTTTAACAACGACAGGTTCGGTGTAATCGCTGGCGTCTATCTGGTTGACGGCGGCGAGGCGGATCATGTAGGCGGTGTGCGGGCGCAGGTTGCTGAGTAATGCCTCGTAGTGGATGTCGCCTTTTTTCGTTAACCTGTATTGTTGGTGTATTTTATTATTTAAGGCTAGTTAGATTATAAGTATAGATAAGTGTGGAATAATAATATAAAAGTTATTATACATAAGACAGTAGAAGACATTTAAAAAAAAAAATATCGATGGTGCAATTTCCACTTTTGTATTTTTAGTGTTTGTTATTTCTTAATATTTAGTATTTATTTTATTTAAATCGGTAAATAAAAAAGTTATACTATTTTAAAGAATGTTGTTATTAGTTTTTTTGGTTGAAACTTTACTTTTCAATATAGGTATATCAATATATAGATAGATATTGCTTCTAAAATAATAATATTTTAAAAGGGATATTATTTTTTATTAAAAAAAACAAAATACTAACGTAACATAACCACTCGCTCCACCATGCAGCGACACATTGACCGTCTCAGCACCGTCCCACCTCGTGACATGCATAGCACCGGACAACAGCGTGTGTTGTACCGAATACCCGAGTAGAGGAGAGTTGCCGTCGAAACGGAGACTCCAGGAGAGACGAACTGCTCTGGATTGTATCTCAGTTACTGATAGCGACTGGGGTGTTTCTGGTTTTTCTGTGGATATAATATTATGTAAGTGATATAATAGTTGGTTGTGGTTGGTATTATTGACTTGAGGCAATCGCGTGGCAGTGTCTAATGGTAAAACCGAACTTATCACAAAAATAATAGTAAATAAAAATAAGGTATATATGAATATATGATAGAAAAATGTTGACTATCCGGTTGTTCTTCTTTTATGTCTAAATGCCATAAATGCTGATAAATGAAATTTATATGTTTATTAAATATACCTTGGATGGACAGATATATATAATGATCGCTGTGCCCGTACGCGTTGACCGCCTGACACTTGTACACGCCAGAGTCGCGGCGCTCACTGCGGCTGATGTACAGCTGGGAACGCAACCCACTGTCTGTTTTGGCTTCTGAGATGCTTAACCTGGAACATGATATATGTAGTTAATAAGTATTTTTTTCTAACCAGACACCTAACGGTTAAATGAAAAGCATATAGTGTCAGTTTCAGTAAATTAAGACTAAATAAATTTATTGTTTTATTATTATTGATTATTTTCCCAGTAAATAAGACTATTTCCACACAGCACCTTCACTTATAAGTAGATATATTTAGATACATATCCAAGTAAATGCTATGGAAACAAAAAAGATATTGTGTAAAGGAGTGGAAGAACTTATAAAAATTTTGTATCTATAATATAGGGATCTTAAACATCAATACCGACCTATAAGTAGACAAATCTAAAGGATTCCCGTCCCTAGACCAGGTTAGCCGTAACGGCGCGTCTCCTCGCGCCTCACAGGACAGCGTGGCGCCGGCGTCACGGCGCGCTGACACGTTGTGCGACGTCACTTCGAAGCGGGCTGGCTCTGTAGAGAGAATAGAGAGTGGATGATGGATTTTTTAAATATATATCGAAAACTAGCGATAGAGAAGCGGCTTCGCCCGTTTAAGTTATTGTTATATTACATCCAAAATACACTAAATCTTTACATAAATTTTAGCCTATGTGTTATTCTGGTATTATCTAATCCATTTCAGTATTTTTAGCGTGAAAGTGGAACAAACATCCATCCTCATAAACTTTCACATTTATAAAATTTGTAGATAAGATAAAACTAAAATGTCCAAGAGTACATTACGCTCTCGGAATTCTCCCGTTTATATAACATTTTTCATTTATACTTTGCTTCGTAGCGCGATATTATATAACGTATAGCCTTTTTTGATAAACGGAACATCCAACACAACAAGAATTATAAATTTGAACCAGTAGTTCCTGAGCTTAGCGCGTTCAACGACATTTAAAGTAAGACGAGATCCTTCAATATGCATTATTTAAATTTATATTTACTTACTTGAAACTTAGTTCAGATATATTAAATTTTATACATCTAAACTTACCGGTACCATACAACAAAGAACAAAATACAAGGAAAAAAACTATTATAAATAATTTCTATATACTTACCATTTATAGCTACAAAGATAGTCTTCGACAGAGGAGTCCCAACGCTATTCTCAGCTTTGCACATGTAATATCCCTCGTCGTAAGGTAAAGCAGCTTCGATAGACAAAGTACCATTTTGTAGAAATTGAAATCTACCACCCAAATTAACTAATGGTAAGAAATCTGATGCTGAACCGGCTGAAAAAAATGTAACGACTTAGGTATAAATATATCACAATCTTTGCTTAGCGAGTGCTTAAGAATCTACGTATAATTACTTACCAAAAATGATTGCTCATTTAAATCTTAGCTGATTAAAAAGACTTTGTATAGCAAATTGGGGAAAACATCTAAAGATATTACAAAAAAAACATCATCATCATTCAGGATTGAGTATTGAGAATCACGAATATTGTAAAGCACTAAATAACTAACCTCGTTGCTTAAGCCACGTAGTATGCGGCGTCGGTGATCCGGTCGTATGACAGTGTAAAGCCAAAGGCTCTCCAGCCAGCACCGCCACGTCTGTCGGCTCTCTTATCCATTTAGGGGAAACTGCAGCATGCAAACACGTTATGTTTATTAGTTACCGTTAAAAGAAACTGGTTGTTACCATTTTAAAAGTGTTATTCTACACTTAGGAAAGAAAATCATTTTTTTAATCTTAAACTTAAATAGTTGAACGCGAGATTTGAATCCGCGTCCCTTTTTCAGATTTTCAAAGAGGTGAGACTCGAAATGTCGCTTCGTTCATATTTGTATACGGTTTATTTATAACATTAAGAAATTGATTAGCTTAAGTTAACTAAATTCAAATGAGAATTTCAATACAAAGTAAAATAAATCAAAATATTTCAAGTGCACTTACAATTGCCAATAGGCGTTAAACTGAGATTAAGTATTTATGACAATTAGTTCGTTACGTCACCTGTTACTATTTATTAATATTTCTGAAATGCATCGAAATGGCGTGGTTTTATACGAAAAATGGCGATTTTAAACTTAAATATAGAACTGCTCTGCTTTGCTCTGCCAATTTAAATTAGGCTAGGAATATACTCACGTAGTCCAGCTGCTAAATAATGCTATTAAACACTTAAAAAACTTGTATATAAAATATTTTGAGATTTTTCACTATTCAATACATTTCTATGTAAAATTACAAAATACTAAACATTTTTATTGCTTATTGTTAACATTTTTCTCAAATAATTAAAAATATTACAATACAAATATTATAATAATATTTTGTTTAAGTTTCACGCTTCATCCCTAGCCAGGTAGCCAGGAAGAAAGGAGCGCCAAACGCTACTGTCCTTGCATACCTCTTTCGCCTCGTCTACTGTCATTTTTTACGTGACCTTCCTCCAATATCACCGATATTGTGTTCTTGAAGGACAACTTAGGTCGTCTTCGGCTTCTCTTACCACTTGCTCTTGCTTGCTCAGTGTGCCTAAAACACCTGATTTGCACAGCATTCGTCTTTCTTTCATTCTTCTTCTGTAATACCTACATTTGGTTGCCGTATATAAGCGTCGTTACCAACCCTGAATCGTGTACAGCCAAACGTACAACTCTTCATGCATTTTCACGTTTATTTCGTATCTTCCATCTCTACTAAACATACTTCCCAAATATACTACTTCGTTCATATGTTCTAATACCCTTACGCGGCACTTATCTTGCCTTCTGTCCTCACGAGTATTCAGGCTAAGACCAGTATTTTCACACCTTTTTTCTGAATTGTGACCAAATCTTGCAACTCGCAGGTTGATAATTTTAACTGCATCACCTGCATACTAGCATCTGCAATTTACTTTCAGGTCCCCTTCTTTTTTTCCCATGTCACTCTATCTAATTATTTATAATAATAGTGCTAAGAAAATTACCCTTTCCTCTAAGCCATCTGTAATCCATCGAGGCAAAACAAAAACGAGGTACATTTGAGATGAAGCTTTATCTAAATTAAAATAAAATTTTACTTAACACATCTTAATTGTCATGATTTTTATTATAAAAAAGGGTGTCCAGTGCAAAGCGTGCGGAATGCATTTTGGCGTGTTGGGTGCAAGTACCGGTGCCGATTGTGCATGGTGGTCATTATGGTTACCTTTGACCACGAGTTCCGCGGTATAGTTAACTCGCGCCGCGTTGTTCGAGGCCACACAGGTGTAAGACCCGCTGTGCCTCGCCGACACCTCCTTGAATACGAGGTTGCTGAAAAATTCAGCGCCCCGCTCTTCCACCTAGCGATTAGCGTTTTTTGTTCATATTTCTAAGTTATTTTCTTATTTTGATAAAGATTATTGGTTTTGCTTTTTAAAATAAAAATAACTTCTTTAACAACATAAAATATTCTAGAAATAACATAAATCGAATAAACACACTCTAAACAACACAACCCGCCCTTCTATATGTCCTTAATTAAATTAGGAGTTTTGTTTATTAGATTCTAAAATAATAAATATTATTTAAAACAATTTTTTTAAACATTACATATAATATTTTAAGTCAGTTAAACTTACCTGTAAGTCAGCAGGTATAGGCGAGTCATCCTTCAGCCAGGCAAAGCGTACCGGCATGTCACCGGAGGCGACACTGCAGCTGACCTGCGCTCTTTTACCCTCTTGCAGGTTAGCGGAGAACGAGAATGGCTCTATTTCTGGTGGATCTAAAGTAGATAAGATGAAGATTTTATATTTTCTCTTTTTACATTATAAAAAAAATATTTTAATAAGTATTTTTTTCCTTGTGCGGTAAAGCACTTTTTAATTCATAAATGACTACTACTTTAATTATATTCATTCATTTTTCAGCATATATCAAGGTAATCAAAGGGGGGGTGTTAAGACATATGTTTTCTAATATGTAAGGTGCAGATCCAAAAGGTCCTGAGTATAGTGAAGGAAAAAAACATATTTACAATATAAAATACATTTTACAATCAAAAAATCATACTAACTGCTAACAATAAGTTGCAACTCCCTCCTCGCGATCTCCCCATGAGGTCCTACAGCGCTACAAGTATACGCCCCAGCACTTCCCGCTTCAACTCGTGCCAGGCGTAGCGCCCCACTGACTCCAACCCCTGGGTTTGAACCTGTACCTCCAGATGCTTCCCATTCTAACTGGTTGCCATCACGTTCCCAGCGGACGGAGCTGTAAAAATATTTTTTGTTTAGCACGGTTAGAGTTTCAAACTTTTTTGTTTTTTCCTATTTCCAAGGCATTGCGTGTTAAGTGGCGAAACTTAACGCCGTGCTTTATCTTTTACCGAGTCAATCCTTTGTATAGAAAAAAGGCGTAACGTTTTTTTTTAGCGTCACGATGTACCCCGAATATACCAGGGTAGGCAAGGTAACCTCGAATTAAATCACTCCGTTGTCCACTTTTCCCCAACTTTTTGAGATATTGTGTAGCAGAACTCAGCGCTGTGGTTTGTCTAAATACTGGAGCTTAACATAATAGTAAGATTAAAATAATATTCATATCAAAATTTGCCTTAGTTATGCCACTTTACAGCGGACGATCTGAAACAAAATCGATGCTTCAGAATGTCTTATCATCTAACTGAGTTACGTCTAAATGTCTACTAAAGAAACTACAAAGTTGACGAAGACGCTCACCAATATTACATTTCTTCAATAAATCTGTTGAAACGACTTTTTTATTAGTTAGCTATCTTTAAGATATCGTTCATAATGGTTCAAGTTAAGGATGAATCGATTTATGGCTTTGAAAGTTCATGATTTATCTCCTTAATTTCAAATATTAGAATACTATTCTTTATACAGATAAAGTGTATTAGGCAAGTTACATTCTTATGTTTGTGTGTGCAGGTGGAAAGGGGGGAGGAGGTGGGGGCGGTGTCAATGGGCTAAAAAAATACGTATGCGACTCGGGACGTAAGCGTGTGACGTCCGACAGAAGTTATAACTTAAAGTAATCTAAGTTGAACTATTTAATATTCAAATTGTTTAACTTGATATAAGTTTAGGCTATTAATATTAATATGATAATGTGTAAACATGTTTTTTTTTTATAAAATCTTTTATTGAATATAAAATATATTTTATTCTTAGTTAAAATTCTTGAAAATGCACGAACTACTAGAATTTTGTGTATGTACATTATTAGTATCATTATTTTAATCCTACTTAAGCAAAAATTGGCACACTATACACACTGAGTCTTGTGAAAAGGGAGAGACTAGTGTCTATGCGGAATACGGCTAGCACTGTAGGTTAGAGTGAGAGAAGAGGAGCATGCCTACCGCCGTTGTAAGCGTGAGAGAAAGGGAAACCAGACTGACTCGTCCCGTAACGACGCGTTACGTAACGGAGCCATTTATGATAAGAAATTATCACTTCATAAAATTCTTTGTTTAAGAGGGTGAAGTTGCATGTAAAATCTAGTGTAATTATAAGAATTATAGTTTCAATTTAGATCAAAATATCTATACATAGTTTACCTTATCGGATATCCTGAATACGGGCAGTACAGTATCAATTCCCTTCCAGCCACAGCTCTAATTGGTCCAATCGATCGTACGTACGGCGGTCCTGGCAAATAATGAATTAATTAATCAAAAATATCTTTTATATACAATTTAATTTGGTCCTTAAAAAATCCTTTTACTGTTTTATATACTCTTTAGCTTTTTTAAAATTTGACTTTTAAATATTAGGGCTTTGATAAATTCATTCTAGCTTCACCTTGTCTATTTTCTAGAGAAATTGCGTGTTGAATGGAGTAACTGAATGCAGTACATTGTACTATAAAAAAATAGTAATAGTAATATTATTAAAATTATTAATATTATATTAAGTAATATTATTAAAATTATTTAAGAAAAGCTTAAATCATTTTAGTAATATTAATTCTCCGTAAGTAAGAATTAAGCCCTCAGCCATAGTATATAGTCAGAAATTGCCGTAATCTCTATAGTCTATGAGCATTGTAAAAGAAACATTTTTTTTGCAGCGTGAAAAAACAAAAAAGAAATTATCTTTTACTATAATCAAAATTTTTTATACATTTCGCTTTCCCCGCATACTACGGTAGGCAAAGGAAATCTAGAGCCAAGACACTCCGTCCCCATTTTCCACTTAATTGTCGAGATATTACGTTCTTTCCACCACGACGGAGAAATTAAAAAAATTAAGCTAGGTCAAACCGACAACCATCGTGTTTACAGTTAAACAATTTCTACTGCGCTAGGACATCAATAAATATTTCTGTATATAAAAGTAAAAGAAAGAAAACAAACATTGTATTTCCTGCCACGTGTAATTTGGCAGTTTGTCTGAATTCAAAGGAAAAACTTCAAAGCTTTTTTTGTTCAATTACACTCAGTAATTCAATAAACGGAGAGTCAAATGACATCAGTTTAATTAACGTTTGTGAATTCGCGTGTAATATGTCTCGTAATTATAGGCGTTTGTATTGTAACTTTTAAAAGTTAAATTTAAATTGCAAATCACATTTTAAATAAAAGAAGCTTGGCTAGCTTCATTGTGAAACTCAATGGTCCGTATTCTTACACAGTTTCACGCTTTTCCCGCAAAATAGGGTAGAAAGAGGAAACTTAAAGTCAAGATATCCTGATATCCTGATGCAGCGAAGATGAATTAAATATCATCATTTTCCCGATTAATCCCATGACTGTTTCGTTTACAGTCAGTTTGTATAAGAAAAAGGATATTAGCTTACCATAAATATTCAATCTAGAAGTATGTTCGATCACACCAAGTGAGTTAGCCGCTCTACATGTATAGAGACCGCCGTCTTCAGACCGCACCGCGCTGATGTTCAAGTAGCTGACCACTTCATTACTTTTGGTTGCGAATTGTTCTATGCTGTATCTAAAATTATGATGGATATTAGGATGGTCAGGCTTCACGCAGTATCCCGCATTTCCCGCAAAAGTCAGAAGGAACTCCGTGTTAATTAATTGCGTCTCTCTTTGCCCACGCAATTTTCGAGATTCCTGAGTTCCATAACTCAACACGCTTTGCCTTGTAGAAATAAATATATTTCATTCTAGTGGAAATCAATGACCTCAAAATAATTTAACACACGACTTCCTAATTACTTCAATTAGTTAGTATTTACTAAACAATAAACCTATACCTATGTCTAGCCATGGTATTGACAGGCTGTCCGTCCAGGAGCCATGTGAAGTGGGGCGGCGGGGAGCCGGCGGACGAGCACTTGAGCGTCACCACTTGCCCCGGCCTGAGGACTTGCTCGATGAATGTGTATTGCAGCTCTGGGGCTGTGTCTGTGTGATTAGTTTGAGTTTAGAAATATATTTGTGATTAGAAATATATTTGTGATAAATAAAAAATGTAAAAAAAAATTTACATTTTTTTTCTCGTTAAGCAGTAAAGAGAGAATGTAGTGTTAAGGCACTCTATTCTCCAATTTTCCTCAATTTTGAACTAAGCACCGCGCTTTGTCAAGAACAGGAAAAAAACAGTCTTTACTATTTTACTTTTAAAGTCCAGCATAGAGGACCAATAATCCGAACATTTCAGTACCTTTAACATACCTCCCAACCTGATTTCAGCACTAGCTTGAGCAGAGTCCCTCTCATTTCTTGCCACGCACTGATAAACACCCTTATCAGATCTATGTACAGATGCTATCACTAGTTGTTCCCCGTTACTTTGCACGCGATGCCTTCCTCCAGTCACTCCAGATATGGGTATTCCGTTGTGAAGCCATTCTAGACGGGGTGCCGGCCAACCAGCCCACGTACAGTTTATGATAGCTGTTCCACCACTGTTGACTACCTGGAGACAAATTTTGTGACAAAATCTTATAAATAATGCCGTAGTGGCTAATCCATCCCTTGTAAGGTAGTCAGAGAGAACGAACGTACTATTTTCATTGTTACATTTGTAAATAAATTATACTTTGCTTCGTAATACAAAGTAGTCGAAATGGTATGTTTTAGTGCATTTTTTGTATTGAAGTCAGGGGAGTACAATACGAATGTCCACTGCGCCTAAATAAACAAGCTAATTGAGCTTCACTGGACAAAAGTGGTGTAAGTCTGTTTTGAAAGTTATTATGATTTTAGTCATATTACACTTTACACTTTATCTCGCATATAGCAGGGTAGGCAGAAGGAACCTAGTGTTAAGACATTTCGTTCCCTATTGTCTGCTGAATTCTGGATGCCTGCAGAATCCTTCGCTCTGGTATCAAAATAAACAGCAGTGTTGAGTTTTGCTACTCAACACACAAATGTCTCGAACATGGGTGAAAAATTTGGAACGTTGCGTCCTAATACTAGGTTCCTTTTACGTACCAACTCTGTTATATGCGGCGTGAAGTGCTTTTTACGTTATGACTCTTCAAAACCGGCTGTTCCTATTGTGCTCGAGAATAGTGGACGCTGCATGGACATAAGTCATAGAGTTACACAAACAAAGTAAGTGTGTCAGGTGACTTTGTAAGGCCTATTCTGTCATACTTGTTATATCAAATAGGCTAAAGTTAATATGTATTTAAGCGTATTATAATAGCATGTTTAATTCAAATCATTTTATTAAAATAAAGAGCTTCACGCATTATCCCGCAAGATAAATTAGATCACAGTGCTTGAAGGATACAGCGTGAAGTACAGTACAGGAATGAGTATTTGTTTTCTAGGTATATGATCTATAATCTCGAAATAATGCATTATTTCGAGTGATTTTATATAACTTATTCATAACAACATTTCTTAAATCAAATATGAAAATTCAATACATTTTTTCAATTTCAATTTCAATATTACAGTTGGAGTGTTCGTAAAAACATAGTTACTCGGAAAGCAAAAGTTCAAACTACCCACAGTTCTAACGAGTAGAACATTAACGAGGTTTCCTATAAATTGAATAAGTTCACTTTTAGTTGTTCTTAAATGAACGAATTTTATACCTGTGTGTGTATTACTACTTTTTTTTATTTTAAGCATTTTATAGATGAAAGAATGTTTACTGAAACATTTGAAATTTTGCAAGTTGAGTGACGAAAGTTTCTTCTTCTTCTTCTTTTACTATTTTTTATATTTTCAGTCTATAATATCCCGCATTTATCAGGGTAGACAGAAGCAACTTATTATTAAGACACCCCATTCCCTATTCACCACCCACTTTTTGAGACATTGCGTATTAAGTGGCGGTATTCATCGCCGCGATTTATATTACTATAAGTCTTCTTACAATAAATGAAAATTAATGTTTCTTCTTTTCTTACAAGAAGTGAATATTAATCTCTTCCGAGTGAGAATCAATCCCACAACCGTTCATAGTGAGATTAAGTATTATTATATTCTTCTTTTTTAACCCACATATCCCGCATATAGTATGGTAGGTAGAGGGAATTTGGCACGCTTGTGTTATGACGCTCCGTTCTCTATTAAGACATTTCTGTACTCCACTTTACACCGAATTCTTCAGCGTTGCGTGTTGATTCAAAGCCGTATTTTGCTTCAAGAAGGAAATATTCAATATTTCCCTTCCCCGAGTGGGAATCGATCCTACAACTGTCGTATTTACGACAGAAAATGCGCTTATGCCGCTAAATTTCAGTAAATAACTAGAAATTCTGAAAATCTATTACCTACAATGGCTATCATAATGATTTCCTATACAGAATATATAATGCGTTATTCAGCATATAATATTACTAGAGTCTACTGATTATTAATAGTCTAACCGCAGGACAGGATGGACGTGTCCAGTTACCATAGCTGCGATACATAACTCTGAACATATAGAGATTAATCTATAGATTAATCTTTAGATAATGCTACCGTTATTATTTATATTTATTTATATTTTATAGCTTACGAGTGTACGCAGAGGAAACCTTATTGAGTATTAAAACTACGTTCCCCATTTCCCGTTCAATTTTGGGGAACGCGTGTTGAGTGGCAGAACTGAACCTGGCGTTTCGTTTTCTTTAAGAAGGCAGAAAAAATCATTCCCCTGATTTACAGTTACCCTCAAATTAACAGTTAGATGCTCTACCGCTACATCACGGCTGCCATGTTGTTATTTATATCTACAGCTTAATTTTTAGATGGAATTTAAGCCGGTCGGGTAAAAATATATTCTATTATACATATATTATGTATACTTACAAAATTCAATAAAATTTAATAGATCAATTTATATACTGATTTTAAAGCAAAATTCCGACGCGCCATACATTCAGCTAGAGTTACTGCGTTACGTGTTTCACATTAAACATGATATTTGCATTAATCGACCATTATGAAGTGTAATTCACGTGCATTATAATGATAATACACTTTTGAACTTAAAATGATATATTATGGAAGTTTATCTATATAAGTTATTTAAAAAAATGTTGAGGCTATAGATTGTTAACGTGATGGTAATGGGTTTGATTTCCATTCGTGGGAATTAATTATAACCAATTCCTCGCTCCGATGAGAAGTAAAAAGGCGGCGTTGAATTCCACCACTTAACCCGCATCGTATCGAAAATTGGGTAACTTAAAACATGGCTCCCACCTTGTTATTTGCTGCTGCAAATCAAATCAGTTTCACGCTGTATCCCGCTCACAAAAGGGTATGCCGAGGGAACCTAGTGTTAAGAAACTTCGTTCTCCACTTTCTGCCGAATTCTGGAGGCATTGCGTGATGAGTAGCCGATCTCAACGCCGCGCTTTGCTAGGACACCAGAGCGATGAATTGGAAATATATATTTAAATAAATATTTATCTCCTCGAGTGGGGATCGAACCCACAACCAAAAAAAATGCACACAAAAATACCCCAATAAAACAAGCAATCATTCACTATTTGAAGTGGTGGCCTTTCCAATTGAGTAACTAAAATTTAATTGACATCGTATTTAGGGTCAAACGTTTTTGTCCATCGATTATGGTTAGACTGGTTCACGTGTCAACGCACGTCCCTCTGGAATTGGAATATAGCTATAAAACGTTTCACTTTTTAAATATATATATATACTAGTGGGCCCGGACGCGGCTACGCCCGCGAAAATAAAAGCCTAAATAGTTACAATAAGTTAAAAATAATAATAAGTGGAGATTTATTATTAGAAAAAATATCTAAGTAACCGAAATGAACAATCAAAAGAAGTAAAAGTAACTAAAGGAAATTCTTAATATTAGAAAAAGTACCTAAAGTTTGCTGTGCGCGCGTACTAAACATTTTTCTATATTAAATAATTATTAATTTTTGCGAATAATAATAAATAAAATCTCAAATGATTAAAATTACGATATTTTAAGTGTATAACATCGGTACAGATAACCGAACTGATATTATTATTATTATTATATATACTATTATTTTTTATGTAACTGAATAATTACATAAAAAATAATAGTAATTCGAAAATATATAAAAATTTACAAAATCATCAAAGTCATCTGCCCGTTCGCGTCGGTCATACTATACCACTCGTAGGCTAGGTCATTTCGAATCAGTGACATCTTAATTATTAGAATGTTATACAGTAAACTATAATTTCCATCTAGATGAAATGCTAAAAGTGACTCTTATATTTATTTTCATAAGGATGAATATCAAATTATAGAAATCATCAAATTTTTGTTAATGTATACAAATCTATATCGGCGCGCGCCATGTATGCATTAAGCAAACTCACTTTGGGTGACGTTTTCTTAAAACAACAAACTTTGCAAGCCGTTGCTTAGCAACGCGTAGCGACGGTTGTTATTAACATGGTGGAATAGATTGCTTGTCAAATTAATTATTTTAATATATTGGTATATATCGAAAATATTACAAATATGAGAAAAAAAATATCCTATGTTCATCCCGAGACCCTCAAGTATCTCTATATGAGTATTTTATCACAATTTAATTAGCGGTTTGGTCCTGATTGCGTAAAAGACAGACAGACAGACAGACAGACAGAGTTACTTTCGAATTTATAATATAGGTATGGATACGCTGTATCCCGCATATGACATGGTTCCCGAACTCAATGCTGCGGTTTATCTTGTAACCAGAGCAAGAAGATGAAAATAATTCTCAAGTGGGAATCGAACCCACTATCGTCACATTTACAGTCAGACGCTGTCCCATTCCGCTACGAGGGTCTCTAAATATTTTTTATATGTTATTTTTTTAGACTCACGTTGTATCCCATACATAGCAGGATAGGCAGAATGGACCTGGGAAACTAGTTTTAAGACACTCCGTTCCCATTAAGACATTTTCGTTTCCCATTTTCCGCCGAATCGGGAAGTATTGTGTACTGGGTGGCGGAACTTAATGCCGCGCTTTGCCTCGTTACCAGAGCGAGGAAATGAAAATATTTATTATTTTTTCCTCGAGTTGGAATCGAACCTACACTACGACTGCCCTTTCCTTAACATATACATATAACACTTAAATAAAATTATAAGAATTTTATTAACGAGGCCACCGGAGAAGGCCTCGTTTAATTATTCCGAATAAATAATGAAGCAAACACACGGCCATTTGCCTCTCGATTTAACCGTGCGGTATTTGCGGCCGTCATTTTAACGTCAGCTCTATCTGAGTCCGAGTGACGCGCTTTTAATTGCCGTACAACAGATTAATTTGATTTGGACATCGCTGTTCTATACTGTATAATGTATATTTATAATTTACCAGTTATTTTTTAAATTATTCCAGTGACTTCGCTCACCTCTTTTTTTGGATATATTAGTAACGTTATGTACTGGATGGTTACACATCGTTCTCTGCTTTCCGCATTTGAGTGATGGAATAACGCCTCGCATTTTCACTTTTGCATTTTGGCAAACTTCCCTCAACATGTACTGTTTGTTTTATTACATTTGGTTTATAAATAAAAAAAATATGTCAATATAAAAATATATACATAGGTATACGATAATATTGCTACAAAATAAGTGTCTTTTTGAATTGGCAGAAACTTTATCAATCGAAGTATCTTTAAAATGACAATGTTGTTAAATAACCAAATAAAAGTAAATTAATAGAAAATAAATAATTATGTAGTACATGCGGAAGAAGCCGCAAGCTAGTCGCTAGCACTAAAATAAATTTTAATAATATTGTTAAATTACATTATTAGATTTTATTTATAAGGAAATTGTTACATGGCATTGGTGATTCAGTAAAAAAGGAGGTAAGAAAACAACAAAAAATATTTAAGAAAACATAAGAATTTTCTCTGACGCGTATTTTCGCAGTCAGCATAGAACAATATCATTTAATATTCAAAGTGGCGACTCCCGGTGCCCTGTGAATGGACGGCAACTGTTCGACCTGTTTACATCAACTGAATGTATAGAAACGCTCTATAGAATTCTAAGTGTACCCGACATATTATATTTAGGTAACAATAGCGGTATGTAATTGAAGGTGTTATGGCCCAGCGACGAAGCTAAATAGGATTTGAACTCATAGCCTCGAATCGATTCTCACTCAGGGGTAAGAGTAATTTTTATTTCTCCTCACTGGTAACAAGGCAAAGCGTGTTGAGTTCCCTTACTGAATATTCTTTGAAAATTGGGCGGTTTGTGTGGAACGGGATCAAGCCGAAACCTATCGCGAAATAAAATATATTTAATTTATAACTTTTTTAACATTCTCGTCTGTGTATTAAAAAAAAAAATTACAGATGAAGAAGAAGAAAAAAAGTATAAATTGTATTAAATATATAGTTAAAAAGGGTAAACAATTTTAAAGTAGAAAACTCTGGCAACATACAGTATCCTACATCCTTATTCTAAATAGTCAACGAAGTAGGTTACTTGTTCAGCAAAATAAAGGGGAAGCGAGAGCGGACTGATTGTTTAAGATCGGACCCAAAATTGTTAGTGGCCCTTCGAAGAAATTGAGGGTAACATTACTACGGATACCACTTTGCAAAGACAGGATTTTGTAAATTGAACCTTTGGGAATCGAAAAGAGAGGGCCTACTCAAATGTTTTGGCATCAGAAAATTCGGTGTTGTTATGCAAGTTCTAACAAACAATACAAGAATTATTTATATAAATAGATATTCGTATAGGTACCTCAACTAACAACAACAAAACCGGTCTAGTGCGAGCATTGAGAGAGACAGTACGTATTTCTTTCATCTATATTGTAAGCGAAAGCTTCGAAGTGAAAACTTCGTGTTAAATTTCATAACTGGAGGTCCACGAGAGTACCCTATAGGTGTTGATTACGCGGCGAAAACGATGCATAAATGCTCGTATCTTTTGATTGTATTCAAAGTATGGCCTAGGTAATTAGCTAGAACGCTTGGATGGTAAACAAAAGGCGCAAGTTTGTGTCCCGATTCGTTTAAGTCTTGTTGTGTGAATAAAACATTAAAAATAATAAAATGTATTTTTTCTGCCTATCCTGCTGTGCGGGATATAACGTGAAAAAAAATATGATAATAATTTTAAATAAAACATACACCCGAAAACACCGTACCAGTCTTACATTAGAAAAGTGCTACTGACACTTAACGCCACCCGTCACGTCCCGCCTCTCTGTTTGTGTTACAGATCAATAAACAGGTGAATATGACGTCTGTTGTCTTCTCTTATCACCGGCGTTGTGTTGTGTAATGAATGTAGTTACTTTCCTTTGTTATGTACTCTATGGCTATTAGAACTTTTCTTATACATTTTTTTTCGCGATTCTTGCTTGTTCCCGTGGTTCTCTCTTCCCGATCAAACCCGCCCAACGTACATATGCACCAATTTTCAGATTTCTAAATCTATCTGTTTCAGTTATAGATCTATCAGCCACTCAGTAACGGAAAAGTTTCTTATATATATAGAATTACTGCTAATACCCGCTTTCAGTACAGAAGAGAGATGTCCAAATCAAATTAATCTGTTGTACGGCAATTAAAAGCGCGTCACTCGGACTCAGATAGAGCTGACGTTAAAATCACGGCCGCAAATACCGCACGGTTAAATCGAGAGGCAAATGGCCGTGTGTTTGCTTCATTATTTATTCGGAATAATTAAACGAGGCTTTCTCGATGTCCTCGTTAATAAAATGCTTATTTTTTGTATTATATGTATGTATTCAAATTGATAATTAATTAATAGACCTATTGCAGAGGATCAGTCGAGGGAATAGTTTTTTTTTATTTTGTCGCTCTGATAACAAAAGGAAGCGAGGCGTTGATTTTCTCTCCTTAACTCACAATATCTCAAAATTAGGTTGGAAAATGGGAAACGGAGTTACGTGAAGCTATTTTTTTATTTTTGCGTAAAGCATTTTTTAATTTTTTTAACCGATCTGTAAAAGGAGGAGATTATCAATTCGACCGTATTTTTTTTAAAATTATTACAATACAGTTTCAAATTCAGATAGAGCTGGCGTTAAAGTACGTAAACACCGCACGGTTAAATCGAGAGGGAAATGGCCGTGTGTTGACTTCATTATTAATTCAGAATAATTAAGAGAGCTTTTAGTTTTTACTCATTCACTTGATGACCTATTTACTAAAGTTCTACGTAACATATTGGAATTAAAAGCTTAAATTGTGCAGCTCATTGCGGGGCTAAAGTGAATTTTTGCTAAAGTGAACCTTTTAGCGAAAAGTATCAATTTTGTTGGGGAAGGTTATGTAAAATATACATTTTATTACTATTTTTTTACCTTCACGCTTCAGCGCTTTGCCTCGAGGAAAGACCAGATCGAGAAAAATTAGATATTAAATATTTAATTCATTCAATGGGAACCGAACCCACAACCCGTTGCGTTGCGTCGTAGCGTCGCGGCGTGCTGCGTCTATTAAGTTATTATTTAAAACTTCCAACTTTTGGGTTTTCCGAAAACTGATAAAAGTGGATCGCCAGTTTTTGCTCCGATTACATGTGTACCGTGCTGTCCCTTATGCTGTTTCTTTTCCATATCAATGATATGTAAGGGGATTCTAAGTTACATTGCTATACAGATGATAGCACCGTGCCAGTCTTTCTTGGGAAAACGTCAACCAGTGCTGAAATAAACATGTGACTTCTGTTGAGGCATCCCTCGAGAATATTTCAACTCAACTCCCAAAAGACACAAGTTTGCTCGTTAACCACTAAAAAAACCCCATATGTCATGTCACCAGTATTCGATAACAGTCCTCCTAAAGCCGCGCCCAGTATCATTATATTGAGTCATAGTGTTTCGAGTGACTGCCAGTATCATGATCATCTGGAAGACAAGGCCAACTTGGCTTCAAATAAACTGGGGTTCCCAAGTCGTTACGACATGGGCACCTCAAAAAGTGTGTCTATCTCCACAATAAAAGCTGGCAGCGCTTCAGAAGCTTTTCTGGTGCTACACGGGATCATGGGAGGCAGTTACAACTTTAGCATCAGGTGACCCATACGCTTATATAAGCTATATGATCTTATTAACGTTCAAATATATTAGTCAAAATATAAACTTAAAAACAATTATTATTCCCAACTTAACTCACCTGCGTATGTGGCTGAGCATGTACCGTCAAATGTGCACGCAAAACCAGATGCAGTCTCAACGTGACATGCCCATGTGCATTAGCAGCTCGACATGCCCATCGTCCATCATCAGAAAGCTCAGCTCGTCTAATGGTGAGAGCATCTGAAGATATGCTGTACCGTCCTCCGCCTTCACCCTCTCGGATCTCTCGGAGAACGCCGCCAGGTGTTTCCCGGTACCATCTAGGGAATATGTGTATATATCAATAATATTGTATATGAAAGAAGTGAGAAAACATCTACCTGCGAAGATTGTAGGTTCAATTCCAATACATAAAGAAATAACATTTATTTCTATCTTCGCTCTAAAAAAAATGAAGCGTATCCTTAAGTTTCCTCCACTCATGACTGGTATAGAAGAATTAGGTTCATCTTCAATCCTGCAGTGTCAAGACCATCTGGTTTCCAAAAATATATTTTTTAGAGTGTAGAGATATTTTTTATCTAGACCGTAGAAAAACTTTATCTACCATAAAATTACTGAAAATTGTCCCAAAAAGACCCCGATTTTCAGTATAAATCGTGAGGATTTATTCTATTTTACTACGAAAAGGGATATTCTGATTCCAAAAATAAATAACGTTATGAATGCTGATTAAACAAGCTTTAAGCTCCTTTGAATATTCATTTTAACACTCCGAATAATATCAAGTTAAAAGTTAGCGTGTAACATTATAATGTGCTAAGCGACTGATGTGATATTCACCATCTTTTCGGTAAATATATATATTTTCAAACATAAAAGAGTTTTTCCAATCTTTTTAGTTCAGTTTTTTTATAATTGAAGTATGTTTATGTTTATTTATATATACTTTTTTAACAGTTACTTGATTTTGTAATTTTACTTGATGTTTTGATGTTGATGTTTTTAGCCTGGTTTTCTGCTGTGCCAGGCACATGAGTAATCTGATACTAGATCCTGCATAAGCACGTTAGGCAGAGAAACACCTCTAGCCTGCAAGACATTTCATTCCCTACTTTCCATTCAATTTTCGAAACAATGCACTCTCTTTTTTAATTGGGAATCAACCCCACAACCTGACACGTTTACCGTCACACACTTGTGGCTCTGCACCGCGACTGGCTTCATCTCATTTGTAATTTTACTTGTTTTAAAAAATATTTATATTAAAAAGAAAGACTTTAAAACGGGAAACTAACAAAAAAAACGCAATAGAGTATAAAATTAGATTACCTCTAACACTTTTTGTCGATAGAAACTACATTTATATAGTTCAGTTTTATATGAAATGAAATAGGTAAATTGAAAAGACGAGAGAACTGTCGGCGTGAGTTCAAGTCAGCTAAACTCTAAGCAAATATTACTGAAACATTCCTTGAATGATAAAGTGGGGGTAGCGAATTGACGACGGTAGCGTTTTGTATAAAACAAGGTTTTACTACGGCTTCGCCACTGTAGTCGTGAGGATGTGGGAATAACTAAAAATCGTGCTATGACACATTGTAATTGCAAGACTTGTGTCATGACACATTCTAGTTTTAAGAATTGTGTTATGACTAATGCCACATTCTAATTCTAAGAGTTCTCGTGCTCGCCGTGATTTACAAATAAGAATATTTTTTCAATTCGAAGTAGTTCCTGAGATTAACCCGTTCATCCAAACGCACATGTGTGTGTGTGAGTGTATTGTAGCCAATGGAGACCACTTTCTTTGTAACAATATTTATGACAAGACTAAGTATAGGCTAAATTCTTTCCGCAATATAAAACAATTTTTTAAAGATAAAATATATTTTTACATCGATTGTTCGCCCGAGGGAGCTCCGTCACACTTCTACAGTGCGCTGCGGGCGGTGTATGACTTACTAGTGGTGATTGATAGATAGATAGCAACGAGTGTCTTTAAATAAAAAATATTTCTAAATCCATATAAAAAAACTATATAAAAACTAAATAACATCTATCTTTCAGACGGGTTAGATAACTACATGTCAAAAGAATGAGTGAAGAAGAATATTAAGCAAGAGTGAGCGGTGGGAGAAGCAGTAAGAGGAATCAGTTGACTGTCGAGAATACAGTATCGATGATACTAGAGAAAGGTCATTTAGGAACAGTAAAGCATGAGGACCTTCAGAAGGACGTGCCTCCCTTATCTCTGGTTGCCTTGCTAGAGATAAAAAAGTTCTAAGTACACTATGCAAAGTAAGCGAAATATGTTTTCCAAACAAAATCGACATCCTCTAGAATCAATCTAACATGAAATATGAATAGATTTACACAACTATCGTTCGTTCGGCGTTGATCTAATACATTAGGGGTGTAGTGGAACGTTGTAACATCCATACATATGTGACTCGTGATGTGCAGAAATGTTCTCGTTATTCGTATATACGAATGATTGATGATATATTTGAAATGCAAATACTTATCTGAGGAGGCCAGTGTCTGACTGTAAACGAGACAGTAGGTTCGATTCCTACTCGAGGGAATGAATTATTTTAATTTTCTCTGGTAAGATGGTACAGCGTGACTTTGAGTATCACCTCCCAAAACGCAATTTCTTGAAAGAGAAGAAAGAGCAGAAAGGGGGAACGGAGTGTCCTCACATTAGTAGGGAATATAAAGTGCAGCTGAGCCATTTTGGCCTCAAATAAAGTTATAATAATAATATTTTCTATAATTATTCAAACCCGTAATGTTTCTCATATAACGACAACACTCTACTCTAACATAAGGGCTGTAACGTCAACTAGTAAATTAATTAGAAAAAAAGAAACAGTTCCACCAATCAATGAAAATATTTCTCTATGATGTCCAATTTCCGTTGCGGTTTCAGAACTAACCACTCGACTTTTTTTTCAATATACATTCAAGTATAATAGCTTTATTGGGAAATATATTTTTTTTATATTTTATTTTATATTTCTAATGAAAAAATGTATTATTTCAAATAACGTTAGTTATGTAGTATTGGCGTTAGTAGTGGCAAACAACTCAGAAAATAGAAATATGGCACTTAGATAGGTTAGCAACACTAAGAGAGATAATAGAGATATTTAATATTGTTATTGTTCTAGTAACGAAGCAAAGCGTGGCGTTGAGTTCCACTACTCAACACGCTAAGCCTCAAATATTCGGCGGAAAATGGGGAATGGGAGTGTCTTATTAGGTATTAAGTTTCCAGGTCTCCTCTGTCTACTCTGCTATGTGCGTGATACAGCGTGAAGCTGAAAAAGAACTTAGAACGGATTATTCAAATTCCAATGGAAAGCCAGAGACAGCGTGAAGCTCAACAAATTGGTAGTACCTACAATTTATTATGGTCTATATACATTTTATATCAAGTTTCTATCATCAATTAGAAATTAAGGGCAAATTTTCAAGAGTTTTCGCCTCATTTAAAATTTCACGCCGAATCATTATTAATTAGGACATCCATTAAGGGAATTTATGTTAATTAGTTTATGCGTATTTTGAACGTCCCTTAGAAAATATTCTAGAGCTTTGAAAGGCGATCTTGATTAAATTAATTAACAAGTTACAACTTGTCGGCGGACGTCTCAACTTGTTGTCTTTGACAAACATGTTTAGGTAATGGAAAACTGATGTTTCAATGCTATGGATGTCTTTGGTAGCAAGTGTATTTGGTTTATTTTATGTGTATAGTGCACTCTTCTATTGAATTTCGAGTTGAATTGCAAAATTTGGTCCATTTATTTCGTTTACGACAGTTTCGTTTATAGCAAGCAGGGTAGGCAAAATAAAATAATTTAATATAATCTGTTCAAGAATATTGTTAAGTTAAGTTAAGAATAATATACAAATACCGATGTATTTGTATATTATTCTTCCAAAAAAGGAATGTAGGGTTTAATAAAATTATAGAGTTATTTCTTTTCTTGCCAATAGATAGACTTTTGACTCGTGACATCACAGAGAAAATTAAACTTACAATTTTCTTTTTTTTCTGATCTTTATTTTACATAAATATTGTATTTAAAAAAGAATAGGTAAATTTACGCCAATATAATTATTTGAATCCTCTGGCAATAAGACAAAGTGCGGTGTTTACTTCCGCAATTCCACACGCAAGGTTGCAAAATTGGTAAGTTCGTGGGAAATAAAGTGTTAGAGTAATACTAGCTTCCCACCGCCTATCCTGCTAAATGCGGGAGATAGCGGGAAACAGCGTGAAACTATAAAAACTAATAAATATAAATTATGGACAAGACAAAATAAATAGTTAATAATGTTATAGTTTGTCTATTGTTTATAAACCATCTTCATAACTAATGGAAAACTGATGTTTCAGTACCGACATATCTTTCGAAGCAAGCAAGAGAGCTTTCTGTATTTGATTTATACAATATTGTACTCTGATGCTGATTTTCCATTAATATTTATTAGTACTGTGAAGCTTCCGTACACTATTTAAGTCTACTATAAATTTAGCTTCTAGGAATTGACATATTTATTGACTAAAATAGATAGTTAGTGAAAAATATCTAATCTAAATTTATATGAATCTAGTTCTGTTGATAATACTATGATACTTTTATGAAAAATTGCAGGAAAACAGAGTGTCTTAACACTTGGTGCTCTGAATACCCGAGGGCATAAAATACTAGTATAGTAAAGAATAGTACTAGTATTATAACCACTTGCAGCTTTTACCTAAAGAATCGCTTTTATCTAAAGAAATTACCAGTAGAGCAGCTTTTTCCCGCATAGCAGGTTTTGCAAAGAGAACATAGTGTAAAGGCACTCATTTTCCTATCGTTAATAATTAAATTAAGACTTGGTCGAGTGACGGAACTTAACGCCGCGTAAAATTTTGTACCATCATTTAAAAATATTATCTGCAACAATTTTGTAAAGATACATATGTACATGAGTTGCCTGTAATACTTCAACAATGCTACTTTTACATAAAGAGACAGTTCTGTCAACTCACTGTCTATCAACTCACGCAATTAGCGCTATCAATCATTTTGAAAGGTTCTTCAATTATTATATAAAATTTAAAAATAGGTAGATTTTAAACCTATATTTTCATATTTAATTTACATTTTCTAGATTGATGAAAAATTATACAGGCTGAAAAAACTGTAATAATACCTTGGTGTATTATAAAATTAAGATGTAAGTAATAATTAATAAAATATTTTAAATATACAAAGAAACTATACATTATTTTAATTTATATCAATATCCTATTAATTTAGCGGGAGTCGTTCGTCTATTAGAATATTAACGTCTCGAGAGTCGCAGTCGAAAAGAACTCTTATGTACTAAGGTATATATACGGACACATAATATACAGATCAAAGTAAGCTTTGACCACATTTATGAAATTATTATAGAAAGATTATTAAAATGATACAAAGAAACGAACGCGTGTCAATCGTTTCATTGTCTCGCGGTGCGCTTGCGATTCGTAAGTGATGTTTGTATGGCGTTGAATGTACTCGTAGATGTAACGGCTTATACTGTAATTATATATACATTTTTCGCCTTGGCCCTTCTTTCATCCCCTCTGGGTCCTTTGCTTGTAGTGACCTTCCTCCAGTATCAACGATACTGTGTTTTTGAAGGCCAACCAAGGTTCTCTTCTCTTATCACTCAATTCACGATGTGCCCAATTTGATTCAAAAGATACCTACAGAACCTTATTACGCATAAAATCAACTTAAACTTAACTTTTTTTACGATAGGGTAATATTAAATAATGTTATTTCTTTTAGGAATATTAATAGAAAAATGAAAATTATATAATTTGTAATACATTAAGCCCTATTACTAGATTGTCTCTAGAGACTCTACTAGTTGAGTAATGAATAAAGTGCACTTTAACTCTTGTTCTTGTTATACTTAAATACTCTTATACCTTACATTTTTTTTCATTTTATGTACAGCAATTTAGATTAATAAGGTAATATATTTAAATTATTTAGGAAAATGGTACAGACTGATTGTCAACGCGAAAGTAGAGAGTTTGATCCTCCATACAGGAAAATAAATTATATTAATTTCTGTTGCGGATCTCAACGCTGCCTTTTTTCTGGTACTTTATTATGTTATATCTTAATTCAACTGAAAACTTCCTAAAAAGATGTCTTCACAAGTTTCACATGATGTTATTTAAATAGGTTTCAACAGCTAAACTAAAAGTTAAAATCCAATAAAAAGTTATATTCCCATAATGTTTCCATAGGAAATAGGTGAAACACTTAAAAACACTTGAAACAGAGCTAGTTAGCTGTGTAATGAGAGCGTTGTTGCTATAATTTTTACAGTGCAGTAAAACTTGTTCACGCACAGTGCTCGTACTGTTTACGAGAAAACATAAAATTTATTAGTAGGTACCAGTGACATGTTGTTAAGAATCTACACATATGTATGTACAAATATTTATAAAAGTCTTTTGTACTGACTGACCGTACTGACGAGTGACTGACAGTCAATGTACAGGCTAAATTACTGGACTTAAAAGGTTGAAATTGGATATCTAAATAGATTAGAAAGTTTAGGGCAACCCTAAAAAAGGTGCCAGCTATGACTAGTCTATACATGTTGTAAGCGATCGTTGTCTGTACATAGGAAATATATGAGAAGATCTAATTATGGGTGACATCTATCCTATTAATAAAATCCAAATAATGATTTTTTTGTTTGTTTTTCAGTTTCGATTTGTGTCTTTGTTGATTCTTTTGTAAGAAACGGCTAACCCGATTTAATGCAGTTTACTATACTCATTTTATATTATGTTTGTTATAATACTTATATACTAAACGCAATAAAGCTCAAAAGTTCAAAAGAATTTCTAGAATATTCAATCGTAAATTTTTTTAATTTTGTGGTGAGTATACTCGTAGATTTACAACGAACCAAAAACCATGCTCAGTGTAAATGTTCAATATAAAATTTTCAATTTCTCGAGAAATATATTCAAGCAATTTTTTTTATCATTTAGTCTGTATAATTTAAATTATTTTTCATTTATATCGTGTTTCAGAATATTTTGAATATAAAGTAATTATTGGAGTCACTTTTAAATTTAATTATAACCCATATGTATAACATGTATATCAAGAAAACGTATATATATAATGTATATTTAATTTTTAGTTATACTGTAAGTTAAAAGTTTTAGTTTCGGCCGAACCTGAGAGCAAAGCCGAAGATTCGGTTTCGGTTTCGGCTGAAAACCTTGTTTCGGTCGGATACTCCTTATAACGTACAGTGGTAGCCTAATGCTGAAAAATCGAAATGATCGAATTCACATTTTTTCCTTTGAATATGCTTCCCAGATTGAATTTGTTTTTAAAATTTCTTATAATTCCGCAGACAATCTCGAGTTTTTGGATTATCTATCCCTTGAAATTAAGTACGCAAATATAAATATTTACATATTGTATATGTAAGTAGGTTTGATTTGATATCAACACGTTTATCTGACCCTCACGTACCTCCTAAAATTCCCATATAAACATCATGGGCTAGTCTCCTTAAAAACCCCATAAAATTTGTCGAATAAAATGAGGAAAGCAAGAAAAAAAAGTTTCGTAATCATCGTAAATTATATGTATGCACATTTTTTTTACTTCGAACGGTAAGGAGTCTAGATTCGATTTCGACTCGGGGAAATGAACTATTTACATTTTCCAGTGCTGGTAGATAAAACGCGGCGATGAGTTTCGCCACTGAACAAGCAATGTCTTGAAAAGTAGGTGGTAAGTGGGGAAGAGAGTGTCTTAACACTAGGTTCCCTCTGCCTACCCTGAAGAGAGACATTACGGGATCGTGAAGCTGCTTCAATATATTAATCATTTTGTTAGACCAAATAAGAATTTTCTTAAAAATGTTATTCCACACTAACGATAGAAAAATATTTTTTGAAAACATAAAAGTTTTGAAAACAGCGCGCCTTGACATTGAAGTTTCGTGGACGGTTTCCAAGAGGCGACCGTGTGAGCCTCGCTTCGTTCAAAATTTTTAATATGTTTTCTGTAATATTTTTCAACATCTAATAATTTTTTTACGGATTTTCTAAATAAATATATTACAGCAATATAAAAAAATCTATTATACAGTAAAATTGTGATATAATTGAACAAAATTCTAATAAAACTGTAAAATAACTAATTTCACAGCTAAAATGAGTGTGATATATTACTTTCAAATATAATTTTTTACTTGAATATTATTATATATATTCATATAACACACTTGTACTGGAGAATGTCTGTCTGTACACAGTGGCAGACTACGAATAATATGGACATTCGAGGAGACCTACTTGTAAACCTCCATTTAAAACTGACGATTATGTTTATGAACTAGCGACCCCCTTGCGGCTTCGCCCGCTTTTACTACTGGATTATTCATATAATGTATGTTTGCAAAGCACTTAAGATAATGTGAAAATTAATTAAACTGTAATGCAACCCGCATTTTCGTAGTTTCAATAAGGATTTTCCAATTGTTTTACTCGGCAAGGATTTTTTAGTAGGTACCGTAATTTTAAATCTGTGCTACTAATCTTTTCAAGTATGTACTTATTAAAATATATTTAAATGACTATTTTTAGATAGTTAAATGACTATTTTTAAACGGAAGAAATTATAAACAAAAGTCTACCTACTAATAACTACTACAAAAAATGTGAAACCAAATATATCGCGCTGAAATAATACATTCAACTCCAATTATCCAATACGTGTAAACGCATCTAAATCTTCGTTGCTATAAAGGCAGGCGGGTTTTTTTTTTCGAGCTTGTGGTTAATACTGAAGAGGGTATTCTGTCCCTGATGAAAAGCAAGCACTACGTGGCTGCCTGTGAGGAAAATTAAATAGAATGCATTGGCCGGGAATCGAACCCGGGCCCGCGTGGCAGGCGAGCATTCTACCACTGAACCACCGATGACTGCTCATGACGCGCTTGTATAAGCAAAACTTCGCGGGGCGCGTTTCGCAGCAAGGATTTTTTGAAATTGTAACAACTTCTAAAGTACTTATTAAAATGAAAAAACAGTAAAATACAGTTTTGATCTACATTAAATGACCAACGTAACTAATATACTTATTTATATGCTGAGAGTAAGGGATAAGTGAAACTTGAGTAACATACAGCTGATGTGTCAACGGCGGGATGTGTCAACAATTAAATGCGTTTTTCTCTAAGACTATTCGCAATTTCGAAATAGTGTAAAAAGCAAATTTTATCTTCGTTTAACGTAGAAAATTAATAAAGTATTTTAAAGGATAAGGATTAATACCATTATGAAAAAATATCCCTCACAATAAAAAATATATTGAAATTACTATTTTTAGACAGAAATATGATCACTACACGTTATTCTTAAAAGATAAAAATATGCTCTCGCGGACTTTTTTGTAGATCTTATTAAGAGGAACAATACTCCAGTACATTGTTTTCATGTAGTACTTACCATTAAAGCAGCGCATGCGCGAAAGTGTCTCAACGGGTAGGACTTTAGACACATTTATCGTATTTATGTTAATTTACATAAGAATATACAAATAATAAACTATATATAAACCTTCCCTGAGAAATACTCGACCTAATGGTAAAAACCGCATAAAAATCCGTTGGGTGGTTTAGAAGAAGAAGAGTTAGAAAGTTCAGACAGACACGAAAAGCGACTTTGTTTTATAAGATATAGGATAGGATAAATAATTTCTATAAAATATATGATTTATGTTACACATTGTGTTTTTTTTTTAAATATTATTTTAAGGTTTATTAATCGTTATTTTCAGACAGACGGACAACAAATTGTTCAAGGAACAAGGGTTCCGTCTCTTTCCTTATGAGGTATAGAACCTTTAAAATGGATTAATTAATTTAGTTATCTATATTGTTATGCTCTAAGTAAATAGTAATTTAAGTGTTTTGGGTAATGTCACCCAATGATACATTGGGAACAGAGTATCTCAAATCCAGGTTCTCCCTGACTATTTTGTTATATGAGAGATACAGTATCAAACTAGAATGAAGCTTTATTGAACATACAAACACGCATACAATCTTTTTGTATCATTATACTTTTCAATTTCATTAATAATATATTTAGCTTAGCTCCTTAGCCCTCATGATTTAAATTGGAAGTTTAGTCGGCAGTTTAATCTTTGCATCTGATTAGCCTCTCTAGACGCACGGTAGCGCGTTCAGCCAAGTTCGGTAAAGCAGAACTGGCGAGCAGAACCGTGTGTTACACGAATCATTTGAAGCCACTTTTGACGCTTTTTTAGCGCGTTAACTCAGAAACTATCCCACATAAATCTCTGAAAATTAGCTCAAATATTGTGACTCGCAACTTACTCAGAAACTGCATCAAATTTCATAAACATAGTGTCTTAACAGTAGGTTCTCTCTGCCTATCCTGCTGTGTGCACGATTACAGCGTGTAGCTGATTTTAAACTAATTTAAAAAATTTAAGTTTAGTATGTACTTACAATAATTCTAAATTTTAAATTTAGAATCATTGTAAGTACATACTACTACATACATACCATTAAAAATACAAAAAACAAATCCAGTAGTTTATTAGGATTAACAGTCAGGACTTATAAGTAATTCTTCAATTAATTAAATCTTCGCCAAGAACCCCTAATATTTTAAAGAGGTCTCGACTGTTAATCCAAATAAACTATTGGGCTCCTTTTTTTATGCAGTCGGGGTTTTTTTAAATATTTTTTTATGTTTCATTGTTTTCATTTCAATATGTTGTAAAGTATTAATTATGGGCTGCATGCGGGGAGTGGAGTACCTACTTATTTACTAGGTTTTCATTCCATATGACTTGTGCCGTACGCGCATACGCATCATAACCTTTAGGCATTAATGTATGTAACTAAAGCTGCTTAGTCTTTGTACGAAATGTCTATATGAGTGTTACTCTTTGCATGCTGTACTATATAAGGCGAAGCCGAATTAACTATAAAGATAGCACCAATTGTGTACCAATGTAATTGCAATAAATAGTGACTACGCTCTGGTTTCTTTTTTTTAACCCGAATAACGTAGTATACGTTATATACTTAATAATACATGTAAAAAAAAACAAAAAATATATGCAACTTCATTTATGTATTAAACGTATATCATCAATCATATTCGGTTGTTTTATTACATAAAAGGAGACAATTAAGAACTTCCGCTATGACTCCGTCTGCTACTTTTTTCTGATCCTCCGCTATGACTCCGTCTGCCACTTTTTTCTGATCCTCCGCTATG
>JAEBDU010000011.1:732767-747456 GCA_016802625.1 Heliconius numata | reverse complement strand
GCTATGGCTTCGTCTTCCGCTTTCGCTTTTACGCGTAAAGTAACACATGCCATTATACTCCTCCTGTCCTGGAGGACATCCAGCAGCTCGCTTTAAATCCAGACTTGAATCGTGTTCTGCTTCTACTAAACACATTGCGCCCAAAATCACCACCAGCAAAATCAAGATTTTGTTCATTTTTTAAATCCTGCTCCTAATGTATTGAAAGTGAATGTTTAAATAGGAATAGCTAGCTTCTTTTATACTTGATTTTGTTTTCATTATTGGGCCGTGAAATTCTTTATTTCACAGTTATATTATATTTCTTGTTAAATGGTATTGTCATTTTACAGTTGATCAAAATTTTTTATGTTGGTGTCTTTTTAGGGTTCCGTACTACTACTAAAAACAAATACAGATTTATTATAAGTATAGATATGGAATGCTATTTATATTTGCAGGCAAACTCATGCCTTGAGTTCATTCAAATGCCGATAACTTTTTTTTAATGAACCGATTTTGATGAAACAAACTTTAGATGTTAAGTTGAGGTAAAACAAAGCAATTGGTGAAAGTTTTAAGTAAGTCGGTTCAGTACTTTCGGAGAGAAAGACAGACAGACAGACAAGAAACTTAAAAAAATATTTTTGCTTTCTATTATTCTTTTTAAGTGTCCCTCTATCCATTTCAGTTAAAAATACAAAATGTTAAGATAATATAAATACTTGGGGTAAGGTAACCATTTAAGGGGTTCATATTCTAAATAAATAAGAAAGAAATATATTAGAAAATTTATATTAGCTTTAAATTCAATTGTAATTCGACATAAGTTCTAATAAAACTGTGAAATGGCATACTTTATTGCAAAAATTCTTTGTACTACTGTATAAAGTTCTAGTTTATAGAAAGTATACAAAGGGAACCTAGTGTTAAGACACTCTTAGGTAGCGTAATTCAACGCCGCTAGTAAATGTGTTATTTAAGTATGGATATTTGCTTCAAAATGTATAAGATATTATATATTATAGGTTTAGCTGCGTTTGCGTCACTGTATCTGGTAGTGGGACAGGATTCGATAGTTGGACAAAATTATCAAAGTCCCTGCCCTCCAGGACAAGTGAGATACAATGGTGAATGTGTTTACACTTGAAGTAAATGTTTGCTATATTATATGTTTACTTTACGACTAGTGAATTAATTAATCATTATATTTTAAATACATAAAATACGTATTATTATATCTTTTATTTTCATGTCTCTTTTTCTCTTTTGTTTTGCTGGGAAAGCGTTCAAAAACATTACACAACTATTTTTACGACATCCCTATTTAAATCTATGATTTAGTAAGTATATTTCTTCACGCTGTATCCCGCAGGTCAGACGAAGGAGTCTAGTGTTAAGATACTCCGTTCTCCATTTTCCTCCGACTTCTGTTCGCATACGCGTGTTAAATGGCGAAACTCAATCCCGAGCTTTGCCTCCACAAAAGAGCGAAGAAATGAAAATATAAATAAAAAAAATATTTCATTTCCTCGAGTGGGGATCGAACTTATACCCTACCCTATAACCTACTCGTGTCCTTGGGCCACAACTGGGCGTAGTAGGGCGTAAATATAGTACATTAGTCCATGAAGGACCTCTGTCACCATTACGTTATTGTTTCACTAGCCATCACGTCGACGTAAGATGAAACGCCTAATGAGAGTGATAAATGATATTATGATATCGCGTATTATGTCTCTTAATGGAATTAAAGGCATTTTTATGGTTCCTTTTTACATTTTGTTGGGTTAAAGTCGACTGCGAATAGAAGTCATTTCGTTTTTTTATTATTTGACTGACTGAACAGAACTCTCGCACCTACTCTACCGCGTACAAAAACTCTAAATTTATTTCTAATCAGTTCCTTCGTGAGTTCGAAGTAATTCATATTTTTTAAATTCTGAATTTTAAGGACGTTTGTTATTTACGGAACTGTGAGTTCTACTACATGTTTTAGGCTCCTAGAGTAAAACCTGTTCAGGAGCTGATTCTAAAATTGAGTAAGGCTATTATGTAGATTTTTTAAGCTGTTCTTATTAATTGTTTGTTGGTATTCTATTTTACATAAAATTAGTAAAAATTTTCCATGTTGACGCTAGGATTACTCTATCAACAAGTGTTTAGCTCTACCTCCTGCTTCCCTAAAGAAACAGTTCGACTATTCAAAGAATTTACCCTGTCTCATTATTTCTAATTATTGTAAAATATATTAATTTTTTTAGATAATACCTATATAACTCAATGTTTGCGTAAGATTCGATGCAACTATTGTATAAATTAGAAATGATATATGACCATTTCAATTTATTTCAATTTAATATCTATAATAACTTTTCATAAGAAACATATAAATTATAAATCGATTAGAAACAGCTGATATAATCTATATATATAAAAGGACTTGTCCTCACTGACTGAGGTAAGACGCACCCACAGCCGTAACCGCTAATAGTAGAAACGTGAAATTTGGACAGATGTTTACTTTCGTAATCTGGACATCCACTAAGAAGGGATTTTGAAAAATTTTTACCCTAAAGGGGTGAAATAGGGGTTCAAAGTTCGTATGAAAAAAAAATTAAATCGGGACCGAATTTTATAAAATTTGAAATTCAGACTCTTAAAAGTATTTCATTGAACACATGTTTCGTGGTTTATTAGAATTCACCCCTAATTACGCAAGCAAAGCTGCGCGCGTCCGCTAGTATTTTATATAAATACGATATTTCCGTAAATCTATATGAATTCAGCATAAAATATAAAAGGACAAATGTATATAACATTTATTTTCACAATTTTATTTTATTATTTTTTAACACTTTGCTATGGGCAAGTGAGTGGTGCGGATCTGAATAGTGCAGAGTGTTCTCCGACGGACTACTCACGTAATGACAAAATCTGTCCAATCGTGATGCCATGAAATATAATTTAGAACTATAATTAGTTTTTTATTTTTTCTTAATATTTGGATCATTAGGTTATTTACTTCAATCACTACATTTTAGTGAAAACGACAGAACACCTTATTGTATCTAACTGAACCCTTATTATATAGGCACAAACACTTACGCAGATATATTTGACAATTGCTTTAAAATTGTGAAACTTGATATTAATTGCTTTTGAGTTTTTTTGGTTGAACACCCTAATCTTAAGCCCTATAGTTACTTTGGAAGTGAAAAAATATATTTTTGTAAAATATTCCGTGTCAGAGTTTAAATTATTGAAATGTGTCATGTGTCAAACAATGCTTTTCGGGACGAAGCTGTGAGTAAAAATAGTCAAAATATATAATACAAAGAAATGAATGTAAATAATACGAAACATTGTTTCCCTGATGAACTTTTTGCGCATCCCAGTTAACGTTGGGTTGCTAGAGGTTAACGACTGTACAACAAAAAGCCGGACGTGTCATTTATTTTCTGTATTTTCCCTGACACGACTATTGCGAAAATTATATTATTGTATTTTTATATGAAAAAACCTTCAATTTAAGTTAATGCTTATTATTATTTCTTATTTTCTTTTGTGGATCAATTGTGTATTTGATTGGAATTAAAATACACGCAATTTTTAGAAGTAAGTTGGTGGAGACAGTGTAAATATGAATATATTTTTCATTTTTACATTTTTTTAGATTCACCTATAAATAGCAAGGTAAACATTTAGTTCCCAACTTGCAGCCTAATTTTAAAAATATTGCGTGATGAGTAGTGGAAATCAACGCCACATGATATGTGGCGTTGATAAACCGGAGTGAGAAAATGAAAACAATTAAATATAATTATTCTTCCAAATGAGGATCGAAACTATAATCACCATCTTTACAAACACGCCACGACGGCCTCAATTACAATATGAACGTTAAAATAAATAAATCACATATACGTTGTTATAATTAATTATAATAAATTATAACTTTGAATTTTGAATGAAATATTTAATATTTATGTCCTCGCTCTGGTAACACAAAGCGCGGTGTTGAGTTCCGCTTCCATCACGCAACGCTTTGAGAATTCAGTGGAAAGTGGGAAACAGAGTATCTTATCACTGAGTTTGTTCTGTCTGCTATCTTGCACAAAGAATACAGAGTGAAGCTAAAATATGTATATTTGTTGAATGTTTTAAAAATAGCTGCTACCTAATTAAAATAAAATGTTAAAGTAAATTTCCAACAGATTTTTTTCAATTAATCACTCGGGCTAGTATTCTTTGTGAAGCGGAAATTACCTGTCACGGCGTTTTACAAAAGAAACGTTTTTAAAATGTGCTCCTTAACATGGAAAAATAGAGAGACATTCTTATTAAGTATTTAAAATATTAAAGTTAAAAAGCTCAATTCGTTTCCTTATTATAGAGCATTTTACACTTACGGAACCCCTAATAATTTTGGGACACTGAAATTTAATAAAAAAATGTTTTTTTTTGTGTTCACCACTTTCACACAAAACACACACATACACACACCCACACACAATGTTGCGCTTTGTACCAGAGAGGGTAAATTTTTGGCGTAAAAATGTTACAAAAAAAATATGATCAAAATAATAACATAACAGAAATGTTCGAACAAGCTCGTATCTATTATGTTAGAATTTTAAATTGTAAATAACATTTATGTGCCCAAGATTCCAAATTTCTGATAGTCCTATGAATTATATCCATGTAACGGATACTTTCATGAGTAAATTATGCAGAGCACATCCGGTGGGCGGATATTGTTGTGAACAGCTCCACGGTTGACTGCCCTAATGCATGGAACACCATAAGCTGTGGTAAAAAATACTTGTAAAAGCTTGATATTAGTAGTTTAATCTATACTTATAATTTCTACTACGCCAAAAAATGAAAATAATTTTTTCCTCCGGGTGGATATCCAATTCTACAGGCATCACGTTTACAACCGGAACTGTTCAACATTGCTAACATACATACGAGTACGTTATCTACAAGAAAAAAGAACTTTATTCCTAATGCTAAGCATTCCCAAATCCCAGTCATATTAGTTCATAAACGTGATACGAGATTAATAGTTCCTTCAGGCTGTTATACAAGTATATAGCGGTTGTACCAATACTTAAGCGTAGCTATATAACCCTTGGGCCCTTTCAACTTTCGTCTATATCGCAAAAAGAACGACAGTTCGTGTATTAAATGTTTATAAGCATAAATAAACATTAAGGATTTGTGGTTATGTAGAATATTAGTAGAAGTGCCTCTGGGGAATTAACATTGTATTTTATAAGATACTTAATACAAAAATAATATGTACTCGTATACGTTTTAATGTATTCGTTCCCATTAATAAACTTCTGTTCTATACTTTCCGTCGAATTCTGGATACTTCCGTGTTGAGTGGCGGAACTTAACGCCGCGCTATGCGCCAGATTGAGGAAAATGAAAATATCAACTATTTAATTTACACGAAAGGGAATTTAAAAATATCCTAATTGATATATTCTTTTGTAAACATGTTTTGAGTTGCCAATTGGACTTGTCGCTACGACCGGCTTCAAAAGTGGTTACGAGCAGAAGATCCGCCAAGAATTTTTTCAGTTGCTCTTTAAGAAGCTTGCATTTATTATTTTATTTAAAACTTACGTGATAGCAGGTAGCGGATTAGCGTGAACCAAGCAAGGCAAGACGGCGTCACCTCCACGTCGGGCGGTCGCTTCCCAAGTACCAGGTAATACTGGTCGAGGCGCTGCAGATGCACTCATGGCTAGAAATAATACATAAATTAAATCATAAAAAATAAGATTTTTATTATAGCTTCAACGAGTATTGTCACTCTACTACTATGAGTAAATTGCGTATTGCATGGTGGAACTAAACGCCGCGTTTTTTCTTGTTGCCATAGCGAGAAAATTAGAAATGGAACACACAACCGTGCTGCTGCGCCACTACGTCCTCAATCTGACATTTCAATCAGAAACAAACTGGGTAGTAACTGACATAATTATGTTCATATCTTCAATTCGAAGATCTATCCAATTGGCCCAACATTGATTAGACCAGTCATCAAAATAATACGGACATCTGGCTGTCTATACTACTGTATGCTGGTGCGAGGGTGACAATCGAAATTGAATGTTTAATGTGTCCTGCGAAGCGTGAACCAGGTCATCTGCACATTCATCAATTTATGCCTCAGGTGAATGTTCCTAACTCAAGTTTATGTAATTATTAGTGTGCAAGATACAATTTATATAATTACCTATATATAGAACTTTTAGTTTTAAGCATTTCATGGCCTACGTTGTAAGAAAATGAAATATTTGGTTAAAAATAATGACATCCTTTCAAGGAGATTAAATTTTAAAAGTATTTGATTTTTCAACATGGAATTAGTTTCCGTTACTGGGCCCTTCGTATAGACGTTTCTAAGTCCATTGATAATTTGGGTCTAATACAAGTACGAGCGGGCGAAGCCGCGCTTGGGTGGCTAGTAATAAATATATATTAGAATACTTACGTGCAACATCAACATTGATAGGTGAACTCTGTCGCCTCTCTCCAGTGAGTGAATCGAGGACGGAGCAGGAGTACTGAGCACGAGAGTCATCGATACGAACTGACCGGACTATCAATTTCCACCCGTCGTCTACAAGGAGTGTTGGCCCGGCTATAAAGAAACATAACATTTTAGCTGTTTGTATATAATAATTACCATTTTTTAACGAAAAAACTCAATTAAAATTATAAATTGAGGAAAAAATTCGAATAAAAAACACAGGCTTAAATAACAATCCGATTGTATTTCTAAGACGTTTATATACAATGAGACGAATCAGAATTACTTTACACGGACACCGAAAAAGAAAAAGATCCTTAGTCTATAACCAATATTCAATTAAGGGATCTCACGGGAAATTTGAATTAGGAGGAAAATTTTATGAAACAAAGGCGGAAGCGAAACTGGAGACCTGCCAAACAATGTTACTGGGGGTGTTAAAGTTTTTTAGGGTTTCAGGAAATTCAAACCAGAACGCTGAAGCCGCTGTCGAAGCATTTTAAAACGAAACTACTAATAATACTTACAAAACGAAGGAATATTTTATAAGGTAATACTTACAAAAGTGATCGCCGGCTGATATAACTGCGTCATCTCTGTACCATGCAGCTACAGATGCGTGGTCTCGTACTGCAGTGGGTACGGCACAAGTGAGAAGAGCTGGACTGCCGACTTCCGATGGCGTTGATGTTATGTGGACTTGCCAGTCTTGCCATACAACTGCGAAATTATAACAGGCTGTAGAGGTTTTAAAGTATTCTTAGTAGTTTTATAATTTTGAGGTTTGAGCTGTCGTGATGCAGTAGGATAGCATTAGGGAGAGTGAATTATCTTTTTTTCCTACTGTGTTGTGTGTTGTGTTTGGTTGTGGTGATGTGGTCACAGTCATCACTTAACAGACAACCACGTTCACTAAGCTACAATGGCGTCTGAAATCTAATATTAAATAAGTATTCGTTGTAACAAAAGATATACAAATATACCTTCATTTTGAATGCTGGATGCAGATTCAAAGGCGTCTGAGCTAGAATTATGATGTAAATCAGAATTATTCATAGAAACTATACTATAGTGTATATTAATGTTTTACTAATGACTGTATTTAAATTATTTCAGCATAAAGTACTTTGAAAATTGAAATTACTTAATTATTTAGCTTGGAAAAAATAACTTTTAACTAACTAAAATTATTAGGAAAATATTGTTATTTTATTCTGGGTATTAATAATTAATAAGTATAAATAAAAATTCGAAGAAATTGTTACTCTTTCTTTCGCTTTTACCGACTTCAAAATAATCATATGTATGTTATATATATATCAGTTTAAATAGGACTTCGTGCTTGTGTGTATGTTAGTTTGTTCATAAGTTTCTCGGAAACTTAGTTATGTCTTTTGTCTTGTATTGAATCAATTTCATGCATTTAAAGTCGGCTTAGTTGTTATAGATAGATAGCTTTTAAGTACGATATCACATTTAAAAAAAACATGTTAATCTATTAAATAAAAATATTCCTAGCAATGTTAAAAGTCTTACACTTTAAGGTAAGTACCGTTGCATGATAAAAATACACAAAGTAGATATTTTAAAACAGTAATGTATTTATGTATCGACATCCATTCGATAAATAAAGGAAGTTACGGCCATAAATTTACATTCAAAAAGCTATTTGTTTTATGAAAAATTTGTATGAAACACGTCAATATCCTTCATGTTGATCAAAGGAGCTTCCACCTCGACGGCTATTGCTATTTAAATTTCCAATTAAATATACTATTCGAGGCCGTAGTGGCGCAGCGGCACAATGGTGTGATTGTAACGCGACAGCTGTGGGTTCGATCCCCACTCCGTTCCCCACTTTCCGCCGAATTCTGGGGGCATTGCATGCAATTCACCGCCGCGCTGCCTTGCCTTGAAAATTTTCTCGCTCTCGTAATAAGGCGAGGTATTGACTTTCGCCAAACAACACGCAAAGCCTCGAGCAATAGGCAGAAACTGCGGGACGGAGTGTCTCAACACTAGGTGTACTCTGCCAACACTGCTATAAGCTGGGTATAGCGTGAAACTATATTTAATTTTTTACAATGACACCATAAAAAAAATAGATTCCTATCTAATAAAAAATCGAATAAATAGTACATAATTTATCCGTTTAAATATCTAGCAAATACAGGTAGAGTCACTAGTATATTATGAAGCAATTTAACACCGAACAAAATAATTAAGAATCGGAAACGGTAAATCAGTTTAGTCGGCAACACCCGGCGAATACGGCGAATCCGGATTTACATGAAAAATATTTTTTTACTGTGAATTTGAATAATTTCCTACGTAAGGGCAAGTACTGGGGAACGAAGGAAAAAATAATTGTTTAGAACGATAGAGCGGAGTACAATAGAAAAGTTAAAATAAATTTACGTTTATAATTTTATTTAGCTTTTTTTTTATTTTAACTACGGCTTCTCCAAATTCGAATTCCATATACTTATTTTGATGATATAGAGATTTTTTAAATATTTTATTATTTGACCTAGATTATCTTTAAATGTTGAAGAGTGAAAAATGAAGATATATATCTATTTTTTTGTAGCTTCACGCTGTATCCCGTCCATACACAAAGGGATTCTGGGAACCTAGTGTGACACTCACTTACTGACACATACTTTCATGTCCCAATTTCCGCTAAATTCTCGAAACATTGCGTGTTGAGTGACGGAGCTTAACGCTGCACTTTGCCTTCATTACCAGAGTGAGGAACAAAAAAAGATAAACGAAAGTATAAAACATTTAATTTCGCCGAGTGGCAATCGAACCCACAATCTCTCAGCTTTACAGTCGTCGCCACAAATACAAAATAGCTTTTTGTATACCACTTCAATATCTTGGGTTTTAATTACCCAATCAATAGTGATAACGGGCGAAAGCGCTTCGTCTTATCTGTCACTGTATTTAAAATGAAAAATGGTACTCGATCCTCTATAGAGTTGATTGTGATAAATGAAACATCGGATGATTCGTTTTCATTTGTCATGCAATTAAGTTTTTTCTTATAAAATATTTTTTTATTAAAAATATTTCCAAGTTCTTTTAAAATTAAATGCAGCGTTCAGTTTCGCCACATAACACGCAATATCTTAAGAAATAACGTTAGTGTTAGTACATGTACTAAGAGTGGGAAATAGAACGATTTATGTCAATATTAACACAGCATCTGACACACAGTCTTAACTCTAGGTTCTCTCTGTCAACACTGCTATGTGAAATAAAGAGTGAAGCAAGATTTTTTTCTTATGTAAAGGGAAATTCATATTAAGGAACACCGTCTCCCATTCATACATAGAGGAAGTAAATGAAAATAACTCATTCCCCAGAGTGGGAATTAAACCCACAATCTTTGCGTTTACAGTTAAACACTTTGTCGCTGCGCTACGACGGCCTCAATAATATATGGAATTTATTCGTACATACTTAGATATATATATATATTTTTATTTACCATAATGAGAGTCTATAAAGATAATGAGATAAGCCAGTAGCGTAATCTCCTAACTAAATCCCATTACGTCAATAAATAGCCTCCAGGCGTAATCAACTTTGCGTATCCATATTAGGTTAAAAGGCATATTGGATACCGATATCACAGGAATTAGATACATGTTTATGAGATGTTGCTGATTTATGTTGGGTTCGAATAGCTTTTTTCTTTTTTTTCCATATTCACGCAGTATCCCGCATGTAGGAAAGTCAGCAAAGCCACTGTCAAGATTGGGGTATCTTGACAGTGGGTTTTGCAACCCCCCTTTTTTGTTAATTTGCGTGTTTAGTCGTGGAACTTGTGTTTTTCCTTGCCTAACCCTCTAATATGCAGAATACAGTATGAAGCAAGAAAAAAATATACATTTTTGTATTTTTTGGTGTATCTTAAGTGCTTTGCAAACATACATTATATGAATAATCCAGTAGTAAAAGCGGGCGAAGCCGCAAGAGGGTCGCTAGTTATTTAATATTTCTGCCTCTCGCACTGGTCTCTGATCGATTCGCTCAATAAAAAATAGAAAATATAATTGTATAACAAAGTATAGAAATACTATAAATACTGTACCGATTAATTGCACAGAGATATTTACATATCCATACATCTGTATTTACACAACCTTTATCATCTATTTACAAGTTTCTAAGAAAATCTCAACTTTTATGAATAATTCCGATGACCCCAGTTCGGATCTTGTTTCGCAGCATCCCTATCTCGACCTCTCTATTCAATTAAACTTTCGAATTTGGATATTGAATATTTCAGGTAATTTCAGAGTTGCGGCTGTTACGCAAGCTGTGATTCTTAGTAGATTAATTATTTTGAGGAATTCCTTTGCCAAGTCGCAGATATATCGCCTCCTTCAAGCTAAAGAGACCATTTTTTTAAAAGACACAAAAAAATAATAAAATTACTTCCAGCAAATTTGTTTATTTAAATTTTATTATATCTCTAAAGTAGTATTTTGGTTCTTGGGGTACTAAACGGCTTCTTAGTTTATCTGTGATGTATATTGGTTTCAATTATTTTCAAGAGCATATACGATATCGAACCCCCAACCATCGCGCTTACAGTCAGACGATGAGCTTTTGCGCTTTCCCTTGTAAATAATTATAACCTCTAATTAACATTCTTAACTGAATCACGTAAAATTTTCGGTTCTTAAATGTCTAAATTAAAACATTATTATCTAATTCAAAGGCAAAACGACAATCCCAGTAATAAAGACGTTCACAATTCGGTACAATGAGCAGATTAATTATCATAACGACGCTACGTAGCAACAATATTGTAAATAGAATTTTATATTATTTTATTTTAGCACATTGTAGTTCTTTTTTGTGGTAGAAAAGCGGTTTTTTTTCTTAGGATTTTTTTGTAGACCTTCACTTGAAATTGCCTTAAAATTTTCGAGTCTTGGCATACGCCACTCAATACTGAGTGGCACAACTCAACGCCGCGTTTTGGTTGAAACAGAAATTGTTTTTTTATTATATAGAAAATACACACAAAAACCGCCTTGGTATTTGCTTCTTGTATGATTGTAAATGCGAAGGTTGTGGGTTCGATTTCTATTAGATGAAATAAATTATTTTCATTTAGTCGCTGTAATACTGTATTTATTTTATTTGTAAAAAAGAAAATATCCAAAATACACATTTGCAATAAAGATAATTTACTCTATTAGCGAGCTTATACTCTAACGGCCGTTACGTAACGCCTTCGTTATAACGACGTAACGATAACGACACTCCCCAGGCACAATAATATGAGGGTAAAATAAATCTATGTATTATTATGCTGGGAATGTCCTATTCTGTTTGAATTATAACCCGTGCAAGTTACGTAATTGTTGTGTGCTTTGCAAGTGTATTATACAACGTGACAATTTTAATTGTTATGTTAATCGTTTTGTTGATTCAAGTTGTTGGTTGCAGGTGAAAGTTAAATAGTATTTGTAATTTTGTATTGGAGTAAGCACGTATGACAGGGTAGGCATAGAGAGATAGTGTTAAGACACTTCCTTCTCCGCTTTTCAAAGGGATTTGAGACATCCACGCTTGGGGGCAATGAATTTTTATCATTTTCCTCTCAATACGCAGTCTTAAAAATTTGGGTCATGCATGGGAAATAAAGTGTTATAACACTATCTTTAACTACTATAATATTATGTAGGTGATATTTTTACCAATTTTTCGCTAAAACTAGGTCGATTGTTATTACTACTAGTATTCTATATAGATTCTAATCTATACAATATATGGGGCCATTTGTTCTCTAGAATATCAGCGATGAAGCTATCTAGTAAATAACATCATAAAAGTAATAACGTGAAGCTATTGTGGAACAGGAGCAATGAAAAACATTTATGATGGTAGCCAGTTCAATTCCTCGGGATTTTTTGTTGATAGTTGGGTGACAATATATTCGTAGTGCCAAGTCACTCCGTTCTACGCTTTCCAAACGATTTTGTGACTTCGTGAATAGAAATTATGTGAGAAGTCAAATAACCTGAAAAATCCATAGAAAAGGATAGCGACTGCTAAAAAAACTATACTAGTTAGGTTCTAAACATAGTCAGCTCAGTTAGTGGAAGCTCAAAAGGCATACGGTAGCTCACTGAGGTTAGGCATGCGGTTGCAAAAGTCGATGTTAATGTAGAAGAGTGCGTAGGTATTTCTATCTGATGAAATAAAGTAGGTTTATAAGGATTACATTTTTTTGTAGCAAATGTATAAAGCGGGAGAATCAAAATAATTTAGATAGGTATATTTAATAATTCCTTCGAATGGAGATTGAACACTTTTGTTAAATGTTGTGCTGCTATATTTCGACGGCCATATATTTTTTTCTACATACCTATGTATGTATGTAGAAGTCTACCTATAATATATGTATATGTGAAAATATATACTAAAAAAGAATTATAAGCGAAATTTTAATTATTTTAAATAATATCTATCATCAATTTTCCAGACTTAACAATAAAATTTGTACAATGTCATCCATGAATTAATAAGAGATTAAAGTGATTTATTGTCTCGTCTTTGTTTTTTTTAGTTTTACTCTGTATTACAAAATATATAATGGGCAGAGAAAACCCAGTGTTAAGACTTAAGACTCACTTTTTTACTTTCCGTCTAGTGTTTATTCAACACCTTGTGTGTTGAGTAGTCAAGTTACTTCTGTATATCCTACTCTTTGACGATCAGAATGATGTATTGAGACCGGAATTATGAATATTGTATAGGGTCCGTTTACACCTTTTTAGGGAACCGCAAAAAACCTACGAGTAAATCCTTATATAAATGTTCCCTTCTGACGGTATTACACTAGAAAAGTCTGAACGCTCTTGAAAATTTAATAAGAGATAGACAGAATATATGAGTAAGTGATAAAGGTCTTACACACGTAATTCAAGGAGTCTATCTTCAAATTTAGACTCGGTGTTTAAAGTTTCATGTTGCTTCTTTTTTTAAGCTTTACACTGTATCCCGAATAACACAGAGTAGGCTTAGGAAACCTAGTGTTAAAACACTCCGTTCCTCACTTTCGTCTTTTTTGTATATTTTAACTTTAGGTTTTTTTTTGTGAAAATATGCGAAATTGAGGTTTTATGTAACAATTGCCATATATAATCGTTAGCTTATCAGGTCAATGGTTTGCACTTTACTGCCATCAAAACTGACGATTGATAAATTTATTGGATCATAAAAGTGATGTTATTACAAACTTTTACTTAACTTGCTTTATTAGTGAGTTTGTGTTCGACTGTATGTAAAATTTTGCAAGCACCGATCTATTTTGACCCACTTCCTAGTGTGTGATTCAGCTAAAATATTAATTACGATTTCAGTTTTAATGACAATGAAATTATATTTAATCGATATTGTTTGGTAATCCAAAATGGCCGCCGCAACAAAATGGCGGATTACAAATTTTTACACATCTTACCTTATATGGGTATCAAATGAAAGGGCTTCATTTGGAAATTACATATTGTATTTTACCATAAAAAAACATGCAGAGATGGAGCCGGAAGGTGGCCAAAGAAACTTCTGAACTAAGAAAGATAGACAAGTGTTATTAGGCTCTGGTTGTTAAGTTCCGCCATTCAACACGCGTTGCCTCAAAAATTGGGCGATGAGTGCGAAACGAAAATTCTTTAGCCTTCTGCTTATCTATATATATAAAAGGACTTGTCCTCACTGACTGAGGTAAGACGCACGCACAGCCGTAACCGCTGTACGTAGGAACGTGAAATTTGGACAGATATTTACTTTTGTAATCTGGACATCCACTAAGAAGGGATTTTGAAAAATTTTTACCCTAAAGGGGTGAAATAGGGGTTCAAAGTTTGTATGGAAAAAAAATTAAATCGGCACCGATTTTTATGAAATCTGAAATTTAGATTTTTAAAAGTATTTAATTGAACACATGTTTCATAGTTTTCCAGAATTATCCCTCTAAGGGTGCAAATAAGGGGTTGAAAGTTTGTATAGATTTTTTTTTAAATCGGCACCAATTTTTATAAAATTTGAAATTCAGACTCTTAAAAGTATTTAATTGAACACATGTTTCATGGTTTTCTAGAATTCTTCCCCTAAGGGTGCCAATAAGGG
>JAEBDU010000011.1:714063-732757 GCA_016802625.1 Heliconius numata | reverse complement strand
GAAAGTTTGTATGGAAAAATCTTTAAATCGCCACCGATTTTTATAAAATTTGAAATTTAGACTCTTAAAAATATTTCATTGAACATAAGTTTCGTGGTTTATTTTAATTCATCCCTAAGCAATAAGCAAGCGAGGCTGCGCGCGTCCGCTAGTCCTCTCATATAAGTAATACAACGTGAAACAAAAAAAAACTACTTCACACATCCGACTTCATTCCAAGTGCAAATATGTACTTTGAAAAATGACCAAGCATAAATGTTCCCGCTGTTTAAATACCGTGTCTAATGCTGGTATTCCGTTTAAATGATTTGCGGTAACACAGTATGGACTAATGCATGCGGCCAGCAGATACTCTTTGATTTATTACCTATACGCATACCTATGGGTAATAGCAGGTGAGGTGTAGGAGCTTCTATTAGTTTGGCGATGGTAGAAAATTCAAGATATTTTTAAATTATTGTGACTAATTTCATCGACAGACATTTGATAAAAATGTTTAAATTTCCCAAGTAGACATCGAACCCACAACTGTCACTGTTTAAATTATCTCTTCTTCTCGTCAAACTATCATTCCGAAATTAGGCATAAAGTAAGAACTAATAATATAATTAATCAGAAAAATCTGAAAATTAAAAATTTATAGATATTTCAAAGAAAAAAATAATTTCATGAGGAGAACGCAGTGATTGATCTATATTTGTTACAACTTATACAAGAATGCAATAACAAAGCGCTAAATAAGCTTTCTGTCTAGATTCACCCAAACATTGGATTGAAGTACAATTCAAATATAAATTGAGACTTTCAAACCTAATTGGATTCCCCGAGTACAACGAATTAAAAATCGTCATAATATTCAGTTAAGTGTATAAAACTTCTAAACTTTTTATCTCGGAGCTTTTTTATAAAGCTGGTTTGAACTATTCAGTCTAAATTGAGCTTTAATAGTCACAGTTAAGGTTCCGTTTAGAGTGACAAAGTACGTTGTATTAATCAAATGGGCGAATTTCGACAGAAAAGCTAAATTAGTCAAATTACGCCAAAGCGATAGAAACGAACGAAATTTAATAGAAAAAGTTTTTAGAGTGGAAAAATTAATGAAAATATTAATTGCTTGTAATTATTTGTTGTTTGGCGTGACTATTTTATTTTTGAGCAGACTTAGTTTGGGCTTTTTAGTATTTATCAAAAGATACCTCAAACTAATAATATTTTGAAGAACTGGCATTTTCAGTTCACGTTGTATTTATCATATAACACGCTGTATCTCGCATATAGCAAGTAGTGAATCCCTCAGGGCTTCCGCTACCCATACACTATCCAACTTTTGAGACATTTCGTGCTGAGAGGATCTCAACACCGCATTTTGTCTTTTAATGAGGACAAGGAAATCAAAGTAATTCAATCCTCCTTGTGGGAACCTAATCTACGTAATGTTTACGGCCAGACGAAGTGCCGCTGCGTTGTGACGACCAGGGTCTGCCGCCTCGAATCAAATATATATTTTTTATATATTCAATTAATTCTATATATTATATATGCACTTACAAACATACATACACTTTGTTCTATGGAACTGATAATCTCTTTATTTTGAAGTGAGTCCATAGTATAACAGTAAAATATGATATTACGAAACATTTCATACTGAATAAATAATTTACATGTAAACACTACCTACGTGAAATATTTCGTTGTATGGAACGATCTATTAATTGAATTCGTATTTGCTTACCGGTGATCTAATTAATTATATGGACAAACAAAATGTGTAAATTGGATATAGATATGTATGTATGTTTGTGTAATATTAATTAATAAAAACAAGGATTGAAGAAAGTCAATTGTTATAATTAATTGAGGTCTTCGAAGCGCAACGTTTGATTATAAGCGCGACTGTTATAGGTTCGATTCTCACGCGGAATTATTTTCCTTTCGCTCTCGTAAACAGACTACATAAGTGTAAAGGTCTTGGAAATCGAACAGTGCATGGGAAAAGGAGTGTTTTTGGACGAAGGATTTTTTAAATTGAATTTAATCCAAAAACTATAGAATAACACCTAGTTTCAGTTCATACAATATTGTATGAATATTCGAGTATTGTTTTATAGCAAAGCTCTAGTAAACGCTATAATTTGACATAAGAGCGACTGGCTAGAAACTACTCTAATAGATTAATAAGACTTGGATAGAAAACATAAATGTACTTGTATAAATATTTGCCGTCGTGACTCAGTTGTTAATTTGCTCTCGATATACGATAGTTTAGTGTTCTTATCTTGTTTCGATTATATAAAATAGGAAAATGTTTTAATGATTTTTTTTGTATTTCATCAATAATTATACATTTATTTTTTTTAAAGATTCTGCAATATATAGGGATAGACGAAGAGATTTTTTTCAGTTTGATGATGTATAAAGCAGGTTAAGCAGAGGGAACTTAGTGAAGTTGCTACCCCCACACACCACTAAATTTTACAAACATTGCGTGTTGAGTGTCCGAACTAACTTCGAGCGAGGAAATTAATGATGTTTCATTTCCTTGAGTGAGAATTGCACTCACTACTATCACATTTGCAGTCACCCGCTGTTCTACTGAGCCAAGACGGCCTCAAGAGAATTAAATAGACAAGAATTTAAAAACAATTCAAAGAAATCGAATTTACATTCACTATGTCACCAGTATGTAACAATTTCGCAAGTGCCTATATCGTTAGTTTCTATATATTATATACAATACATAAAGGAATCGTATCGAAATTTTTATTCTTTAGAAAGCTACACTGACACGTACAAGTGCACGTACAAAAGCTCACTAGAGCCGTCAAGAAAGCTAGCCATTAAGCTTTCTGTGACAACGTGAAATGTTTATAACAAGGGAAAATAAATCTAAAGTTCTATGTTATTTAAAGCCGACACAGCTGTCTGTAAACGAGCTGTGGATTCGATTCCCAGTGTGAAATTTAATTATTCGATCGACTTTGCGATACAGGCAAATCTTTTTGTACAGATACTCTTAAAAGAGATAATCTTAAAACAAAAATAATAATTTCAATAAGCTTGGCGTCATACGCTAAGGTTGTAAGTTCGATTCTTTGCGTTTGGGCATGCTAATTTGAGAGACGGCTTAAGGTAAATTTTGGCTAACTTCCTTTAACATTTAGTATTTGTTTGTTCAAGATCGGTTCAATAATAAAAAAAGTTAACAGTATAACTGTTTTATAGAATCGGCTGAAACTTTACTTTTCAATGTATTGTCTTGTAAAATAATAATGTTATTAGATTACTAATAACATTATCATTTATTGTTCAAGCGGACGAAACTGGAAGCGGGTCGCTAGTTATAAAAACACAACTTCTAAGCTGATATCCAAAAGGATGTTTAACAGAACCCATTAACATCCAAGAGAAAAGAAACCATTTTTAATTTTAATTTAGGTACATTTCAGTAGGTACCATGTACTTTGTAACTCGCAAGCGTGACATTAGGGATACTGGAGCTGGTCACTTTACTGATGTCGAGGTTTTTACGTGACCCACTTTGTTTAGTACGCTTTAAACATTTCATTTTATGTAGTAGCTAGTAGTTGTTGTAAGGAATTGTAGCTTTTCTAAATTCTAGAAGTTTCTAGTAGTTATAATTTTTAGTGACAACTATTCTATTTTTTAATTATTTAATTTCCCCGAGTGGGAATTGACCCCACAACCATCGTATTTACTGTCACACCCTTATGCCACTGGGTCATGCCGGCCTCATCAAGATCACAAATTATTATAAATAAAGAAATTATAACGTGTTTTTAAAAGTAAAAAAAAAACAGATTGACATTAAATTTCCATATTTTAACAATATCTGTAATAAACGATCCTCCTACATAATTTCAGTGATATATAACCTTTAAAAATGGCATCTCATTAATTCTGTTTCCGAAAATAGCACTCGCTTTGATTGATGACGTCACGCTCTGACGGTGCACGCTTGATAAATTTCGCCCATACATTGTTATAATTTATAGCTTTGGGAGTATTGTTACCAAATTATATATTGGGATAGAGATGGAGACATTTGACACTAATTATTATTTGTGAGGAATAATTATGTTGAATGAGTTGTTATAGAGTTTATTTAATAGTTGATGCTAGTTGTGGCGCAGGGTCAGCAGCCTAGCTCTGGTAACGAGGCAAAGCGTGGGGTTGAGTTCCGCCAATCAACACGCAATGCTTCCGGAATTCGGCTCGGTGGAAAGTGTGGAACGGAAGTATCATAATGGAAATGGAATGTCTTAAAACTTTTTCGAGGCCGTCCTTTGTCTTGTTACCAGCGCGAGTAAACGAAAAATCTCGTTCTCCACAGAAGCAGTTCAGCAGCCCTTCGAAGCCTTCGAAGCCCTTGACAGCTTGAAATACACATATTTACATTTACCTTAAAAAATTAATCATATTTATTGCGTAAGAAAGTTTTTTTTTGTTTCAGTAAATGACATGGCTTAAAAACTGTTTCCAATTTACGTTGCAGCCCAAATATTTTATTCCACTATATCCAATTTCGATATTCACACAGCCGACTACGTTCATAAGCTTATACTCAATTCTATAAAGTAATATTAAAATACGAATAATTAACTGTCATTATGTCAATATATTTTAAAGTTTTAATTATTAACTTTATGAAAAAGTTAAGAATTATAAATATTTTACCCCCGACTCAATAAAGGCTATATCATCCATCTTTTTGCGTTTGACGAGCCTGTTTGTATGATTGTCTGTGGCACCGTAACTCCTGAACTAATGAACCGATTTAAATGTGTTTTTGCAATTGTAAGCCTCATTCTTCGCGGTGGCCCTTAGGTTTGTTTTATTAAAATCGGATCAGCATTTTAAAAGCTTTGACAAGATGGTGTTATGATATTTTTGGTCGGTGGTTATTTTTATTTTTAAATTTTACTAGTTAAATTTTGTATTAAATAAGCACTCTTTGAAGATGATGTTATAGGCGTACAAAACGGCATTTGATGGGCTTTTCTCATATGTATATTAACTTTTAATAGCATGCGACTGCAATCGCGTAGTCAAAATGGAAGTAACTAGGACGTACGTGTGCATGACACATAACACGATCTAAGCGCCCACGATAACTATGACAATAGTCCGTTCAACGAAAAACTCTTAAACTTTATAATGTTAGCATAAAAAGACATTTCTTAAATACTCTTACTGTGAACATACCTCCTGAATATAAACATTGGTTAAGGGTTCAATTTTTTCTGTAATAAAGGGTAGCCATGGATTTCGTAACCTAATTTAATAATAATTATCACTATTTAGTTTGACTTCGAAAGTTATTATTAGAAGCGTAAAGATTTTTTCAATCTAATAAATGGAATACATACAACTGAGGAGCAAAAAATAAACCTTTTAAGTATTGGTCTTAATAACTCAGCTTTTGATGTTTTTTCCAAAGAGTTGAATGCCATTGCTTGCTATGCTCTTGCCATTAAATTTGTATGAGAATAATTTTAGAGTAAATCCTATTAAATTAAAAAAATAATAATTAAAATCGGAAATGGAAATTAATAATAAGGAAATGAATAAATAGCTCCATTACGCAATGCCTGATAACTATCTCTGCAGAAACCGGAGAACGGAGTATTTCAGCACTAGAGTCCCCCTGCCTGACGTAAATGGGATACAGAGTGAAGCTACAAAAAATTGACTTTGTTTTTTCGTGGTTTGAAAATGAGCTAATATATTAGACCAGATATCCAAATACGTCCTCATCATGATATCTTTCAACATATTTTACTGTCATGTGTTTATGACACACGAAATATACCCATATAAGGATATAAAAGATCAACGAACGGTTCGTCTTATTCAAAGTTCCCGTGAAATATGTTAACGGAATGAAAAATTCTGGGCCGTTTCATCACTCACTCTCGCCCCTAAAAAAATGATTCGTAATATTATAATGTTAGACGCTGACATCTAAAATATATAAGGCCTTTGGAAGAAAAAGATGTTTCTTTTAGTACGATTTTTTATGTATTTATTTTATTAAGATCTGTGATAATGGATATTTTTTATAGCTTCATACTGTATCCCGCATATAGTAGGGTTGGCAGACGGAACCCAGTTTTAAGGCGCTCTGTTCTCTTGTTTATCTTGTTCTATAACAAAGCAAAGTTCGGCATTGACTTTCGCCATTCACCACAAAACGAAGATTGGGCGATGTATCAGGAACAGAGTGTCTTAGCTCTAGCATACTCTGCAATATATATAAGGGTAGCAGCGTTAATCCATTTTATTTTTACTATGCTAAACGCAGGAGATGGAAAGGCGAAAAAAAAGCTTTTCTTACACTATTAGACAATATAAATAACAATATAAAACAACTTTATATTAAACCTGCAATGTATAAACCCGATTGTTATAGTGCGATGAAATTTTAGTTTGTTACAGTATCACAGTCGCGTTTCATTGAAAAACTTTCTTCATTTACCGCGAACAAGGGACTCAATGAATACGCTACGTACGAAACTGCAAATGCTTAACTTTTGTAGCACTAGCGAATTAAACGTGGCTTCGCCCGCATTATATTATATCCAAATACCCGTTTTATGTAAAAATGTTGTGTAAACCTTTTTACATAAATTGAACCATATGTGTTATTCTGATATATGAGCTATATTATTGTAAAGTTTTAACGAAATTCGTTTAGTAGACCCAAAAACTCGTTTTTATAATGTTAGAAGGTTAGCATTAGATTTACAATAATATATCTGTGTTAAGGTCATCGTGGTGCAGTGGTATCATTGGTGGTTGTGGGTTCGATATTTATTCGATGAAATTATTAAATTTTATTTATTTTCATTTCCCCTCTCTGCGTTGTGAAAATCTGTTTAAATGTTATTACTGAATATGTTTTATTTTGACATTCTAAGAGCATGAAACGAAACACCTATTCAACTCTCTGTTTTTACCTTCACGCTGTATCCCGCATGTAACAGGGTAGGTGTACTAGTATTAAGATACTTCGTTCCCTATTTTTCATCCAATTTTCAAATTTTGTGTTGTTTTATTATATTATTCTAAAGTCTCCAACATTTAAGAAAATAAATAGATACCTACCCAGTAACTGCAAGACATGAATGAATTTCAATGACTAGTTCAAAGTAAGAAAATTTTAAAATTCAAAACAATTGCACATACGCTATTCTAAAAGTTTCATAAACGAAACAAACTTTACTGTACGAGTATAGGTAACATTAAAATGATTGTATATAAGTTTTAATATAGGTGTATTAAATTATACATAGTAGTATTTTTGATTTTTAACACCTTTATTAATCGAAAGGTAGAAAAAAACAGCCAAGAGCGAGTCGGCGGATGACTGTGACATATGGACGGACGGACAGTCAGATGGATATGACGAGATTATAAGGGGCTACAAAAATCAAAAATGTTATAAGCATAATTTTCTTTTGGGCAAAGCCGTGGGTGAAACACTAGTACACACACCCCCATACTTTAGAAAGGTAAACTTTCAACTTGTAACTTGTATACATAGGTCAGTGTTAGTTAGCGTTTACATTTAGCGTGTCAAGTGTATGTCACGTACTAACTACTAAACTTAACCTAAAAAGCCTAAAAACTACAAGTAAATGGTAAAAATAAACTTTTAAAAAGAAAAAACTGTTTTTGAGATATTATGACGTTAGGATACAAGATGGTTATAGATTCGATTTTCCTTCATAGCTTCGTCGTTGCAAGCAAGTAGGTAGGAATAATACTATTAAGATACTACTTAACAAAGAGAGTAAAAATATTAATACAATCATTCCACTAAGCGGAAATCGAACTCATAACAAAGGCATGTGAAGTATTGGACTATTTCACTGCACCACTATGGTCCTCATGATAATCATTTTAGATTTTTTTTCATATTTATAAGTAAAGGGAACCTAGATTCAAGAAACTCGGTTCATTTAACGTCGTGTTTCGTTTAGCCAAAGCAAGGCAATAAAAATTGTCTTCGAAGGTTTCAAAGAGGTGCAGGTTCAAATTCCACTACCCTCATATTTCATACATTTTCTAAGAAAAGTATATTTCTTTCCTAAGAGTAGAATAAATCGTTGAAAATGTTAGAAATGACATTAATTTAATATCATGACTGGAAATTGAACCCACTATCATCGTCTCTACAGAACTAAACAGTCTCGATAAATAAAGCGTTTAATTTAACCGATAGCCATATCAAATGAAATGGTATAAAGTTTCATTATGAACAAACATAAATGATCTAACTTTAGTTACTGTTACAATAATCCCGTACAAAGGATTAGAGAGTTGTATGAACAACGCTCTTGTGTCCGATAAATTTGTACTGCTGGCCAGTTAAATTGCTATATAAATACGTTTGACTATGTATAATTGTATATCTATATACAATTACATATATATATATAATTAATCTTAACACTAGGTAGAATAGGGAATTGAACCCGCGACCGTCGTGTTTACTGTGCCATTGTACCACGACGACTTCAATAGTGAATCTATGAAATATTTTGAACTTACTTACTTCATGTTGTGTTTAACGTTATAGAGAGAAGGGTAATAAAGTTTAATTCTTCACACAAGAGCCATTCCAAGCTAAGCTTTTTTTTAGTTTCTCGCTACATCCCGCATAATGCTGGATAGGCAGAGAGAACTTAGTGTTAGGACATAACGTTCTCTGAATTCGAGACTACGCGTGTTGAGTGAAGGGAGACTTTGTCTACCAGAGAGGACAAATGAAAATAATTTAGCTCTACGATTAAGCATCGAATCCTGTTATATTCAGTTAATTGAATATACAAATTTTACAAGCAAAGAAATAATCAAATGAAACTATTGAAGTGTCAACAAAATCAAATTTACTTCTATATCAAAGAATACTCCTTAACGTGTAGGGCTTCGGGAGCTTTGACGTCACAAAGCTTAGTTCATTGTGTGAGATGTGGAGCACCAAGTATTATATATACAAGAGTATAGGCTTACTTTATATAAGACTAGTGACCCCCTCGCGGCTTCGCCCGCTTATACTTATTGTTATATTTTACCCAAATTATATGTATATTTTTTACATAAATTGTAGTCAATGTATTATTTTAATGAATAGTAGAAATACAGTTTATATTACTGCAATAAATCATCTAAATTAGTTTAATATTTTTTGTGTGAAAATGAAAACATCCGTCAATCCTCGCAAACTTTCAAATTTATAATATCAGTAAGATTATAATTTTCTAACTTTTGTACGATTTTTCTCTTATTATAATTATGTATATATTTTTTTGTATCCCGAACATATTAAGGTAGGCAGAGGGAACCTGGGAACCTAGTGTAAATACACTTCGTTTCTGATTAAGACATTGCCGTCCCTAGCTTTTCGCCGACATCTTGAGACATTGAATATTGAATGCCGGACCTCAACGCCGCGCTTCATTTCCAGAGCCAAGAAATGAAAGTATTAAATATAATATAATTATTAATACAGAATTACTAGATAAAGGGACCAAGCGTCGTGCAATGTTTAACCAAAGTGGAGAACAATATTTCAATAGAATTTGCCTGAGCGGGGATAGAACCTACAGCCCTCAAGTTTACATCCTTACATTGCCTCACTTCGCTATGATGCCCAGTTAGTTGAAGTTTATAAAGCAAAATTTCCATCGAAGCTCTAAAAGCTTTAGAGGTATAGGTACTACATAGAATGATAAAGTCTTACGACAGGTCGTAACGATAGTCGTTAATGCTGGGGCGATAGCCGGAAACGACTACGGGACTTCTAAAGCTCGAAGGTCATTTGAAGTTCAATTCTCCCATAATGCTAGCAATGCTGGCTTTGTCATGGCGCAGTGGGAGCCGATAGTAACCACGATGGTTATGGGTTCTCTACTCGAAGGAGAATTATTATATTTAAAAGTAGTGCCATACACAATGGTATATTTACTAATTTGAATCATTTTCGTATTCTAATAAAATTATTGTTAAATGTTAAGGAAACTTTAAAATTATTATTATCACTTGTACAGTGCAGTGTTCTACCACTATGTTCCTTCTATCCTAGGAAAATGTGAAGCTGCTTAGCGTTGCTTAAAAAACTATATAAATCAGTATAAGCGATTATAACGTTTCCAATAATTTATAAGATTTTTAAAAAAAATTGTTATATTACGATAATAGCGCATTAAATTGAACTTTTGTACCTACGAAATGGTATCTTAAAAAAACCAATTCAACCAAAGTTTTGGTACTAACATCTAAGCTTATATTTATAAAACTAGTCAATACAACTAAAATTGGTATAGCACAAAGAGATTTACTGTTACTGGCCTATAATTTGATTTCACCAATACACGTTCTCAATACAGCTAGATTGTGATACAATCAACAATAGCTGAAATGTCAGTTGGGTATAAAATCAAATGTCTTTGTTACTTCCACTGGGCGCAGAAGTGTATGTCAGTTAATGAGATGGTCGTGGATTCGATTCCCATTCGATGTAAAATGTACTTTTTGTTAAACAAAAATGCGTGGCGTTGAGTTTCGCCAATTAGTTTCAATTAATTCTGCAATGATACGCCGTAGTCGATTTAAAATTAAATAATTTTCATATTATATTGTTCGCTTGTTCTTTAGAACAATATCGATACTGTTATTTACTTAATTATAATTGTAAACGTTATATATAGATGTATACCTATAATACATACAGATAAAGCTCTTCCGTTACTGAGCGCTTGACAGAATACTTCAGCGTTATACACCGCGAAGCTGTGCGGTATATAACGCTGAAATTTGAACGGAATCGATAGATAAAACTAATAAGGGAGAAGTGGCATGAAGGAGCCAGGTTTTGAAAGAGCCACTTGCAATATTATAGTAGTTTAGGAACGGATTCGTTAGAATATTTTATTTTTAAATGGCAATATTGACCACCCACAATTTTTTTTTGTTGTTTTTTAGCATTTTATTGTAAACAAATACGGGTAATTGGAATATAGATTGAATTTATGTATAGATTTGGCCTTGTAACTGCATTAAAATTGAGTTTGAAAAGTTTTGATATCGTTGTCATTTTGGAAGTTACATTTTTTTATAGAACAAGTTATGAAAGAGCCGGGTGGACGGGTCTTGAAAGAGCCGAAAGAAAAAACGAAAAAGGCCCGAAAAATCAGTAATTGAAGAATTAAATTGGCCATGGCCAATGGTTTCTGCCTAGATAAGTGGAAAGAAATTGAAAATTCGAGTGATGATTGGCTCAAAGGATTCATGAGAAGCATAAAGATTTAACTCCTGAAAATACTTCACTGTCCCGTGCAATAAGTTTTAATAAAACGTAATGTAAAACATTTTTTGAGAAATTAAGCACTGCAAAGGTTTTTGTTTTATAATGTTAAGAATAATATAATGTTAAGAAAAATAGAATATAAATAAAATTATATGATGTGATTAGTCTGAATAATATAAGATTAAAAAGTTTGTTAGATTTATCTACTTAAAATGACTGATAGAATTAAAAAAAAACATTACCTTTTAATAAGAATTATTAAATCGTTTTTATTTAATATTGTTTAGCATAATTTTCACTGTTATACCTCATAATATAAGACTGGCTCTTTCATAACTTTTAATGGCTCTTTCAATACCGAAATGTTATGAAAGAGCCAAATGACACATTTTTTTAAAATGAATATTTTATTGATTAATTATTGCATTTAATGGTTATTTCGTACGAAATTACCTAGTTTAATAAATAAATAATCATTTGAGGAAAAAAAATCTTAATTTCTTTAATTAAAAGTATATTTTTTTGCTTCATTTAGTAAACTGGCTCTTTCATGCCACTTCTCCCTTACATATATTTACAATTTTAAGTTTAAAATATATAACAACAAAAAAATATCAAAAAAAGAAGTATGATATAGTAGCCTAGCTATCTACAACTAGAATTTAGGTCGTTCACAAAGGATTGCAAAGTCACGTCAGGAATTTTAGAAACAGCAAATAACTGAAATTTCTGTTTTTAGTGTTGATATGAAATGACTTCACAAAAGCTCAAAGGCCACACAATGCTGGACGTATATTAGATAGGGCGGACTAAGCATTATCTAGTAGTAGAAACGCACATAGGAAGGTTCCCATTAAGATACTTCCGTTTTCGTACCCTACTGACACGGGACACAGCGTCACGCTGAAAAATAAGTATATAACCTGTGTTAATAAGTACGTATAAATAATAGTGTAATAAATAGTGCTAACATACTATTTACTTTATATCTGCTCTAAATTTCGGAATGCAAATTTAGTTCCAAGCAATAAATATGATAGTAGAGTTAATTTATTAAGATTTTAATGTGCAGCTTTAATTATAATATTAATTAAATAAGTAAAGTAAATACATTTAGTACTGTTCTGTGAATTACTTGTAGTGTAATTGTGTATTGTTTTATGTTGAATGTTGCAGTAAGGAGCTTTTCGTCATTGCTTATTCTTATTTCGGTTAAAAAAAAACATTATACAAAGCGAGGGATGTCGGTTCGATTCCCACTCGGTGGACTGAATTATTTGTATTTTGTTACTTTCTGGATACAAGCCATAGAGATAAATTGCATTCTGCCATTAAACAACTTATTTCTCTAAATTAAACGAAAAGTGGGGAACAGTGTCTTAACACTATGTTCCATCTGCCTGTCCTGCTATATGCGGGATAGAAAGTGAAGCTTAAAATCAGTTTCACGCTGTATCCCGCACACAAAAAAAATATTTAAATATTTTCTCTGTAATGCCATGAAACACACATTTCCACATGTCCATTTTAAATATATTCATATAAAATGTAATAACATTTTATTTACTCCCCTGAACCTTTCATAGAAACCAAGGTGGTATAACCGTCATTCATTAACACTACCATCACTAGCATTTAAAAGGCTGTGAACCAAATGTCAGTCACCCTTTGAGAGCGGGATGAAAACTTTATAGGTGACAAGGGAAAATGAAATCTACTAACAATGTTATAAGTGTGAAAATACATTGATATAATATGAACGTATCAAAAAGACGCTTGTTAACTGTACCAACATGACGTAACGAAGCGCGACAGATAGAAAAAAGAGGAAATTCAAGTAAATGCAGACTAAAAATATATGAGAACGTGTTTTTATATTTGTTTTCATACAAATTTTATTCCAATTGTCGAGCAGATAAGGCTGAATGAACTGGTTGTCAGTTCGAATCTCAGTCAGGTATGTTTCATGACTATTTTTTTTCTTGGTATGGTTAGTCTAACATTGTACATTATATTACAGATTTTTTTCATAATTTTACTGAATGACGATACGATTAGAAACCATAACCAAAGTTTTAAAGTTTATTCGAGTATTGTTTATTACAACATTGAAAAGTTTTCGTGCAAAGACGAAATTTTAATGAAAACTTTTCTATAAAAATATAATGATTTTTATAAAAAAGATTTCGTGTAAAAAATCTTTTAATATACTGCTGTTTAATTAAGACAAAAGGAATACAATCTTTTGTACGCAGAATTACACGAAAAAATAATTTATATTTTTATTTATTGGTTACTTGAGACTTACTCGAGACTTTTAAGGCTATTGTGGCGTAGTAGCACAGCGTCTGAATGAAAACGCGACGATTGTAGGTTCAATTCCACAGTAGGCAAATTTTAAAGACATTATGTTTTGAGTGGTGGAACCTTGGAGACTTACGTCCTTCCTTCCACTGAGTGGTAATCAAACCCACAACCCTCGCGCTTATAATCCTACATTAGATTCTCTGCAAATCACATTAATTAGAAAATCCCTATGAAGATAACAAAAATAAACCTTGATCAATGGAATACTCCAAAGCTATTCGGTACACGTCTTGCATGATTGTAGGCGACAGACCACTACAGCGGTGCTCGACTACCAATCGACTTGTAATTTGCGTGCGTTCCACTCCATTGCGGATTGGCGGTGTGAGTTTGACATTTAGTGCTAGTTCATGTATATATATATGTATGTATGTATGTTAAGCTATATCTCTGCACTATAATTAAATGTTTATTAAGGTTGCGTATGTATAATTTTACGAAAAATGTTAAAAGAACGAACCCGTAGTCCCTGAAATTAACGCGTTAAATCAGACAAACACTTTATAATATAGATTCATTCTTCTTTCTTTCTTAACTTCACACTGTATCCCATAGCACATAGCAGAAGAGATAGAGGTAACCCTGGAATCTATTGTTAAGACCCGTTCCCAACTTTTCGCCGAATTCTGGTGACATTGCATGTTGAGTGGCGGAACTCAACGCTGCATTTTACCTCGTTACTAAAACGAAAAAATGTCAATTTTAAATATTTCATTTATTCAAGTAGTAATCGAACCCACGACCTTTTGCTCTTGTTCCTCTGTGCTACTAGTACTGGCCTAAACTAGTTTATAATAAATAAACATCTATTTGTGGTTTATTCAAAGAGCATGGTGAAACAGAATTTCGGTTGTACAGTCGATTATCCAAAACCATGCGGTCATCTGCATTAGGATCACGTATAGCATGATTGCGGCGGACAGACCGCCCGAAGAGCAAGACCCAAAACTTGGCGTCTGATCAACTTGAAATTTTAGTTGTCAATAGTCCTGGAGACTAGTACCTATAGTAGGAAATCTTCAGAATTTCAAACTTTCGATGACACGTCGATGTAAACTTTTTTCGATGTAAAGATTCACCCTTCTCCATATTACGGGGTGGGCAGAGTGAATTTAGTGTTAAGACACTACGTTCTCCACGCGTCGACAAAAAATTAAGACATTGTGTTTTCGTTTAACTTCATACTGTATCACGCATATAGCAGGCTATGTTGACTTTATTCTATGATGAAATTATGAAATTCTGAAAAAATGAGTGGAAGTTTTGCAATTGATAAATATTTCATTTATGTATACAGGGGCTGAGGGCGGTTTTAGTAATTAAGTTTATCTCTGTTTATCTGTGCATGCAAAGATTTTTATTAGCGATTTAGAATATTTATTTCCTAATTTGAAGCAAATATATTATTGTTTAGAGATAATCTATTGGGTCGGTTGATTTTGTGCCTGATTCAAAATTGTGGCAATTTTACCTATAAATAGTATATTGAGGCCAGTCGTGGCGCAGGGGCATTAGTGTGACTTTTACAGTGACGGGTCGAAGGTTCGATTCCCACTTAAGGAAATGAAATGGTTAAATTTTTGCATTTCTAACAGAAGTCGTCGGAAAATAATAGGAGCGCATTTAATTGTTTTCTCTGTTTATATAGTTATGTAGTTTCCTGAATAAAATTATGAATTCATATTTACTGAATCTGTCGTTGTATACAGTTGAACAGTAAGTTGTGATTTTGAACCTCAGTAAGAAAAATAATATTCTTTTTAATTTCCCCATTCCGATAAAGCGTTGCAATTAGCTTAACTACTAGTCACGCAATAATAATTATGCTGAAAAGTAGATGATAACACATCTAATAAAAATGTAATAACCAAAATACAATTTATACAAAATCTTTACATTAATTGTAGCTCATGTATAATGAACTACATTACTCTAAAGTTTACCTAAATTGGTACAGTACTTTTTGCGTGAAACAAACAACCTTCCTTACGAACTTTAACATTTATAATATTTGTAGGATTATTAGGACTTACCAGCCTGAGTCCTCATATCTCGAGACAAGATGGCCCCGTGCGTATTATGGGCACGACAGCGGTAGACAGTGCTGTGAATATCCTGTCGATACTGCATTGAAGCGAACGGAAGGAAGACCAGCGTACCGTTGTCCAAGACTTGCCTGTAAAAATAATAATAATTAGAAATTTACTATTTAGTAAAATTAGAACTAGACTAGACAGACAATGGGCTGCGTTAATTTCCACCAATTCCGGACTGCGGAAGCGTTTAAAATTATTAGTATATTTTCAACACAATTTATTTACCTATATTATTCTCAATATAGGATAAACCTATGAGTGAACGATTTCTTGGAGGTGCAGGATTATAATCCCACTACGTCCATATATTTATGCGTTTTCTAAGTAGCTAACGATTTCCTAAGTAGTTAAAAACTTGAAAAATCTGCTGGCGAAAATTATTAAATTCGTTAAGTTTTTGCTTTAAATTTTATCTAAATTTATCTAAATAATCAAATCTAATTTAACAAATGTTAACAACGTGAAATACAAAATTAAGCTTCATTTAGTAATTGTAAGGTGTAGTCCAATTTCTTTTTAGCTTACATTGAGAATGTTTATTCCAAATATATTCCAAAGGCATAAAAAGGAACTGCACACAAAAGTTAGTCAATATTATTTTTATACAGTCATAAAGTGGATCGAAGAGCTTTTTTATAAGCTTCCTGTATCGTAATAAAGTAATAATAAGGTTTGCAAAATTGCTGATACTTTTTAGGTGATTGGAAACTTGAAAGCTTAGGGGAGATGTCTGCTATTATGATATTATGGACTTTGGCCAAAAAATTGGGGTAAAATGATAAATAATATGAAAATATAGTAAATGTGAGTGGTGATGGATGGGTGGGCTGAGAATGAACCTAGTGTCAAGACACTTCCTTCACTTTCTTTCCACATTCGAGATTTCGTATTGGCGGAACCCAACATCGTGCTTTTGCTTTAGTACCACAGTCGACCGAAGAAATGAAAATATTACCCCAAAACAGTCACGTTATAGTAATAGTACTAAATAGTAAGTTTTTGATGAGTAAGTGAGCCAGTCTCAAAAATGACGATATTTAAAAGTTAATAAATCAATAACAGTTAGAGTAAAACTTATGATATTTTTTACATAAACTACAAGTAACAAATTTGCTAAATATAATGTATGTAGACTAATTGGTTTACGAGTTATAGGTATATGGCTCTAAAGTAAAAGCTTGGCTGGCCACGCTGGCGTGTCTTAATAATCGTCAAGTAACTGTCTAAAAATTCTTTTTTTATATACTTAGTGAGCTAAGTACCACGAAAGAGCAAATAAAAAAACAAAATAATACACATTAACCATAAACATGTATTCTGTAAGATAATTTATTCTTTTTCACAAAATCAAATAGACACTGCAATCACAAAATACACGAACCCAATTAAATAAGCAAAAAACAAAATAAACATATCGCTTTTTGCCCGAGACTAATTTAAAATCAATTTCAATCAGAAAAATTACGCTCTAATACTCTTCATTTCCTTTGACTGTCTACTGTAATCGTTTTATGTAAATTGCTTCCTCAATCGCGCTCGATGTTTCTGATAATAAATACACGATGGCAGAACTGTTAATTTAAAAATAAAATAAAAAACAGGTTCACGTTTTTTCTTTTGTAGGTTTTTTTAAGGTATTCAGTATCGAGTGATAGAACTCAACACGCTTGGTCCTGCGGTAACACGCGATTCCCCCAGAAAACGGTGGAAAGTGGAGAACACAAGTATCTTAATGGGAATGGAGTGAAGAAGCTCCCAGATTCTCTCTGCCTATATGTGGAATACAACGTGATGCTAAAAATTAACTATTAAACACAAAGAAAACTTTTAATTCAAGCCATTCATTCGTTCTTGAGCTCGCAAGCAAGCCATCTCAGGCGGCGCTCTTGGAGCTTATCCGCTACGTCACGGACCCCAAGACTACCTCGAACGAATGTGTTGCGTATGCAGTCAGATCGCGTTACGCCGCACATCCACCTCAGCATCTTCATTTCCGTAACGTGAAGCTCCTGAGTGTACCGAGATAGTGCTGGCCAACATTCGCTGCCGTATAAAAGAACCGGTCGTATGATGCTCTTGTATATCAGTCCCTTGAGCTTGGCGGTTTTCTTCGGTCGCAGACCACACCAGTGACCTCCCGCCATTTGGCCCAGGCAGCACTTATCCTGCCATGGACATCGTGATTGATGCCTCCAGACTCGTGCATAACGGATCCAAGGTACCTGAACTTTTCTGACTTAACAGCTGGCTCAGGACCTATAAGGATCGCGCTCGAGTACGGGCTCCCGCAGGCCATGTACTCGGTCTTCGACACATTTAGTTTTAGACCGCAAAAAGCGCGTCTATCTTCACCTCAAAGGCCGGCAACGCACCTGTAGCTCCTCTGGTGCTGCACGGGGTCGTGGGCGGCGGTGATCATCATCAGGTGACCCGAACGCTCGTTTGCCTTGTCCTTTTTCCATAAAAAAAAAGACCGCCGTTCTCAAGCGTACCCTTCCAGAGGTTCACTTTACGCTCCAGCGTCAGTCGGTTCTCGTCAATGAGTGCTATGTCGTCGGCATACATCATCAGCCATGGAGGCTGCACTACATTGAATAAGAACGGACTAAGAGTCGAGTCCTGGTGAACCCCCACTGTAATCGGGAAGGGTCTAGTGTCGCCAATAGCATTCTTAACCATAGAAGCGGATACATGTCTCTAGTGTGAGAAACCTAGCCAGTGGTAACTAAAAAGTAAAAAATAAATTATAAGCAAAAAATCATTTTTAGAAAAAGCTTTTATTTAAACGTCCTAAAAAGGAGAAAATAAATTTTGTCTTTTAAATTTTAACTATCAACTCATAACCTCATTGTACACAATTTATATGATTATAAAAGCTTGTCGCGTTAATCAATAT
>JAEBDU010000011.1:644640-709063 GCA_016802625.1 Heliconius numata | reverse complement strand
GACTGTCTACTATCCTAATGTAGGGATGTGAAAAGTTGTTTTATTTTTTACCTTTAAGCTATATCCTGTATACAGTGTTAAGATATTCCGTTCTCTGCCTTACTGTTAAGCTTGAAATACTGTGTGGTGATCGGCGGAATTTAACGCCGCGCTATGTTTGCCAGAGCGCGGAAATGAAAATTATTCTCTAGAGTAAGGGTCGATCACACAAATGCGGTGTTTGCAGTAAGAAGCTGAATTATTCTATCAAAGTGAAGCCAGTGCAGTGCCGCGCAGTGTGGCAGAATGATTTGCTTAATTTCTTTGTGACAATAATAAGACAATAAGTAGTATAAATATAAGACATAGCGCGGCGTTGAAATTTATCTCTCAATATCTCGAATCGATTTATAGGCAATGTCTCGAAAAGTTGACTGAAAGTTAGGAAGTGATTGCCCTAGCACTATAATTATACTTTTTGCCTACTTTGTTAAATGCGGGATATAACGAGAAGCTACAAAGTAGAAGAAGCTGGAGAAGCATACTTATCATAATAGAAAACAGATAATATAATCGACCAAAAGCTTAATTATATGAGAAATAGATATTTCTGTACGAAAATATTAGAATGCATATTAAATTTCTAATTAACGTGGAAAGGGGACACCAAAACCTTATTAAGATTTGATTTAGAGCTTTCAGCCTCGTTGACTGTAATTTGAGGTATACTTATTGTATGAATAAATATCTCTAGAGTACATAATAAAGATATATTACCTGATTTAACATTTTTATATGAAATTTTATGTTTAAATCTGTTGAAAAATTGTTATTGTTTTTGTATGTTTATATATGACACTTTTAATTTAGAAATTATACTAATTAGCATCATCTGTTTCATAGATTAAAATATTAATTATATTTTTATTTTTTTCTGTTTATCGTTTTTTGTCCAAATGCAAGATATTGCGTGTTAAGTGGTGGAACTCAATGCTTACATGCTTTTTCCTATTACCAAAGCATCGAAATAAAAAAAAAAATCTTTCCTTTGAGCGGGAATCGAACCCACAACCATCGTGTTTACAGACATGCCTAGCCTACTATACAAGATAACGATCACGTTGTACAGTTACTTTAATTTTTCCTTGCGTTCAGTAATTGCTTACATTCGGCACTGATTACAATACAAAGTACCACGTTACCGTAACGAGACGATTTTACTTCGAATTCTATTGGGAGATAAGATTGAAATGTATACTTAACTATTAACTACAGCTTACGTGTTGCCTCTTTGCTAGTTTATTTTTAGTTAAAAATATAACTGAATGAAATGGATAGAATTTGAATCTTCCATATACAGGTTTTTCATTCTAAATTCATACTTTTACGCATAAAATTCACAATCTTACAGTTTACGTTCATTTCCGTAAATCCGCCATTTTAAGACTCAATCGTTCTTTTAAACTTTAAATTCGCATTTAATAACAAATTTATATTTCGAAATTTTCGATTTTACCAACTTATAAAGTGGGTTATTTTATAGTTTTATACGAATATAAATTTTAATCTCTAATTGGATTTTTTAATATAGTAGAGGTTATTGTAGTGCAGTTGGTATGTATGAAAAAGATATCTTTTTATACCTTCACGTTGTATCCTGCATATTGTAGAGTAGACAGAGGCATACTGGGAAATATTTAATATCCTCGAATTGGAACCAAACCTAGAACCTTTCCTGCGCCACGATTGGCCACAATATATACCTTTATTACTATAATTACATGAATATACATAACAAAGCTTCTTAGACACTAGAAAATTCATCGAATATAGTGTGAATATGATAATTAACCTTTTATTATACATAGTTTCGATTACCAGCTCAAAGAACTATTCAAAGTAACTAATACATATTTCATGGGGGAACCCGATCTATGCGTTCCATGACGTATATTTTAAAGATAATATTTCTACTATAAGTTTTCCAAAGCATGTTTTTTGAAATTCATGAGCGAACGATTCGTATAACGATGCTGTATTTGATATAAATGTTTTTGTAATATGATATTGAAAATAGGAATAGACAAGTAGGAAATGTGGTGTAGCGGCACAGCTAAATACTCTAAGCGCGACAGTAGTGGATTCGATTTCCATTCAGGGGAAAGAATCTCTTTTATTTACTCGCCTAGATCGTATACAAAGCGCGGCTTTTAATTCCGCCATCCAACAATGTCTCGAAAATTGAGCATAATATTGGGTATGGAGTATCTAAACACTAATTTCTCTCTACCAAGGCCATGAAACCAAAAAAATATATTCCTCAATAGGCCTTTCGTAGACACTAAAGGCATGTAACACATTTGAGGACCACAGTCGATCGTTAGATACAAATTTGTGACATGTAAACGGTTATAGGCTGCTTTAGAGCTCGAACTCGTATTTCCCATGAGACTGTGTACTATTATTAGATACTACAACAAGTACTTGTATACATCAAAATATGCCTTTATATATAACTAGCGGATGCGCGCAGCTTCACTTGCGTATTTAGGGGTGAATTTTAAAAAACCACGAAACATGTGTTCAATGAAATATTTGTAAGAGTCTAAATTTTATAAAAATCGGTGCCGATTTAAAATTTTTTCCATACAAACTTTGAACCCCTATTTCACCCCTTTAGCGTTAAAATTTTTCAAAATCCCTTCTTAGTGGATGTCCATATTACGAAAGTAAACTTTTCTCCAAATTTAACGTTTCTACCATCAGCGGTTAAGGCTGTGCGTGCGTCTTACCTCAGTCAGTGAGGACAAGTCCTTTTATATATGTATATAGATAATAGTTTTGAGCCCTGTCGTGGCTTCGTTGTGGGTTCGATTCTCACTCGAGGAAACTAAAAATTAAATATTTTTATATCTTCGCTCAGGTACCGATATAAAGCGCGGCGTTGAGTTACGCGTCTTAACACAGAATATCACTAGAACTGAAATATTTTAATGGGGACGGAGTGTCTTAGCACTTGATTCTCAGGTTCCCTCTGTGTACCTTGCTATGTGCAAAAAACAGCTGAAGCTATATATCACTTAGAGGCCACAGTCGCACAATGGGATAGCGTCTTATTGTTGAATTTAAATACGATAACTGTGGGTTCCTTCTTGTTCGGAAAAATATTTTTTTAATTTTTCCACTCTGGTATATAGCGCAGTGCATAGTTCTGCCTTTATATATGAAATATTAAGAGTTGTAAGCATAGTGTATTGACACTAGTCACACTCTGATTATCCTGCTGTACGGATACATTAGAATTTACATTCAAAATCGAAGGCAAAACAAATAAACTAGAAATTATTTAGGTTATTGTATAAACTGGTAACAGTGTGAACGTACTTCGTAAAATTTGTCCATTAAAATATTAAACTGAAAGTTTTAATTAAATTGAAATAACGAAGTTTACTTACAGTACGTTTAGTTTTGTAATGAATAAATTTTAATTAAAATTATCTAGTTTTTTTCTTGCACTTACTTTGTTGTATGAGTAGACAGGGAAATATTACAATTTATTTTTATAATATTTATAATTTAATTAAGCATTTATTTTCCTGTTTTTTATATATTCACGCTGAATCCCGCACATAGACTTCTATGTGCGGGCAGGCAGAGGATATCGGGGAACAGAACAACAAACCGGGGTTACAACAAAACGAGGCGTTGAGTTACGCTACTCAATATGCAATTTCTTGTGTTATGTTTCAGCTCTAAATTTCCTCGGCCTTCCCTTGTACAGCATGAAAATAAAAAAAACTATCGATAGAACTAAAAAATATAAATTTCAAACAAAGATTACAGGTAAAATAATGTCTCCAGATCACGAAAGTCAGTGTTCGACATTTGACATCGCCCGGAGTGCGTGTCATTGATACCGTTTACCCGATATCCGCCTTTATGAGCTTCCTGAACGAGCTTCGATTAACTCACCGTAGCTCTTGTTGAAGAAAAGGTTTTTATGACTATAATAAATAGAAATTGTTATTTTATTGATGGAGTGGACTATCTAAGACAAAAATAATTAACTTTTTGAAATAGTAGTTCCTGAGATTAGCACGTTAGACCCTTCAAACAAACATCAAACAAATGAATATTAGTAAACGAGATATATTGGTATCGGCAAAGCGCGGCGTTGAGTTACGCCATCCAACACGCTATGCCTTAAGAATTTACAGTTAGATTATTTGCTGCTTTGCCATGACGGCTTAAGAAAGCATGATAAGGGTGAGTTAAGGAATTGTAAGTTGGTTGTCGAAATGATTAAAAATAGCTGATAGAACCTAATGTAAGCTATATATTTCGCTTTCTGCTAATTTAAAGACATTGGAAATTGGAATTATAGAAATCTACATTGCGCTATATCTTCTGTCAAACGATTCCCCCGAGTAAAATTAGAATCCATAGCAATCGCAATCGATCACTTAAGTCTTTACTGGACCAACACGGATTTTTTAAATTTATATTGGTGATATTTATATTATAAGCTAAACCAGCTTCGCATTAACCTTTAACTATGGACGTGATTTTTTTATAACACACATATGGACGTCGGGTCTGTCAGACCAGTGTATTTATTGGTTATATTCCGTCTGTTTTTTAAAGGAAGAAGACAATTTTATGTTTTAGTTTACATGAATAGCCTCAAATCAAACAAAATCAATATAAATAAAATCGCTTTTTATTAAAGTTTACGCATCACAACGATTTAAGTAACTTAAAGTCACAATTTCAGTCTTTGGCCACATGGGATGACTCTTAAGAAAATAATACTATAAAAAAAAGACAGATAATAAAATAAATCTTTTTTTAACAAAATATAAAGTCTAACAAATAAAAAAAATAAAGAAATTACTATTAGTATTTGTTGTATGCCGATTTGTAGAATTCGTAGAACTAGATGGGTCTGTCAGACCCGACGTCCATACTTAAAGGTTAAGTCTCTCTGGTACTCCAAACACGACAGTTGTGGGTTTGATTCCCATTTAAAACAATTAATTAACTTTATTTCCTCGCTCTAGAAAGAAGACAGAGAGCTGCGTTGATTTCCATTACTGAATTCGCCTTTAAAAATACTTGGTAGTAGATTCAGAACACATTCATTATAAATTCAGCTCGCTCGAAGTATAAATACATAGTATATTTCAGGACGTCCTATTTTTCTCAGCGGAACATATATCACGTGACACAATAAGTGTCTCGTAAAACTCCTAAAGAGAGTTTCGCGTGTCCACAAAGCGAGTCGAGGATAACGTTGTATGAATAATATTATAACTATTTGCAATTGAAAGTCATCTTTTTTATGGCATTACTTTGTTTATTTTATTATCAGAGCATAATATTTTTGAAATTTCATTCTCGCTCTGGTAACGAAAGTTCCCCCACTCAACAGCAATTGCTTCCAAGATTTGTCGGAAACTGCAAAACGGGAGTTTCTTAACGTAAACGGAGTGTCTTAACACTAGGTTCCTAGGCATCCCTCTACCTACCTTGTTATGTACGAGATATGGCGTGAAGCTAGAACATTATATTGTTGTCACCGATGTCTATGTATGTATGTAAGTAGTATTTTAGGTGAAGAAATCAATACCTAAATTAAATTATAAGACACCTATAAATACATGCATAAATTATATAAGTTAAAAACTTAATATAAACCTAGTAATAACGACTGAAGGAGTCCATATATCTCACTTAAACGTATATGAAAAAATGTAGACGCAGTTAGTTATACTTTGCGATAGAGATATACTATTTTATTTTTATTAACTTTCTTCTTATATAAGAAAGAAATATGCATAGTAAACAAAATAAATCTGAAGTAAAATCACCAATATACCATAGATTAACAAATTATAATGACTGTTGGCAACAGTACTTATTTCAGAATATTTTCCGTAAACGTAGAAAAAGAAAATCTTAAAAAAAAACTACTTAAGGATTTCCTTTTTTTAGTAGAGAGAACCTAGTATTAAGGGACTCCGTTTACTATTTTCAGCCCTACATTGGTGTGTTGAGCGATGAAACTCGACGCCTTTATAAGTAAGGAAATATAACAAAGACTATTTTCTCTAGATGGAGATCAAACCCACACCCCCACGCCTGTAATCAAAAGCTATTCCATTGTGCTACCAATTTTAAGAGAAAAATACCTGTACAGATGCAAAGAAAAATTATGACTACATCAGTTACATTGACAGAATGACATTGCTACATGCAATTGATGCGTGTTCCATACATCCGTATATTTATGGCAGATTTTATATTGAACGATCGACGTTGCCTCTGGCAAGCTGTTTCCCGTAAGGGCAATGCATAACAAAACGCTGCAATGATTTATGCCATACGAACGCTGGTCCACGAAAGAGTAAAAAAGTATGGACGTATGAATCAAATTTTGAAATATTCGGGTTAACCAGGTTTGAGGGCTTAAGGCAATTTTTCTGCCTTATGAAAGGTGGTTAAAATCTAAAAAAATGGTTATAAATTTTAAAACGATATCATAGCAATCTTTATTTATGATAAATCGAAAGACTTTTAATAATATTTCTGATTTGGCAAAATAATTTTCAAACATATTTTTTGTAGCTTCATGGACGCTGTATGCCGCACATAATAAAGTAGTAGAAACCCAGTGTTAAGACACTCCGTTCCCCGTAGACCGCCCAATCATTAAGTGTTGAGTGATGAGACTCAACGCCGCGCAATATTTTTGATTCATCAAAATAGTTATTAAGCATACTTTCATGATAAATAAACCATATTTATAAAAGAACGGGGAGAAAACCCCGCAATTACTATTTACAGACTTAATTATGACTTTTTCTAAATAATGCATATGTGCCAGTAACTTTAGATAATAAGCTTGTTCAAATATTCAAGCTAAATATTAATTATAAATTACATAATCAAAATAATATATGTCAGAACGTATAATCAAAGTGAAAGATCATATTGATGAAAATCGTTCTAATTGTACTAATAGTGTTCGTATCGGATAGGTCATTGTATGTTTTTAGTATGACCCAAATTTGAGCTGATTTAATTAAGAATTATTGATTTTCGCGATTTTTAGACGTTTCAAATATAACTTTTGAACTGGATAAATAGGTAGATTCTAAGATGAGTCAGTCTAGCCAAGCCTACGACGGACTAAGGCAAAGTGCTTGAAACGTTGGGTTTTCAAAAAAATATATTACTAAACTACTAAATAAATATACGCGATCAATTTGATTTAACAGTTTAAAATTTGAGCTGACTTACCTCAGGCCGGGGATATCATCCAACTGGGTTCCATCAGGCAGCTGCCAAGCTAGCTGAGGAGTTGGGAACCCGTGTGCGGCACATGACACTCTGGCACCAGTGTTGTTGGAGAAGACCAAGCGTGATGGAGGTTCCATTAGGAAAACAGGTCCGTGCTCCTGACCCTCGCCACCTGTTACGAGAAGTATTTTAATATTTTTTCAAGATCTTTACTTTCTTTGGCATTTAGCTGGATAGGCAAAGAAGAACTAGTAACATACCATCTGTTCTACGGTTTCCGCTTGAATTGATCATGGTGTGGCGGAATTTTGATCCCCAAATAGTTAATTTTTACAATTTATAATGATAACATAAACGTATTTTTTATTTATTACTATTTAATTGTTTAGAACCCACAATCATCACAGAATAAAAAGAAAAAGAAAAATCGATTACCTCCAGCTATTTCTGTCGAAAAGCACTAGATAGGCTGAGCAGCGTACAGATACTCAAATTAACGGCGTGAAATGCTACTGTGAGACCGTAATGTGCCATTTGCATTTCAAACGTCTGTACTGATTTTGTACCACTTCTGGTAATCTCATTATCTATGCTAAGTAGAACTAGATACTAGAATATTATATAGAGCTACTTGAGGTAATTCTTGGAAATTATATAATATAGATGCTATTCCTCAAATATATGAACACTAGCTTTCATCTTCGTGGTGAATCACATATTACACCTTTTACATTGACTGATACAGTGGGTTACGTTGAAACGATTAACATGGTCTTATATAACCTATTTTTTTTTTATTGAACCAGCAGTTCTTGAGATTAGTCATCATCAAAATGTAGTAAATTATCCAAATTACGCATATATTAGCTGAGCCTACCGTACTTAGGGCTAAGGCCTTAAATGTTGTGGAGGATATCATTTACATTACAAACACTTGCCAAATCCACTGATTTACCAACTTGACAGACACTAACGACCAACATTTACGGTTAAATTTCTATTCTAATCCTGTATTTATTAGAAGTCTAGAGACGGCCTAGTGGTAAATCTCTCCGTTCGCCACTCCAAAAAGTAGCCTACATTCGTTTTAAGCATAAAATTGTATAAACATGTAGTGGCACAGAATCTGACTATACGCCACCCCTTTGTGGATTCTATTCCTAATCGAGGAATGAGTTATTTTCATTCCCCCATTGTTTTAACAAGACGAAATGCGGCGTTAAGTTTTGTCACCCAATACTCAATATCCCGAATATGACGGAAAGTGTAGAGAGTTTTAATTCTAGGTTCCCTCTATCTCTGTCGTATAACGGATACAGCGTGAAACATAATCCCGCCTTAATCCTAAAATCAAATTTCAAAGGCTATTTATTGTTTTTATAATAATACCAAACGACAATAAACTATGCATTGTATGAGAAACACGTTGAAATAATCCAATTTTCTCATACGTAACTCGCCCAAAATATCTAGGTCGGAGATACGAGTATATCGAACTGATGCTATTTTGGCTGTGCTGCAATATTAATAGGATGTATTTACCTTTAAGTATTTTCAAAGACTTAGGTGTCTAATAATATGCATGGAATTTATGTGATTTTATAAATTTGAATAAAATTTTGGGACATCAGAATGAAAGTTGCAAGAACTTTAAGCAATGGATAAGAAATGTGGATTGGTAATCTCTTTTGGGATTTTCATTTCCTTTTTAATTATTTTTTAGGTTCACGCTGTACCTGTGTGTAATAAGGTAGGCAGAGGGAACTTAGTGTTAAAACACTCTATTCCTCATTTTTAAGAGATAGATCGCCGACGCCGCACTTTTTCATGCTATCAGAGTGAGGAATATTAAATAAATATGTTTTTGCATATCCAAATACAAAATATTGAAAATAGTAGACAAAAGAAAAACATATTGTTTGTTGTATCATGATTTTTATTATTGTGGACATTTATATTATAGAAGTTTCACGGATAAACTTAGTAATTGCAATACAAGTGCAGTTAGAAAGTGCAGTTACGATGCAATCGCGGAGAAAGAAGTTAGTTTTAGTTCTGTGACAGTTTTAATAAGCGATTTTCAACGCTTCTATTGACTAAGTTTTATACGGACTACACGTATTAGATGAAATAGATAATGATATATTTATTTTTATATAGATAAACTTTAAGCATATGTGTATCCCATTTATTCCTTTTTAAAGTAAATAATAGGATTATTGTTGCGTTTATTAATAAAAATCTTTAACTAGTCATAGCTCGAAACTTATACTTATTAAGACTACAGCGGTAGCGGCTATTACATCAGGTTTAATAAATGAAGGAATAAAGGATTTTATTATTGGAAAGAAGTTTTTCGACTAATTTCCCCTACCCATTTTATTATACAAATGAATATTTAACATTAGAAAACAAATCTGTGGCCATTATTTCAGAATAGATGACATTTCCAAAATATTCTTCATATTTTCTGAACATAAAACTAAAACAACATAATATTAAAGTCACAACATTTATTATCTTTTATATACATTTTGGGGGAACGCCAAATTTTTACATTTGGCACGGGAGCTTTGTTGAAAACTTTTAAAGTTGGACTGGACTTTCGAATCCCCTATTAAGTTTTACTGTATGTTTAGAAGGATTTTATTGAGATCACTAGTTCTAGACTTGGACGCAGGAATCGTAAAAAATATATTTAAAGCAAAAAAAAACAATAAAAATATTTTTTTTATTTATTTGATTGAAGACAAATATATTATATTTATTTTTTAAAGATCATCGCGGCGTAGCGGGATGGCGTCTGATTGTAATCTCGAATTGTCTCCAAAACATGCAACATCTCAAAAATTAAGCAGTGCCTGGGATACGGAGTGTCTTAACACTAGCTTCTTTATGCCTAGCCTCTAATGTGAAGAACAATAGTGAATAAACAGAAAATAATCGGTCACTCAAATAATTACTATTAATATCCTTTATAAAATTGTTTTTGTTTCACATACATATAGCAGGTAGAAGGAGCCTAGGGGTTAGCTTCTGAGAGTAAACGCGACAGTTGCAAGTTCAATGTAGATGTAGTTATAAATAGAAAGCCCCAATTAAGAGGCACTCTCAAAAATTAGGCGTTACGTGGGGAACTGATCGTCTTAACACAAGGTTCCCTTTCTCTACTACGCCATATGTGGGAGGCTAAAAATCACTACGAGGCTACTTTTGTATATAAAAGCCGCACCAAAATGACAAACACAAATTTTCAAAACTAGAATAGAAACAAAGGTGGTGCAAATATCAGGACCCTCGTTTAGCATTTCATTGTTCGAACGTTCACGTGACGCTTCACGTAACAATACGTCGCATTTTATTCGTAATTGTTTCCAAATTAACCCTTAAATAACTTTTGTACGTTTTCAATTATACAATTATTATTTTTGGCAAGTTTATTTGTGTTGTATTTATTATCAATGGATTGGTGTCTGAGTTAGTGTAGATTCGAATATTAAGCGGAAAATATTTATAGTATTTTTTTTTACTTTCCATCATTCATTCCATTTAGCCTAATCTGTTTGACAAAACTAGACAGATATTTCCAAGATAAGGTGCCTTCCTAAGCGCTAAAGATAAAGATAGAGTACGTAGACATTAGTTTTCTTTATGCACTTTAAATGTTAATAACGACAAATCGAGACCAGTCTTATGGCAGGGGTATAAGCGTGCGACTGTAAATGCGACAAGTTATGGGTTCGAATTCCACTCGATGCAACGAAATATTTTACATTTTTATTTCCTCGTTGACTCCAACTTCGGTGAACGGTCTTTAGTATTTGGTGGAAACTTGTCGATGGAAGTGACTTAATGGGACCGGAGTGTCTTAACACTAGGTTCCAAGTTTCCCTCTGACTACCCTGCTATGTGCAGAATACAGCGTATAGCTAAAATATAAACAATGCATGAAGGATTTGAACCCAAATTTTACCCTAATATATATATTTTAAGGGATCCAAATCATTAATCCTTTCCATGTGATTATTCTGAATTGCCTTTGTTTTTATACATTTATTTACATAAATATTTTTTTGTCACAATGTTTGGGTCGTTACGTTCTGACACCAATTAATATGTAAATTGATGTCACTTACTGCCATACAATACTGCCTATATCAATTAAGTATAAAATATGTATAATGTATATCAATACTAATATTATAAAGCTGAAGAATTAATTTATCTCAGGCACTACATTCAAATTGAAAAATTCTTGATTATATTGAGGAAGGGCTAACTTAGGTGGGTAGGAATATTATAGGCTGTATTACATAATGTTAATCGCTTCGATAGAACTCACTGTACCTGTGTCAGATCTGATATACAGAGAATGCCTCTGAATTTGAAATCATGGACAAAGACGTTACAGTTGTAGAAAACTAAACGAAAAGGCTACTTAGAAAGGTTAAGTTAACTTTTCCACCTAAATTCGTGAATTGGTGAGCGGCGGGTGAAAACGCCGCGCTTCGTCTTGTCAGGGTGAGTATGAAGATAATTTGATTATAATACATCCCCTAGACGGAATTAAACCCACAACTAACGCTTTTATACACATAACGTGGTATAAAGCTTTTTTGTTGCTACATCTTAAGTATTACGTTAAAATTGTATAATTATATTTTACTAGCATAAAAGTGGTTCACCCAAGGTTTTGCTTTTATATTTTAAATTAAAAATCACGCTGTATCCTGCACATAGCTGGGTAGGCAGAGGGAACCTAGTATTATATTTGCAAGTTAACTCGAATAATAAATAAACCATTTCTTAATATTCCGTCTAATGCATACTCCATTCGTCTAAAAGCATATTATATAAAATGAAAGCTTCCAAATCAAAAAGAAAAGCTCGCACGACTTAATATAATGTCAACTTATAACTTATACAAGAAGCTCAGTCGTCGACGTTACTTAGAACAGATTATAATATAAAGAAGATTATGTTTTGTATACAGATTATATAAAGCTTTATTATGTTAGATTTGATATACCATTGCTTAGCGGGAAAAAGCGTGAAGATGTAAAAAAAAATAAAGCTTACCCATGGCGAAGAGAATAATGAGGGCGGACACCCAAGGGCACATTTTGATAGTGGCTTATGCGGTCACATTATTGGTGGTGTTTTGTATACATTGATTTCGATCTGAAAAGAGTAAGAAAATGGTTAGCAATTTGAATAAATCTAAGTATAACAATAATTAATATCTTTGACATATTTATTGGTATCACAAAAGAAGATTTTCTTGTATGTCCCGATAATATATACGTTAATGATCTTGTCCAAGCTTGCTACAGGAACTGTATTAACAGTACTCTCAAAGGCATTCAAAGTTGGAACTTGATTCCCGTTAAATACACTTATATTATTAATCTAAGCGACTTTAGTCTAATATTAGCTATCTAGAGATTGACACACACAAAAACAATTCGTGACCTCAATTCCAAGCCAAAATAAGCAAAAGTTGACACAAAAAAAAGAAAAAAAGTTAATAGACTTAAAGATTTATCAGGACACAAATAAATTGTCCAATCCACCTTTTATAAATTATGAAAGGAGTCCTCATCTAAGTTGATAACTTTTATAATTCCGCTCAAAAAGTTTACTTCGCGTCGTTTCCGTAAACAAGTAAGTTTGAAACGTTCATAAATGTACTGGAATTTATTAAAGCACTCCAAATTGGATTATCTAAATGGATGTTTTCACGTCTGACGAAAATATTTCTACCTATTATATTTTTTTCTGTTTTATTTTTTAGTCCGCATAGACAGGGTAGTTAGAAAGGACCTAGTGCTAAGACACTATCCACTTTCCGCTCAATTTTCCAGACATTTCGTGTTCAGTGGAGGAAAACTCAGTGGCGCGTTTTGTCTTATTACAAAAGAGTGGAAATCGAAATAATTTGTTCCACAGAAAGAGAAGTGAGCCTTCAACATCACGTCTACAATCAGTAATACAAAGCAATACAGTTAATTTAGTGGAACGCGATAATCTTAGAAACTACTGGTTTGAGCTGACAAAATATTCTTGTACTGGCTATCATCTATCTACAAAGACTATAGGCTATACGAGACTCGTACATGACGTTAGATGTCTGTGTGGCTTTGGTATCTGTCTGTTTGGATGTCTGTGTGAATATGTTGAAACATGTCGAGAAAATCGAAAATTTGGTTTTCCAGACATGTTCCGTTACGTTATTAAACGCCATCAAAACCATTTTTTCCTACATATCTTCTATTTTCAGTTAAGATTTTACTATACTGATCAGTTACGATTTAATTATAAGTATAGATTATATTCAATTGTCATAGTCCAGTCACCCTAACTACAGTATAATATTTAGCTATACATATATACTTACTTCTATATGAAAACTAATTGGATTGCTTTATCTGAGCCTTAAGTCAATATTATAATGATGTTCTTGTTATTGACAGATTATAATGTGGCCACCATTGTAAACTAGTTTGAATGAATCCATGGTAATTTAGACTTTAAATCCTACTCACGCTGTATCCTGCATATAGCAGGATAGCCAGAGGGAAAATAGTGTCAAAACGCTCCGTTCCCCACTATCCGCGAAATTTTCGAGACATTGTGTGTTGAATGGCGGAACTCAACACCACTTTTTGTCTTGTTTATCAAAGCGAAGTGATGAAAATACTAGATATTTCATTTCCACGGTTGGGAATGGAACCCGCAACCGTCAGCGACAAGCTATTCTACAATTTTATGTACACTTTTTATTTCGTAGTGTGCCTTTATTGTAAAAAGAAATGAATTTTTATTATAAAATCTGAAAAAGTTATGCTCTCGTATAGGTTCGTTTTAATTAAAGTTTTTCCTGAAGTGTCATAGGTTATTCATATGCGAGGTGGTTTTTTTAACATTTTAAATTTACTTGATGCTCAGTTCAAGTTCTTTCAGTTTATATGTGTTTTTTTTGTATTTAACGAGTGTCACATTTTACTTTAATACAAGTAGTAAGGATAGACAATTAGTTATTTAGACAATTTAGACAAAACAAAAATGCGTGCGTGGTTGCAAGTAAACACGATAGGTTGTGGGTTCGATACTCCCTCGAGGAAATGAAATATTTGATATTTTTATTTCTTCGCTGTCGTTACGTAAACACTGCGTGTGTTTGCATTAAGCACGCAATACCTCAAGAATTTGGTGAGCAGTGGGGAATGGAAATGTCTTAATGGGAACTGAGTGTCTTAATACTAGGTCGCCAGGCTCCCTTGACTATCCTACTATGTGCAGAATAAAGCGTGAAACTAAAAGAAAAGAAGAAATTGAACCCACAACCACTACAAGAAGTAGCGCCTTATATCTGTTTTCCATGTCAAAAAGTTATAATAACAGACCAAAGCGAGCCAACCCCAATAAAAAAGCTCCAAACAATGTAGGAAACTAGATAAAACAATAAAAAATTTCAACGCAAAATTCTTGACTTTAAAGTTGACAAATGAGTGAAGTTTAAGACTTAATTTTCCCTGTTCTTTTACGACTGTGGAATTTATATGAGTTATATGTTATGAGTTACGACTTGGTTGTCATGGCAACCGGAGCTTTATGTTGTCTCATTGTACTTGAAAAACACTTTGAGTAAATAGAGCTTACCCATATTTGCTTGAGACCACGAATTACTGAAGTACTACAAAAATAAGATATCTTATTTTGTCAAAAACTTTTCATGTTTAAACTACTTTCCACTTATAGTTTTAAGTCGGAAGTGACATGGACGGAAGTAATTGTGTATGACAAATGACATTTTCTAAGTGGTACTTGACATTTTCAATTTTCAATTCATACAACTTTGATAGGAAACATTTTATTATAAACCTACAATACAGTAACATAAATAAGTAAAATAAATAGTACAAAAATATTTTTTGATAAATCCGACATCATTTAATTGTAACAGAATGGGAAAAAATATCTTCCTTTCGGCAAAATGTGTATATCATAGTATCAGCAATATTAATAGCGTAAGTAGAAATCACCCATTTTTTAAAACAAGGTTACCAATTCTGCCGGTAACCTAGTTTTAGAACACTTCCGTTCCCCTTCCACTTTCCGCCGAATTCTCAAGTGATTGCGTGTTGAGTGGCGGAACTCAACGCTGTGTTTTGCCTCGTTACCTAAGCGAAAAAAAAAATTTCATATATTTTATCCCTCCGAATGGGAATCGAACCGACAACCATCGATTTTATAGTCTGATGCTGTTCCGTATTTCATATTTTGCCTATCAGTTTTTGCAGTTCTTCATCCGTATAAACAGGATAAAGGCATAATCATGAGAATCTGAAGAATTTGTCGATAAAAATCAAATTAGATCCTATTATAAGAATTGTACAGCTACTTAACTGAAGCTTTCATTGGCTTAGTGCTTCTATGAAAATGAGATTCAGATGAGAGTTTCAAATATAGGCGCAATTGACGTAATTAAGGCGAATTTGACTGAACGTATAAGACGTAGATTTAAATCATATTTAGATGTTACTTTTACACCATTCATATATTCAAGAAATGCTGAAAAGTTCAAATTTATTTTACCTTCACGCAGTATGCCGCATACAGAAGGATAAGCAGGCAACATCAGGCAACACTTCGTTGCTTTCCATCCATTATTTTCCAAGTTTTTTACAAGTTTCACTGTTAACAACACCAGTTTTCTATTATACGATACAGCCAATCGCTGAACAGTTCTAGCGGAAAAAAATACGAACTCAATCACAGAATGTAATTTGATTCGTATTTACTTTGCCCGTTTGAATAAAATATAAAAAAAAACTAAATAAAATGCTTAATCCGACACTCGTGCTCCATTTACTTTTAAACTGTTTTCACTGTTGGTAATTTTACGTTTACATTTCCAATTTTATAATTTCCAGGTCATATAATATGTATATGATGCTTTGATGTTGAAGCCGTCCTGGAGCAGTGGTACAGCGTGCAACTGTGATCGTGTCGGTTGTGGGTTGAAGTCCCACAGGGATTTAATTTCTACGTGAAAAGAAGAAAACGAGGCAAAAGCGCGGCGTTGAGTTTCGCCATTCAACACGCAATGCTTTAAGAATTCGGCGGAAAGTGAATAAAATAGAGTGAATAGTATCTCAATGGAAACGAATTATCTTAATACTAGGTTCCCAGGATCCCTCTGCCTGTGCCAGGATACACAGTTTTTATTTTACGTAATAAATGTCTGACTGTTTTATGTATATAAAAACAAAATTCCCAAATCAACATAATACTTAAACGTTACTTACAATTAAATCCATTCTACTTAGTCGAAGTTTTGCGTTTACTGATAACGTCGTCCATTAGAGTCCATTAGTAATATTTTCATAGAAAACAAGGTACCACAAATAAATAAAGTACATGTACACAATACGAGGAAGTCCATACAAAAATATAGGAAAAAATACATAGCTACTGTATTAACAATTCATTATTTTTCACACCATTTTCAAAGTAAATATCATTATTGAAATTTTCATGACCAGCATATATGAAACTAGTAGTTTAATTATAATTAATATTATTTACTGTAATTATTTCATATAAAATTAATGCATACGCCCGCCAACTTAAGCTTATCACCTTTTATAATTTGTACTTTTATTCTAAAGTTGGTACAGAACCCTCCGTGAGAGAAACTGACTCGCACTTGGCCAGTTTTTTTTTAAGTACGGAACCCTAAAAAATATTACATTTTTAAAATATGATATTGGTAATAATGAAAATTCACTTTGAAAATTGAATTACTACTGTCAAGTAATTGTAATTTAACGCTGTTATGAACAATCTGAAACACAGAGTGTACGTTAAAATATAGTTTATCATATAAGTTTATATATTAACCGCTAATCTCATACTAAAATATTATAAATAAATTATAATTCCACTGAGGCAATACATGGAGCGATGGTCATGGGTTTGTTTCCCAGCCGAGGACTTGAATATTTCCGCTCTGGCAGATAAATCGCGGAATTGTGTGCTGTCACTCAACACGCAATTTCTTGATTTTAGTCTGAAAGCTGGGAACAGACTATCTTTACATCTAGCCTGCTATACTGAAAAGGCATGAAGCTATTTTATTTATAAAAAAATAAAAAAAAGAAGCTAGACCACTCCACTTCTATATATTTCTAATATAAATATTATTCAAAGAGGTGCTTGACTTTATTTTTCTTTGTTATACGTATAAATGGCGTACGCGTTGGTTAGCTAGTCTTTCAAAAGGCCACTTGACCCGCCGTGTCATACCTGTTAGAATAGAAATTTAATATACTAGGAAAATGTTATTCAGGCCATTGCGACGCAGCCGTACAGCGTCTAACTGTAAGCAACGGTTGTGGGTTCGATTATCATTCGAGGGAGTGGATTAATTTCATTTCCTCGCTCTGGTTAAAAAACAAATTGCTGCGTTGAATTAAATACTCTTTGCAACTTAAAATTCTAACAACTTATATGAAATAAAGATCATGAAGATCATTAACTAGAACCAGGTGCTAAAAATATGGCCAAGCTAGTTCTTATAAACTGAAAGTCCAAGAAGTTTTTTACAAAGCTTGGAATTGCGAAGGTTCAGAAAATTCTTTCGTATTTCTGTAATTCCAGTGAAATTCCGATGAAATCTGAATAGATATATGAGAGGCAAGTGCTTTCTAAAAGCCACGATAATACGCCACTTGCCGATGTTCTATTAGTAAAGAAAGTACTTCTATATTATGAATTTATTATTTATATACCTACTTGGGTTTAAATAAATATTCTTTAAGATTTTTTTTGTAGAATGTTAATTACTCCTAACTTATATTTATTTTTAGTATCACGATGTTATATAGCAGAGAAGCCAGAGGGAATCTAGAGTAAAAGCAGTCTGTTCTCCACGCGCCGCCCAATCTTTGAGACATTGCAAGTTGAGTAACGGGACTCAACGCCGCGTTGTGTCTTATTACCAGGGTGAGGATATAAAAAAAATCCTCCATTTGGAAATCGGACCCACAATCATCAAGTCGGATATTATTTATATAATAGAACCCAAAACAATGATTTTAAAATGTCTGCTTTGTTTGTGCGTTTGCACGCTAGTCTCGAAAATGACTTAACCGATTAAATGGTATTCATACGGGCAATTTTTTTATAAATTATTAAGTTATGTCGATTTAAAATGGTAATTATGAGATCACGAAAGTAATTCAGATTAAAAAATAAATAATTATGTAGTACAAACGGGCGAACCCTCGAACAAATCGCTAATTTTATATACACAAACATTTGTACAGACACACAAATTGTACATAATATATATGATCTAAATAAGCAAGTTATTACCACAATTTTCTTCTCTACTGAAACTGAAATCCCCTACAGAATACAATATATCAAAGGAAAAATAACATAAAAAAACAAAATCGACAGTGACTTTTAAATTAAAAACAGGCGACGACAGTGTGAGTGTGATGGAGGTTTAAGCTTTGTTTCACGCAAAGCTTTTGTTATTTCACCGTGCTCGATCAGATTGAATGGCATTATAATTATTTTTTAGTTCTTTCAGCTTCACGCTATATCCCGCACATATAATAAGATAAGTACAGGTTATCTAGTGCTACGACACTTCCGCTGTATTTTTGAGACATGTCGTAATGCGTGGCTGAAATCAGCGCCGCACAATGTCTTAGTACCATCAGTGAGAAAATTAAAATATAATTATATATCCCTCATATCTCAATCCATCAAGTGGTAATCGAACCCACAACCCTCGCGTTTACAGTCACACGTTGTGCCAAAATGTTACGATAGCCTAAAAACAAGCGAAAACGGTGTGAGTGTGACGGAGCTTTAAGCTTTGTTTCACGCGAAGCTTTTGTTATTTTACGTGCTCGATCAGATAGAATGGCATTATGTGTGATAGTATCGCTTTTTTCACGCTTCGAGCTTTTTGACGGCACGGCACTGACAAGTTGAGCTGTGGGGTAATGATATAAGTTTTATAAAAAAAAAAGGAATGTTTATAGAATCAATTTTTTGAACGTCTGCCTATATGCTTGTCCTCCTGTCAAGACCATTTGTTTCAAGATCACATTGAGGGATCACTCTGAAATTAATAATAAATATCCAAATCTTTGGTCCCTGGAAGCTCGAAAAAAATTAAGATTCTAAGTCAATGCAATCAAAAGATACTGTATTTTGTATGTAATTCACCGCGTAATAAAAACTATACTAAAACGGTACTTTTCGCGGAGTACAGCTATGAAATTTGACACAAAATGAGAACTAATAATACAGATAAAGAAAAACATCCGAAAAGCGAAAATTTATAGATATTTTATAGGAAAACATCGCTACGAACATATATTTGTATTCAATCTTAAACAAAAAACAAAAAACAAGCAAAACTTTTTTCTTTATTTAATTTTTGTTTCCATATAAAAACTAAACGATCGATCCTTCTTTCAACAACACGTAAGCAATTTCGTAGATCCACTGTCACGTCGCAAAAGGCTGAAACTGGTCGTTAACGGTCTAGTCTCTCACAATTTTTTTATATAACGTTTCTAGAATAGTGTAGTATTTTTATAAGTTTTCTTTCTTAGTTTTCAGAGAAAGCGTAGCAACGGCCAATGGTCAATTATTTTATATTATAACACGAGCTGTCGAGGCAAAGCGCGGCGTTGAGTTTCGCCACTCAACACGCAATGCCCTGTCCCTACCCTGATTTATGTGGGATACACGTGGAGCTAAAAAAATATTAAATTCGTATTCCCATTTCCGTAATTATTTCAATTTCTTAGTGCCTCCTTGGTAGTGCCAAAGGTAACTACGTGCCAAATTTCATATTTCTACGGGCAGTAGTCTCTCGTCGCGTCAGTCCACTGACAGTAACGTAAGAATTTCGCTAAATCAAAAGATATTGGTGGCAAAATTGATATTATCCAAATTTTAATAGGAAATTACAAAACATAAAATTACAAAACTCACTGTGAAATCCATGGCATTTTTTAAAAATACTCTTACTTCAATATTACTTAAAAGCTCATCTCTCCCTCTCATTACACTGACATTGCATTACGTGTGCTTTTGACTCCACGAACTTCGAGTGCAAAAGCTACTATTGTAAGATACAGGAAGTTCCAATAAGTATTAAAAGAGGGTTGTGAGTGGACGATGCTAATTAATAACCAATAGGATTTGGAACAATGATACTTGACGGTGTCATAGGGTTCGAGTTTGAAATTGGGGTGGAATTTTACGCTACAGTATTTTAACATTTTTTGAAGATTTGACATTTTTTAACATTTTTACACTCTCTTTCTCATTTTCGTTCAGTTTTTGAGACATTGCCAATTTTATATGCATAACAAAATAAGTTTCTTTAAGTAATCTACACGTGATTTATTTAAAATCTCTTGAAATATTGCTCGTTCATAATATTAGTGTTAAAAAGCGTCAATTTCGCATCTATATATAGAAAACTACTATGTAACCTTTTTTCAATATAGCTAAAAATATTTCAAGAAAAACAACCACGCTGTATATGTATGTAAATTATTATAATTCTATAATAGTGGAGCTTACTCAAGAGCTCTCCATTTACATTGAATTTCATTGAACAGTATTATAATAGCGTGTAATTTCATTATAATAGAGCTTTTATAATATAAATATGGTAAATATAAGCTCACTTAAGTGCAGAAGTTTTTTTCTAGAGTCGTACGTAATTTACCAGTTATGATAATAGATCTTTCTTTAAAATATGAAAGGTTGAGCTTTTAGGATTTTAATATAAATTTCTTAAAGTTCGATATTTTATTTAAATGTTTAACGTTATATTTTATATTATTGGAAAATATATATACTATTATTATTGAATTAATACATGATAAGTAAACAATATTATTGAATTTTTACTAAACGTTAATTTTAATAATAATAATATAAAACAATAACTATATTATAAACATGTAAAAAGCACTTATTTTCTACTACAATCAGCTGACCTACGTTCTTACCTAAACAATATTTTTTTCTCAGGAAAAAAGCTCCAACCACTACATCACATAGCTTTTACACAGCACAAGCTTTTAATGTGAGCTTATTTTTAAATTATATTTTTGTACTGGCAGGTGAGACGCGTGTTACCGCGGCGGAGTCGCGAGGCTGACTGAAATCTCTGCTTTCAAGCAGGTCAGGTCAAAGGTAAAGCGTCGTTCACAAAATATAATGTTTTATCAATTAATGCTAATTTGGGTAAATAATTTTATTTAATTAATGCATAATTTTTCTAAATAACGTATTATTTTATTTTAATGTGAAATATCAATTGAAAACACTAAGAAAAGTGCATAGGTTAATTTAATATTATGATTAATTATTATTATAGTAAAAGTATTTTTTACAAGTTAAATGTAATTGTAAGACTAAGCTTATAATGAAATATAAGACTAATTGTTTTCAAATAAGGATTTACTTATGATATTATTTTAGAGTAAATATTATATTTTTTTAAGATCTCATGCTTCAATCTTCTATCTATGTAACGATTTCTGTCTCATGAGTTTTGAAAATGACATTAGTAATTATTATAAAAAACATTATAGAGTTCGAACGTGACAGATTTCATATTTGCAAATAAATGAACGTTCAACATTTTAATTATTCGTTTAAAAATTCAATTAATATAGCACAAAAGGTCTAACAGTATGAACACATCCTTTCCCCAGCATCCCACTACCACTAACAAAAAATATAGTAAACACAACACCCACACACAGATCAGCCACAATTTTCCTAAGAATTTGATACTATTTGCATACGTGTGAGTGAAAATACCTGTACATACACAGATGCTACCTTAGTGTGTGTTACAGAAAATGGCCGACGGAAGTAAAACGCATGCGTATGAAAGACAAACATAATTTTGCGATTCATTTCATACATTTAAACGATTTTAAACTTTATCGCTATAGAATTAAGCTTTAATAAAGTTAAGAGGAAGGTTTAATTATATTTGCTAAGAAACACGGCGGGCTTTTGAAGTTAGTTGTAAGGACTCTTGCGGTGTAGAGAGAATCAAAATAACGTATGCTTACATTTAAATGTACCTGCGTCAAGTACCGTCTAGCTAACGAATAAATGTGATGTATAATATAACACCTTTCTAGAAAAGATTTTTTTTTAATAATTGGAAATTTTAACTCTAATCAAAAGTATACTTTGGAATAGATAATTTTATAGTTTGTCCGTTTATTCCGCATAGAGTGAGACATGCAGAAACGTAGAGTTCAGACACACCGCTTCCCAAGTACTGCCCAATTTCCTAGATATTTATTGTACATTGCATGGAGCAACCTAACGCCGCGTAAAACATAACGCATGCTTAGCAATCGGGAAAAATAGGAAAAATAAATGTAAAATTTCAACTTATTACTTACTATGTTAACGTTAAAATTTCATTATGATATGGATCATTAATACAACTCTTACTAAAGCCCGGGATAAACCGCTAATGACAGACGTTTGAAACTTGAAGACGGTATAGAATGTACTCTGAAGACGTCGTTCAAGCGGTTGTTCTATAAAGTTGTATGTACTTTCTCATTTCTTTGAAGAATAATTTGAAAATAAAGGATAATCTATACATATAAAAAATAGTAAAAACATTTTTGCATTTTTTTATATTGTTTTATATGTTTATTCATCGTATACATTTCATTTCATTCTTTTTATCTTTAAATATTACTTAGAACTAGACTTACGTTATTACATCTTACATCTCCTTAATAGTATTCAATCATTTCATCATTCATTTCAGTTGCATCTATTGCGTTGGCTTAGAAGCTTGAGTTTTTCTATGATCCAAGGGACTAGTTTCAATTAGTAATTCGTAATCTTGAAATAAATGGTCCTGACAGACGGACAACAAAGTGATCCTATAAGGGTTTTTACCTTTGCAGGTACCAAACCCTAAAAAGAAATATTATTATGAAAAAATGGATTTTTCTAAGCAAAAATCAAACCTATAACCTCTACGCCACGACGTTCTCACTTTCATTCTTAAGTTCTATTAACACACTCAGATTTTGAAACATGATATTTCTATGGTAATATATAATATGGATATGATATTTCTATGGTACGCAATTTCTTATAATTCTCCAATTACTATGTATTTGAAGCTTAAAAGCACTATTATTGAAAGAAAAAAGCTCACACAATACATACATAAAGCTCACATTTCACATTATGTTAGTTCTCATAGTAGTCCTAGATACGCTCTAAATAACGTCAATTCAATTTGAACTGGTAAAATATAGGTGAGTGTTTAACGTCGCCCTGTGGGGCGATTTTAACTTAAGAACGGTGTAAAATTTTCTTTGACAAGTTTTTGAACTGGAAACGATTTATATTTCTATGGAAGGATAGTAATGTGGCTATATGAAAAAAATCTTATTCATTTATTTAAAGACAGAGGGAAACTTGGGAAATTATTGTTATGGCACTCTGTTCCCCATTGGAATACTTCTGTTCTCCACATTCTGCCAAATTCTTGAGGCATTGCGTATCGAGTGGCGGAATTCAACTCCGCGCTCTATCTCAAAATTTCTGTCTAAACGGAAAAAAGGAATTTTCTATTTTGCAATTTCAAACCCATGTAAACAAAGTTACAGGCGACGACTAGTGTAGAATAGGAAAAGCATTTGTATTTGTGAATATACCAATATATGCCTAGTAGGCTTTTCGATGTGGCCTCGAGAATTACTTAGAAACGTTCTCGAGTAACACGAACAACAAACTAGGAATTGTATCTAAACAGTTGCTTTACTTACATATATTTATTTCACGTTTATGCTTCAAAATATTCCTAAAACCTTGAAAGAGTGTGTTATGGAACATTCAAAAAATAACTAAATATGTCGTGATTCAGGGGCATAAAGTGTGCCTGTAAGGGCGACTGGTTGTGGGTTCCACTCCCGCTCGAAGAATTGCGTTCCACGGCTAGCCTCTGTAAACGAAGACCCGGGTTGTAGCTCGCTATGAACAAAGGAAAATATTTGTTTCAAAAAATATGATATATTGTGAAACCTGAACCTTTTTAAAAAAATAATTTAAAAGAGAATTTCTTGAAATACCTACAGGAATTCTTAATCATTTATTTTAAATCATTTTCTATCATAATCCATAAGTTAAATGACGCCAAAGAAATAACTTTAAAACTTACTTTGTTATTTCTTATACATTCATTCTTGCACTGCTGCTTTTGTTCTGTGCCGCAAACTGTAGTAATAAAACTTTCATATTTGGACGTTTATTTTGAAGCGTCTAACTTGTATGTATAAAGTAACCTTTTGTTTGTGTTTAAATAAAACAAATTGTATTATATCTACAGCTAATTTAACATTTTTAATTTTTTGCATGAAGCTTATTTTCATCTATGTTATCTATATATATAAAATCGAAAGGTCACTCACTCATCACGAAATCTCAGAAACTACGTGTGCTAGAAATCTAAAATTTTGCAGAGGAGTTATTTATAGGACGTAGGTGCTCGCTAAGACGGGAATTTGCAATATTCGAATCCTAAGGGGTTGTTTTTGGGGTCGAAAGTTTGTATGAAACTTCGTTACTACAAATGCTAGGAGTCTCAAATTTTGCATAGACGTCACTAGGACGTAGTCATGGAGACAGAAATTAATAATAACATAGTTCACGCGGGTGTAACCGCGAGCGGGCCGCTAGTATTATATATATGAAAAAATATATTTTAATATACATAATTTATACAAGTAGTAAGGGACGTTTGACCTAACAAATCGAAATACTTTACAAGCTGTGACCATCAATTGATGTTTACGAGATACTTTGGTGACTTGAAATAAACACGGAACTGGGTTATAGAGGGGGAACTTGTAAAGATCGTCCAAAAGAAATCCAAACTAAAGATATTACTATGAAAATAAGTTGTTTTTGTTAGATAAATATTGGAAAAAAAATATATTTCCCCTTTTAGATGACCACTTGGTTGGTATATCTTTGGTGTTGTTTTTTATCTTCATGTATTTCCTACATCTTGCAAGGTAAGAAGAAAAAAATCTAGTGAAAATACAGTTTTTGTTTTTTATGTTCACTTTCGATATTGAAACTGTATATTAATATAAGACATTCATTAATTACTCAATTCATTTACTATTGGCATCATTCATTGTACCTTTAAAATACTTGGCTGAAATTGAGGTGTTCCTAGTTCCAGAAGACAGTTTATAGCTTTCCATCCCATCCAGTCCATCTGGTATATTAAAAAAAAAATTTTAAAAAGTTTAAAAAAACTGATAAAAGGACCCCTCAAATAACAAAAATAAAACAAACATCTTCAAGTCTTCTTCTTTCCACATTTTCTACCTCAAAGGAAATGGTAATAATAATGATAATATGTTTTTAAATTTACAAAAGTGAATAAGGTTTTTATCTAGACTTTTGTGAGGCACTCCAAATAATATGAAATCTCACACGAGAGCTTCGCGAAACTATCTCATTAGCGTGTTGACTGAAATATTAAAAGACCGAGTATTTTTGCTTCGTTCACGTTGTATGAAAACAAGGAAATTGTTAAGAACGCATGATAATGTTTATGGTGTCCCGTATATTAAGTTTTTTCTTTATTTTAGGGCTTCCACCTTTTTGGGTTGACATAACGAATGAACAAAAAATGGAGAACAGACAGACGGAGACACTCCGTTCTCCATCTTTTATCTCACTTCGAGAACGACTGTTGTACTCGGCTACTTAACTGTATTTAAACAAACTACCCAATAGACATTAGAAGGCTCAATTGTCGCGTTAAATCAGGCGAACAGCAAATATGCTAATTTTAAAAGAATGATGAGCCTTATTTATTTTCAATACACAAAAACTATATTTATTTACTAAGGTAAGTAAAAACTTATGATAAAATATAATAATAATAATAATAAATATTTATGATAACATATCCATTGCCCGTAACTTTGCCTGTACTCAATAGGCACAACTCTGCTCTAAGCAAGCAACCTTCATCATTTTCAACCCTTGTCCCAAGAGTTAATTCATTTCTTACTTAACGTCTTCGTCAGCGTAGATCAATCAATCACCCGCTCTTGGTGTAGTTTTGTAAGTGTGTGATACTGACTCCTCGTATTTCTTTGACATTGATAACTTCCTGTATTTAAAAGGTTTGAAGCTTGGAAGAGCAATTTCATATATTTTTGTACAGCAATGAAATTTTATACCTCATATAATAAATATGGTACAGCTGAAGAAGAGTTACTTTTTAATTGCACATAATATATGATGGTATTATATTATATATTAAGGCACTAAAGAAAATTGAACAGTAAGTCACATTATTAACGCAACATTGCCTTGACAAAAATGAGCATATTAATTTTCATTCATCTTTTCATGCTCCTACTGGGAATCAAACTCACAACAATCGAGGAGGTAGATAACATACAGATGCTATTCCAATGCGCTGCCGTGGCCCCTATATATGTAGCTTCATGCTTTTCCTATATTGTAGAGAAGCTAAAAGAAACCTTTCCCTTTCATTTTGAGACATTCTTCACTTTTTGTCCGTTTTTCGATACATTGCGTATTAAAAAGTACACGTCAATGTCACGCTTTATATACGAGAGCAGGGAAATTAAATATTATATAGATAAGCTCCCGTCCCCAGAGTGGGAATCAAATCCACAAAAATCGCGTTGGCTTCTTTCTATGCATGAACACGAAAAAATCCTTTAAACTATTAATACGATTAGACAGAACTCTAAAATTCTATAAAAAAATTCTATGAAATAAGAGTTCTTTAAACTTCTTATTTCCAGTACATAATGCGATTCAAAATATGTACACTCTTGACGTCTTTGATGAAAATATTCAACGAAGGGTCATTTAAAACTATCAAAGTTGAGAACGTACTCGCTTAAGTATATATTTTTTTAGCTTTGATATTCGCACAGTCCATTAGCGAAGTGGATAATTTGAAATTTGCTAGATTGTTTCTTTGATATACCTTTAATATGAGAAAATAATATTATAATATGTCAACATTATAATTGTAATATAGAGGGAGATATAGTGTTTATTTTAAATACAAACACATACACGTCGTGTGTACATTTATGTAAATATATACCAGAATTGTATGTATGTATAATATACTTAAATGGTGAACTAGCAACCTTCAAAGAGTTCCACTATTTTAGTCCTGGTTCCAATATCAAACCAGCTCGATGATACTATATTGTTATTTTGTCAACTAAAGTACATGTAACTGCCAAGATTCGTAATTTTTAACCGACTTCTGTAAGAAAAGAAGGTTCGACTGTATTTTTTAATTTTTTTTTTGTTTGTTGCTTCAGAACTTTTCACTTGGTGAACCGATTTTGATGTTTTTTTTTATTTGAGAGTTTATTTAAAACGCAGGTTTTTCCGCATGAATTCCGACCACGACGTGTAGGCAACATATGTATATCGGAATTCTCGAATAAAAACTTTTCTGGACTTTAGACTATCTATCGATATATCGTCCTCTTAAATACAGCTTCACTCCATCTCTAAAGTGTCAAATTTTCAATATGAATTAATTATAAAGTTTTATTTATGTAACGAAGCGAACGAGATTTTGACAAAAGATTTTCAATAATTTAAAATTAAACTGCGGTCATCCAATTAGTGAGTAGATTGTTCTCGCGTGTTTATCATTTATTGGTTTTGCTATTTTATTTATTGTAGTTATTTATATTGTTTTACGTCATATTGTAGAGTCCGTCGGAATGTACTCGCGACGATTAAGGGTTCCATTCCCATTTTGGGGAATGAAGACAAAGTGTAAACCGACAAAGACTTAAGTTTCGCCACTCAACATGCCTGAAACGTGAAAAGTTGGGAATACAGTATCTTAACACTAAGTTTACTCTGCTTATCTTGCTTATGCGGGATACAGCTTAAAGTAAAAAAAAAATGGCCGAAAAACTACTTAAAGTACATATGTATTAGCAATATATTTTAGTTATTATATTTTTTTATATTTTATTTTTCACAGTGAATATAGGTACCCTATTTAATGGCAGAAAGATGTTAGTGATATTATAATAGATACTGATCCTGTGATACGCTGGCATAACGTTGTAATTTGTCTCTACACTATGTTCCCAGGTTCCTTCGATCTATCCTGCTAGGTTGAATGGCGGAATTCAACGCCGCGTTATGCCTAGTTACCAGAATAAATGAAAATAGATAAAATGGGAAGATCCAATTGAGCGATATAGACGGAATCTGCGCTGCTGAATTAAATTACTAATTATTACATTTTCTAATATAAATTTACCAAAATGTTGTTTAACAATGCCATCTATAATATTATATTTACGTCGATCAGCTTTTTTATAACAACGCCACCTCCAATAAAAAGGTTACATTACTGTATGAACGTTCTGTATAGGGTTTCTACGTAAAGTATATTATAATGTTCTTAAACTGTTTCTATATAAAGATGCTAGATGGCGTTGATTTTTTACTCTTAGTATTTCACCATGTGTAAGGCGTAACTAAGAAGTTATTAGTTAGCAGTTAACACTCTACTAGCTAGGGGGCGTTAAACTCCAATCATTATTTCATTAAAACAGTTAATAAATTTAAAATTATATCATTATGTCATTATGTCATGCACATTATTTTTAGGAACAGAAAGTAGTAATTATTATAAATTATCAAGAATAGTTGTAGGTTCGACCTCCGTTCGGGAAATCGATTTATTTTCATTTCCTTACTCTGGTAACACGATAAAATGTAGTGTTGAGCTCCGTTCAACACGCAATGTCTTTATTTTTGACAGATGCGGTAAATAGTGCGAAAATAATGCGTGAAAAGCTAGCTAGCGTGAAAGTATAAAAAAATTAGAATGAATTATTTTAAACTTTCCTTGTTGAGCGTGGAATTTAGTATTCATAAAAATGTAAGATTAATAAAAATTGAAAGTAGTTCTCATACATTAAAATTGTTTTATATTTGACAGAAGTTAGTTCTTCATAATTAGGGGTTGAATCTACACTTTAAGAAATGTAATATTTTCATTTATCTCAACACAGTGCTTAGTTTTTCTATTATTATTCGACCGAGAGGGAATCGAACCCTGCCGAACTGCCGCTGAGCTACGACGACCTTAGCTATAAAAATATGAGCAATAATTTAAATATTTATTAAAAGAAATCATTGTTCGAAACTGAGGGTCCAATTAATAATAAATTTCAATTAAGCCGTTGGACGCTGACAATGACAAACGACTAGCCTACACTCTGTCCTACTAAATCCACTGAAATCGTATAGCGCCAAATTGAAAAATTCAAATAATTTATAGAGGGAATAAACTAAATACTAAAATATGTTCATATGTATGTCATGCACGTGATATTACTGTGATGTAGTGGGAAATTTTAATTTTCTTTATACAAAATTACAATAAAGTACAGCTTCACGCTGTATCCCGCATATACCTCCAGGAGTGCAGGTAGAGGGAGGGAATATCCATCCTCCACGCCATATCCCTAGGAACCTAGTATTAAGGCATTCTGTTCCCCATTATTAGGTACTTCACTGTAGATAATTCAGTTCAAAGTCAGAAAAATCCGGTGGAGAAATGGAAATAATTAAAAAATCGTTTCTCCGAGTGGAAATCGAATCAACAACCATCACGGCACCAGTTGGAAACTGACCACGTTTGGAGTTAGCAACTGTATGCACTTACATAATAAATTATTTACTATATATACTTATAGATAGGTAATATAGTGTTAGGCGTTGACGTAATTAGGCCAAGTGGTGGGGTCATCGATCTAGCTCAGTTTAGGCAACGAATGATGATATTACTATTATACCTACCTAGCTTCCTATCGGTGCTCTCGAAATGAAATATTAATTAATATTCTAAATAATTGATATTTGGGAGAATCGTTTCACAATAGAATAACTATTGAAAGTGTTGCTTTCAATAGTTATTCTATTATCTGATGGTTGTGGGTTCGAATCTAATTTGAGGGAGTGAGTTAGCTTTATTTCCTCACTCTAGCTAGGAACATCTAGAAACATGGCGTTAAGATTCACCCCTTAATACGTGCAAGAATTCGTGTAGAAAATGGAGAACGTATTTAAGTGGTATGGCAAGGTTCTTTGATTATGGCGTTCCGAGCGTGCCAGTTGAGCACATATCATTTCGCCATGTCACGTTGTATGGAGAAGACACGAAGGAGGTTATACAGTATTTAAGTGTATTGATACCAAGTTTATTTGGCCTACCCTGTTAAATATAATATACAGGAAAAATTAATGATTTTTGTCGTAATACGTTAAATTCAGATATAAATTTTTCTCAAGCTTGGAATTTATGGACTTAAGCGACTTTATATTATTAATATTAGACTCAACGCCACACTTCGATAAGAACTGGAAAACGCAAATTATACATTTCCAGAAGTGGTAATCGAACTGACAATCATTACATTTACAGTCAGAACCTGTCTAGCATGATCCTGCGATGGCTTCTCTTATGTTTAGAGTATGATATTCAAATACTAGAATCATCTTTAGATATAATATATGCCTACACATATACATATAAGGGAATATAGTCAAGGCGGCGTGTGTGAGACCGCTGTCACTTGCATGTACGCTACCAAGTTAAGTGAAACGAGGTCCGGAGGTATATGCGTGTACGTATACGTCTAGAATAGTATTTGGCAATGTGTTTAAATTTGCCGCTGATGAAATATAAAGTAACTATAAATATAACGTTAATTAGGAAAGTTAATTTCAATTTAGAAAAGAGCAACTTTTTCTTTAAGTTGGTTGGTTGGTACAAAATTTATATATATAAAAGGACTTGTCCTCACTGACTGAGGTAAGACGCATGCACAGCCTTAACCGCTGATGGTAGAAACGTGAAATTTGGACAGATGTTTACTTTCGTAATCTGGACATCCACTAAGAAGGGATTTTGAAAAATTTTAACTCTAAAGGGGTGAAATAGGGGTTCAAAGTTTGTATGGAAAAATTTTTAAATAGGCACCGATTTTTATAAAATTTGAAATTTAGATTTTTAAAAGTTTTTAATTGAACACGTGTTTCATCGTTTTCTAGAATTCTCCCCCTAAGGGTGCAAATAAGGGGTTGAAAGTTTGTATAGGTTTTTTAAAATCGTCACCAATTTTTATAAAATTTGATATTTAGACTCTTAAAAATATTTAATTAAACACATGTTTCATGGGTTATTAGAATTCACCCTTAAATACGCAAGCGAAGCTGCGCGCGTCCGCTAGTCTATATATATAAAAGGACTTGTCCTCACTGACTGAGGTAAGACGCACGCACAGCCGTAACCGCTGATGGTATGAAGGTGAAATTTGGACAGATGTTTACTTTTGTAATCTGGACATCCACTAAGAAGGGATTTTGAAAAATGTTAACACTAAAAGGGTGAAATAAGGGTTGAAAATTTGTACGGAAAAAAATTTAAATCGACGCCGATTTTTATAAAATTGTAAATTCAGACTCTTAAAATGATTTAATTGAACACGTGTTTCGCGGTTTTTTAGAATGTATCCCCTAAGGGTGCCAATAAGGGGTTGGAAGTTTGTATGGAAAAATCTTTAAAACGCCACTGATTTTTATAAAATTTGAAATTGAGACTCTTAAAAATATTTCAATTATACATGTTTCATGGTTTATTAGAATTCACCCCTAAGCATGCAAATAAGCAGGCGAAGCTGCGCGCGTCCGCTAGTATAATATGTATATCTTATAGAAATAATAATACCAGACAGAGGAATCCAACATTTAATAATTAAATAATAATATAAAATTAATTCTATCGTTTGATTTCTACCAAAGAATATTCGTCTCATATTGCTCGTCCCGTAATTATTTTTGCTTTCGCCAGCAAACTACTTAGCAGATATAAGGATTATCCAAACTTTCTCGGAGTGAAGACAAACCTTTCGCACTTTATCGAGACTCGAGAAGTTCGCTATCAGCTTGTGAGATCTGCAGAATTAAGCAATGACTTAGTCCGTTATGTGAGACTTATATTTTTTGTGTTTGTAATCTTAAGATAGATCTTAATATACATTAGGTATTTCCATAATTACTTAAATCATTTTATATATTAATTTTTAATGAAGGTAAAATAAGAAGCTTTTATTCTTATACTATTTATAGATTTTATATATCTAATTACAAATATTCTTAAATACTTAGTAAGATAAAAAATATTGTTTAAAAAAAGGAGTTAGTCTTTAGGTTTTAGCTTCACGCTGTAAAAAATTATATTAATTTATTTATTTCAGCTTCACGCTGTATCCCGCATATAGCAGAGTTGGCAAAGAGAACCTAGTGTTAAGACACTCCATTCCCCACTTTCCGCAGAAGTGTTAAGCGGCGGAACACAACTTCGTGACACGAGTCAAACTCGTTATTAAAATTGATGAAAATATTAAATATTTTATTTCCTCGAGTGGGAAACGAAGCATGCTTGTGCCACAACTGGCCTCTTCTTTCTATTCTTCTTTTTCTTTACCTATGTCTAGAATACCAGGATAGAGTCTGTAACTTTTTCATTCCAGTTATTCAGTTAAGAGCTAGTCGAATAACACTTCGATGGCGTCTATATACAATTCAAATAGGTAGTATATCTATATGGCTAAACAATTGTACTTATGTCCTCATTAACCATTATTGCCGTCATATTATTTAGCTCTAATTAAACACCACTCGACAGTTCTGTGACCGAAATTTTAGATTTGTTTTTACGCTAACTCTATAATAATAATTGACGTTATAATAGGGCAAACACATGACTGCATTCGTTAATTATATATTATGATTTTAAAAATCAATTGAAGAAATATTTTTGTCATTTCTAAAGTCTTATTCCACATTTAGGAAAGAAAAATACTTATTTACAAAACGTATAAAAATTTGAGCGTAGCGGGATTTCAACCCGCGCCTCTGGGAAACCGTCGAAGCGCTCTGCCCACTAAGCCATAGGTTCTCATTAAGCTAAGTCGAAATTCTTACACGCCTGTTACAACTTATTTACCTTGTTAGCATCTCAGATTTTTACAAATTTCCACTACTCAAAGATATTAATAATGCTATTTCATAAATATTTTTGACATTTTCAAAGTGTTATTCATGTTAAGTAGTATGATTTAACGTCAGTATTCGTACCTATAAATATAAAGCTATAGCCAAAACGTTGAAAAAATGTATGGCTGAGGGAACTTAGTATTAAGATATCCATTTTCCATTTTCTACTTAATTTTTGAAACATTGCGCGTTATATGGCGGAACTTAACGCCGCGCTGTATCCTGCTAGACCATTAGTAAGACTCAAACTATCGTATATACGAAGATTCCAGCTGTGTCATACAATAGTATAAACAAATTGGTATTTGTCCATACACTAAGCTTCTAAACCTGCACGGAACATACATAAGTATTCAAATTCCCGTGGACGATATCGACTCACGTAATCCTCTTAGCCCAGTTCATCTTTGGAGTCTAATCAAACGTTGTTCTGCTAGTGCTTCGTAGAGTATTTTAAAGAGACATACGTTTGTATGTCTTTTATATAGTTAGAGTATAGTCCTCTTATAGTTTTATTTTTCAGCTTCACACTGTACTTAGATAGCCTAGATAGATATAGATATATGGACTAAAGTTAAGATACTCTGCTTCCCACTTTTTCCAAATTCTAGAGGCCCTGCTATATGCGGATTACAGCGTGAAACGAAAAAAGAGCTTAAAATAATTTTGAAGATAAAAAATAAAAATCCACACCATCAGTATATATAACATAAGCTTTTAAATGCAGCTTTTTAATCCATTTTATTAAAGAGGTGAAACATACATAACAAAGACATTCTAAATGCAACAGTGAACTTATATCGAAACGACTAGCGTGCTAATATTGTCTAAAACCCTCCTGAATCAATAGAATATAATATTAGTATAGATATACATAAAAATACTAATATTAATTTTAAATTTTATTTATATTTTAAACCAGACGTTCTCGTAAGTGGTCAACCTGATTATGTCATACACGAATGCGTTACCGAACTAAATTTTTTTATTGAATAATCATTTTGAAAGCGTTTTTGTGTACAGAACTTTTTAATTCACATTTATGTTTTAGTATATTTTGTGAAACATGTAAAAGGAAATGATTGCATTGATTTTGATTTTATATTTTTTTATTTTTCTGCCGTTCTAGTCTAGACAGAGAAAATTTAATGTAAAACACTATGCACTTTTTTAATTACAGACATACCGTGTTGTTTAATCTTGTTTGACTTGTCTGACCCAGGAATTATTATTTTTTAGACTTAGTATTAAAAAAACCCCGTTCCCCACGTGCCCAATACCAAATTATCAAGTTGATTTCATTATTCAATCTCCCAAGTGGTAATCGAACCCACAACCATCACGTTGGCAGTCAGACGCTGTACCTTAACATCTATAGAGTATTACCAAGAAACTGCTATATAGCAACAACTAATACAATTAATTATAGCGTTAAGCCACAAGCTATCAAACGTGACATTCGTATGACCAATTGACCGCCCTCATATACAATAGGTATAAATTATACGAAATATTTAACATAACCTATATACGATTGTACATAATTATATAAGTAGGTCATATTTGTACTAAATATTTGAAAAAAAATTGTTTGGTTGAACGTGCTAATCTCAGTAACTCCTGGTTCGAATTGAAAAAATCATTTTTGGATAGTTTGTCATTTATCAAAAAAGCCTAGAATTTTTTATTATTTCCATTTCATTTCGGGAGCAAAGCTGTCGGTAAAAGCTAGCAATATATACATTATACAGTCGTATCTGGGTTACCAATCCGCAGATGCGAGGCGACGCGTCAATATTAATTAATAAAAACCGCTATGAAATCGTTTCATTTCGATACTCCACCGAAGCAGACAGATTACGATGTTCGATTTAAATCTGAACTGAACGAATGCAGTTTCTCATTTATTTACGGGCAGAATGATTTTAAATGGTTTTTTTTTCTCCGCTCTCTGTTTTGTGATATTATTTCTACACTTACAAGCTGTCAAATTTCATAAATCTAGGTTAACACTATTAATTTTGATTCCCTTTATAATGTCGAAATACGCGTTTTTTGCTGTATAAACGGCAATATCTTGTTTTTTAAGTTAATTTATACTTTTTTTTCAGAAAATTATGGGGCTATAAATCTAAGTATATGGCTAGAATTTCAAATCAACATCTCCAAGCGTTCCTGAGAAAGACTCTTGACAGATAGACGTAACTAATTAATAATATAATTTTATTAATGATAATATTTACTAATATATTAGGCCAGGTCACTTTAAGTAAAAAAAGCTCAGCATATTATCATATTCATAAATAATGTAAATATTCATTCATTGTATAATTTTGTTTGCATAAACTAACTATCCAGCTAATTTTAAACTTGCTAACTTTGTTTCCAAACTGCTAGCGTAATTAAATATTATTGTTTAATCTGCCTGTATATGTATGTATGTAATATTGTTTTAATTTGAAAAACTTTTTATAATACGTAGTTTTATAACGTAAACGTAACGGTTATGAGTTCTATTCCCACTCGGTGATATTAATTACTTTCATTTCCTCGCTCTAGTAACAAGACAAAACGCGGCATTAATTTTCACATTACGACACGCAATGTCTCAAATATTATTTTTTTAAATATTATAGTAGGAGTGACTTAACACTAGGTTCCTTCTGAGATACAGCATGACTTTAAAAGAAGTGATGTAAGAATAGAACTGAAATCTATTACAAACGTGTAGGTTCTACTGATGCACACTTTAACACTCAGTATAGGAAAGTTACTAAATCCTCACAGTCATTTATGAAATGTGAATGTAATTTGAACCATAATCTTTTGAAGTGAGAACATTTCTTTAAGCGTTAAGAATTCTGTTCATTGAAAAATAAAGGTTTTCCTTGAAAACAAAACCACATCATAGTGGAACCGCAATGACACAGGCGCATTTCAACGCCGCGCTTTGCCTTGTACAATGGCGAAGAAATGAATCTACAATCGCCGCATTTATAGTCAATCTCTTAAGCCACCAGGCCACGATGGCCTTTTTTAGATAAATATTTTTTAAATATAACATACCGAATTAGAATCGAACCCACAACCATCGTTTACAGACAAATATCCCTCGCAGCGGCATCAACGGCATTGCGAAGCATATCTTTGATCGCACATTCATTATGTAACAGAGCAGTAGGTGCCTGCCAGCTAAATTGAGTGAGATTTTCACACTTTGAATCTAACCTAATTTACGATGCAAGTGTTGCGGGAAACGGTGACAGAGCGTTGTGTATTTAGCCGAGCTCTCTTACGAAACGTTTTATGTTCATACAATGAAATGTACTTTGTACGACGCCATGCTAATTTAAGAAGGAATCGTGAGCTTTTTAATGAAAATTTACAGTTACAGTTACGCTAGCTATGGTTGTGGTTTTGTTATAATTCAAAAGAAAGTTTATATAAAACATACACATGTACCTATTTACTTGTTAAGCAAAATTTGGCGTTGATTTCAATTTATTTTTTAATATTCTTTGAACGGATGTAAAATGGAGAACGGTATTACGGTTACAACTTTTTAGTAAAACTATATTAAACTAGCGGGCGCGCGCAGCTTCGCTTGCGTATTTAGGGGTGAATTCTAATATACCATAAAACTTGTGTTCAATTAAATATTTTTAATAGTCTGAATTTCAAATTTTATAAAAATTGGCCCCGATTTAAAAAAAAATCTATACATGCTTTCAACCCCTTATTTGCACCCTTAGGGGAAGAATTCTAGAAAACCATGAAACATGTGTTCAATTAAATACTTTTAAGAATCTGAATTTCAAATTTTATAAGAATCGGTGCCGATTTAATTTTTTTTCCATACAAACTTTCAACTCCCGATTTGCACCCTTAGAGGGAGAATTCTTGAAAACGATGAAACACGTATTCAATTAAATACTTTTAAAAATCTAAATTTCAAGTTTTATAAGAATCGGTGCCGATTTAAATTTTTTTCCATACAAACTTTCAACCCCTATATCACCCCTTTAGGGTTAAAATTTTTCAAAATCCCTTCTTAGTGGATGTCCAGATTACAAAAGTAAACATCTGTCCAAATTCCACGTTTCTACGCACAGCGGTTACGGCTGTGCGTGCGTCTTACCTCAGTCAGTGAGGACAAGTCCTTTTATATATATATAGATTAAATGATAAATCAGTAGTAAATATTCCTTTTTACTTTCAAGTAATGCCACTTCCACTACGTCATATCAAATTTGTGTGAAAAGTGGAAAACTGAGTCTCTTAACAATAAATTCCCATTTTTCCTTTTTTTTCCCAATCACATTTTAATCATGATAAGATCATTTTAAGGATACGCTACCCGAATGGAGACTAGAGGTGGTTATGTAGGACTTATGGACGACAGATTTAGGCTATCCACATTACCCACTTAAACCTCACGGTGCTCCTCCGCCACAGGCCTAGGGCGCCGATGGAGTTATGGAAGAATCTCATGGGTACGATACCCCAGAGATTCTTCCATAACCCCAGCGGCCTCGCCAACCCTGCTATACAATAAAATACGGGAAACCATCGTAAATATTCCTTTCATTAACGCACAAAGAATCTACTTTGCGACGTCAAACACTGTACCAATCTACACTACGCCTAGGTACCTATAGCCAGTTCGTTTGACAAGTGGCGCGTGAAATTGCCGTTGCTTACGTTTAATCGGAACCGTTCCAGCTGGACGGAACATTATGCAAATTTGAGCTTTATGCACGTGTGAGTGCTGGTGACCCGGTCACAGGTCGCATATAGCTTAGTAGCACTACTTTTAATTTACCTCCAAGGTGTATCCTGGATATAGCAGAATAGCCAGATGGAACCTGATGTCAGTAAGATACTTCTGATTTCCAAAAGACTCTACAAGATATTATGTGTTCATTGGTGGATTTAAATTTGTCAAATCCATTAGATTTTGTTATACTTAATGCTTAATTAGAGGGTTTTGTGAGTAGAGCGGGTTGAAATTCAGGTATGTATACCAATTTTACATAGTATAGTAAACTATTCCCATTCCTGTAATTCCTCTGGAATTTCAAGAAATTCCCTTTTAGTGCGTTCGTTGCGTGGTTTTGGGCGTGATTTGTCTAAAATGATACCTTTGAATGATTTTGGATGGATGGATGGAACTGGCTGTTATGTATTTCTTACCATTATTTCAGTTCAATTTCTGCTTTTAACTTCCCAGAAATTAGTACATACAACTATTTTATAATCGTTGTAAGCTACTAGTATATTATTATCGGTATATTGTATTACCAAATAGAGTCCTTTGTTTGTCGAAATCACATGCAATATCGTCGAACAGAGGCCCGTACGTGAATAATTGGGGGCGGATCGATGACACGATGACGTAACTGCACTACTTGCATATATACATATGTATGTATGTATGTATATAAAGACCGTCGTGGCGCAGCGGCACAATTTCTGACTGTAACTGCGACGGTTGTGGGTTCGATTTCCAGGGGAATTCATTATTTCAATTTCCTAGCACTGGTAACAAGAAAAAACGTGGCGTTGAGTTGAGTGCCTCGAAAATTTGGTGAAAATTTGCGAACCAAGTGGCTTGATACTAGGTTCCCTCTGCCTTCCCTGTATGCGAAATATAGCATGTTCTTAAAAAAAATTAATATAATCAGTGCATTAAAAAACTGTATAATAAAGTAAAAAAATAAGTTAAAAACTTTTGTTAAAACCCAGGGTTTTATGAAAAAGATTTTTTATTATAGACTTCGAAGAGACCGAAAATTTGAATCTCTTCATAAGGTCGTCAAAATAACTCCCTTACTCATACATAAAGATAGGAAATTACGGCAATGGCGTACAGCAGCAAGTAGGTAATATAATCGAGTTCAAATTTAATATACATGTTTTTTAATATCTTAGCTGTAGGATACCTAGTAAGATAATTAAATTGTATCAAAGAGAAGTAAGTTCGATTATATTATTCATTGTTTTATTTCATACTTGTTCACTCATTTAGGTCGGGTTTGGTAGTAGCGGTAAGATAAAAACACAGTAATAAGACCAAGAGCGGCGTTGAGTTCCGCCACTAAGACTGTAGTGTCTTGAAAATTAGATTCTCTCTGCCTACCCAGCTATATGCGGGATACAGCGTAAAGGAGAGAGTGGTTTATCATCAATATTTTGTCAATGTTTCCCCCGAGTGGGAATCAAACTCACAGCCATCGAGCCACTGCGCCAATGCGTAATTTCGTCGTGTTCAAAGTAAGCTATAGAATCCATGAAAATATATTCCACTATTTTATTCCAATAACTGAGTAAATATTAAAAACAAATATCGTTATATAATATTTATTATTCCGTGATTACTGTCCGTTTGGTATATTCGCATGTATTGGCTTAAATATGACGCGGTACAATGTTTGTGGATACTTTATTATTGTTTTTTTTTTAAATTTTTTTTACTAAAATCTGATCTGCGAAAAAGTGAAAATAGGTGACTTGAATGTGAATTGTATGCTGTACGTAGATGATGCAGTGTTCATTGCATCATCAGAATGCGAGTTGCAGGCATTGGTCACCACTCTGAAAGAAGGGTGTGAAAATAATGGCCTTACGGCGAGTAAGACGAAGGTTCTAGTAATGATGAAAAAATGGCAAAGAAGATTTATGATAGAAAAGTGAGTGGCAAGAGAGGTAGGAGCAGACCTCAGTTGACCTTCGAAAACACAGTATCAAAGATACTGGAACAAAAGCAATTGTTAAGACAGGTCCTAATCTTGTAATTTCTGATGAAACTGGAAAAAGAACACATCAAAATCGTAACGAGGCACGTATGGAGAGGTTATTGACAGAGACCGTAACTCATGGCATTCGTTTCTTTCTTGCTACCCCGCTAAAGCGTTAAATAAAAAAAAATACAACAAAATCATGAACCCTGGAGCATCCTGCCGCATCAGACGCACTCATTATCAGTATGTAAATAGCCGCGATTTATCGACGTGTTGTCCCGCGCTCTGATTGCTTGATTAAATAATATATTACTATACGGCTGTTATATGTATCGTGTACGCCCGTTGTTTCTCATAAGGCTCCTCCATCCTTCGATATTAAAAATATTTCTTTTGTCCTTTTTTTGTTTCTGGCATTATCGTAAATTTTCATTCTTGTACCAATTTTCCGTTTCATTTCTGATAGAATTGTTTAATTTTCTCTGATATTATGACTGTGTTTCGAGAGAATATTTATATTTTGTTCATATATACATAACTAATCGTATTTCCGTTACATTGAACTTCGTTATTATCTTTCATCCTCTTATTGGCATTATTCCCGTTTTTTATTACTAGCATCTGTCTTCCAACTCCTACTTCTTTGGATGGTCTTCAGCATCCAGTGATTGGTTCATTGTCTCTATCATATCCTGCCTCACGACATCCAATCATCACTTTTCTGGGCGTCGGGAGGTCTCACTCTAGAGACAGACATAGCAAGACATTTCCTTCCAATATAGTATTAGTAATAAGTGTCATCTAAGGTGATTCTCTTGAAGGAAATAATCGAACCCACAACCATAGTGTTAACAGCTAATGCACCACGACAGCCTTTCGTACTACAGCATAAAAACTAATTAAGGTCCATGTAATAAAGTTAAACATAGGCAAGGCACCGGCTACAGTACTGAGAGCAAACTGAATTATACGTAGAAATTGCTTCACCGCCCGCCCTTTGATCTCGCCAACTATTCTATATTGGAGCTATTTACTCTTCCAACTTGGTATCGCGTTAGACATTTTGTTGCAAGTCACTTAATTTGCCACTTTTTATGCACAATTTAATATTATTTATCGTTTATTTTTTTACTTTTTACGTAAAAAGCAACCCTGTAATAAACGTGAAAAAATAAAAAACGAATCTAAATCTCTGTACCTACCCAATTACATAGAAAATATTGTTAAGACAATAAATCATTTGAGATATTGGTTACTACTCGCGTTATTTATGTAGCTTCCAGTTATATTCACAAAGGTAGGCAGAGAGAACCTATTGTAAATCCTCGTGGGTCCACTTTCCGCCTGGTATAACATGGAAATGACAAAGACTCCTTCTCTAAGGGAAAATCGAACCTACAACCGTCACGTTTACAGTCAGATGATTCACCGCTGCTCCACGACGGCCTCCGTTCATATTTCTCTTTCTCTATTATTTACTTTACTAAATATTCATTATATTGTATTTCTACTTTGAATTTGATTAATAACTAATTATTGTTATGTTACATTTGTTAAATTTGAATAAAATGGATCGTTTTCTAAAATACATGCTAGCTTAAACCAACTAATAAGAAAATAAAAAAAACTAAATAACATTCATATAAAAAATTTTTTTTTAAACAAAAAGCAGTAATTAATATTACACAGATCTATTACAAATCAAAACGTTGCTTGCAATAAAACAAACTGATTGATCATCCATCCACCTGAATATTTTAGATCATCTGAAATTCATTTTTCACGTTTATCGTGCATTTCATTAAAGTTTCACAAATGCGTTATGGGCTCGTATTTAAATTGAACAGCGTAGACTTGAGACATTTAAAAAAAATACTCGTCACGCTTTCCTCACTTTTTGCAGAATTTTTAAGATTTTCATGTTTTGAATGATTAACTTAACGTACTAGTTTTGTTATCTCAGTGAGAAAATGGAAATAATTCATTCCTCCGGGATTGAACCCATTATCGACAGGCTTAAAGTCAGATGCGGTGCCACTGCTAAACAACGGCTTCAATAAAATAAAAAAATAATTTAAATGAAATCGGCTTTACGCTGTATCCCGCATACTGCAGTGTAGGTAGAAGGAACCTAGTGTCAACACACTACGTTCCCTACTTTCTGCTAAATTCTGTATTCGCTTTTCCTCTTGCAATGGAAATATAAATAAATATTTAATTTCCTCGTGTGGGGATTGAACCTACAACCAGCTGCGTCTACAGTCACATTTTGGGCTTCTGCGCTAAGACCATAAAATAAATTTTTCAATATGAATTATAATTTAAATAATTAAAATTCAAATTTGACATGAACACTTCATGTCTACAATGACCTACAACAGCGTACAGTGGATCGATGCACACTGTATCCATACATACCCACATGCATGTATGTATGTATGTGTATGTATGACACGAGTACGTTATTAATGTATACACTACTGCCTCTGTCATGTGATATCTCTGTAGGCCACTGCATTCAAAATCATGTTGATAAATTATCTTAGAATTGCAAATATATCTATCTACATATACATACATGAAAAAAAAAGCCGACTTTTAAATTTGAGGTAATTCTAATTAGACGATGGTTGTAGACTTCGAGGGTCTAGGTTCAATCCTCAGAGGTGAAAATTTTATACTGACTGTAAATGCGACGGGTGTGCTTTCGATACCCATTTGGGTGAGTGAATTGTTTTAGTTTTGTCGCTCTGGTAACAAAACAACACGCGGCGTTGAGTACCGCCACTCTCCGTCTTTACTAGTCCTAAGAAGTGTTTTAACTCTTGTAAAATAGAGCCCTGTTTTACACTACCTGGCGAAATGCATAGTGGTTTTATCTGTCCACCTTGTCACAAGAAATATCTGAAGATGAACAAACAGATATTCCAAATTTCATTTTGTGATGACAAAATTACGTAAAAAACTGTTTTTTTTTTCATTTCACTGTCAATAATAAAACAATCAAATTGCACAATAGCGCACCGTCCGCAGGCCGTCTCTACGTCAGCTGGCACTGACAAATTTATTGCCTGCAGTGGATCTGCTCCCATCATTCATTGTAGGCTGATTTAGATTGAAAACTTTATTAGTACGATATTAGATGATTTTACCTTTTTTTTGTCGTTTTTATTAATGTAGTTTTTTGTTTTGTAAGTCGAAAACAAAATTTAGTAAATGTAGTGCTTTCGACACCAAGTTCTCTTTATATAATCTGATATGCGGGAAAAGGCGTGACACTAAAAACCTTATGCATTCTTTTATTATGAAAAGATAGGCATTTTTATATTGATTGGTTTATTTATTTATCTTTAGCTTCGCGCTCAATTCTCCACATTGCAGAGTAGGCAGAGGGAACCTGGGAACCCTCGACCTTGTTCATTTTCATTAAGACACTTCTGTAACCGACTGCGGCATTGTGGAAATTAACGCCGCGCTTTGTCTCGTTACCAGAGTAGCGAGGAAATAAAAATATTAAACATTTCATTTCCTCAAGTGGGAATCAAATCCATAATCTGTCGCGCTGACAATCGCACGCATATGCCTGCGCCCCGACATGTCTCTTTATTTGTCCGCTTAATTATATTATTATAGTTATAAAGTATAATCAACAGAGGGCTATCGTTTAACTCGACATTCGCAGAAATGAGTGAATTTTTAAGGTGTGACCAGACAGAGCAAATTGGGGATAAACTTATCTCGTATGAGGGGCGTACAGAAATCTAATTATGATCAATAAAAGTCGGGTTGGTTTAACCATCCTAGCGTTATATTTTTACTTTCATAACTAGCTTTTAGAGATCTTGGCGCAGGGGCACAAGCGTGCAACTGTAAACGCAGCAGTTATGGATTCTATTCCCACTTAGGGGAATGAAATATTTAATGTTTTTACTTCCTCACTCTTTAATATTTTTATTGCTTGCTCTGGTTACAAGGCAAAGCGCGGCGTTGAGTTCCACCACTCAACATTCAATGCCTCCAGAATTCGGTGGAAATTGGGGGACGTAGGTATCAAAATGGGAACGGACTGTTTTAACATTAGGTTCCCTCTGTCTAATTCGCTATACGCAGATTAAAAAGAATATAAAAGAGGTACTTGAGTGAAAGAAGCTTTAACAAAGTAGTTGAAAAAGCTTAAAAAAACAACGCAGCGAGCTTCAGTAACGTGAAAGTACTTAAATTGTTCTTTAAAAGCTAATATAAAATAAGTTGCGATATATGGATGTACGTAGCTACATATTTTAGCTTTACGCTGTACGAGTACCCCGCACATAGCAGAGTAGGGAAAAGGAACCTAGTGTTAAGACATTCGGCGGAAAGTAGTTAACGAAAGTGTCTTAATGTAACTTTATACTTTATATTATTCAAATATGTGTTTTAAACTTAGCGGTCAGGTATTATTTTATTATTTTTTATTTGGTATCGATTATTAAATAACTAAAGTCGTTGTGGTGTAATGGGAGAGCATCTGAAAGTAAATACGACGGATGAATGATTGTATTTCGAATGAAAAGCGGAGAATGGAGACTTGTATCACTATATTCTATCTGTTTATACACCATTACATACACATACATATATTCACAGCGTCACGCGTTATACCGCCTAGCACCTTGCACCCATAGTAATCTTGTGCTAAAGCAATTCAATCCTTACTTTGATGATGATGATGAGTATTGAAACCCAATATGTCACCTTGCTTAAAAGAGCAGGAAAATGAAAATAATTTAAATAAAATAAATAATTCCACTTCGTGGCTATGGAACCACGACGTACTCAGTAATATCATTAAGAAGAATCTCTATCTCATGTTCTTTAAATTAAAGTAGCTGCTGAACCACGCATCGGTAACGTCAGGAGCATGTTCACGAATTAATGTAATCTTCCCGATACAAATATATTCGTGTTTCATGTGTATGGGAATTCAATCCTTATAGCTTTAAAATTTAAGGCTTAAGTTTGTAAAGTCGTTGTTAGATTATCTCCGGTGGTTAGAACCATCGAATGTCGGCACTCAAACAACAGTTCAAAGCGAGTTGCAAAGTGGTTTCCAATAATTTTCTGTAGAATGGTGATGTGAATTATTCAAAATAAAATAAATCTATACATATATACATATAATCTATACGTATAATAAAATTATAACTGATCGCTGTATGTACGTAGAAGATATATGATAAAATATAATGTTATTGGGAATGTCTATTAACACTAGAACCGCCGAAGATTGACACCCTCCTAGAACCGCCGTCGTGCCAAATTTGTCCCCTTCTTCTTATTATATTGATTGTTGGTGTAAGACAAGAAAGTTATTATTAAAATAATTCGTAAAAATATACAGACCACCTTTACTAATCAATTTTACATCAATTCTTATTCTTTAACAAACATAAAAGTACCAAAAAACAAAAAACAAAGTAAGAATTAAATATGTCAATATACGTTATAAGATCGTGACAACTTATTGATAAACTCTTACAAAATTATAAGTTATTGAAATTAGTTAATATTATCATTGGACCAAATAATGCATTAATAATAATACTCTTCATTAGTGCATTTATTACAGACATTTTTTTGTGTATATGTGGTACCTACTTCACAGAAGACTTATAATTTTACTAATATATTATCTTTACTTGTGCCCCCAGAATTCGGCGGAAAATGCCAGCAGAGTACTTAACACTAGGTTCCAAGGTTCCCTTTACCTACCCTACCCTTGACCATATTTGATCTCGAGCGTTTTTCTGAAATTCAGGCTTAGGTTAGCCAGAGTCCGTTTTTGATACCTCACTTGAACTAGCGGCAAAATTTGGTAAGGAAACTAATTTTGCCCCATTTTTCAGGCTATTATTTTTTAAGATTTGAGCACAAAAATATAGTTTTCAGATTTTTTCTTGAACTAGTACTACCTGTAGATGCTGGCTGCCAAATTTTATTATTCTAGGTTAACCAGGAGTACCTTATTATTTATTATTATTATTTTTTCCTTTAGAGTGTCGAAATACACGTTTTTTACGATATAAATGGTCATATCTTTTTTTAAGTATGATTTTTTCAGGAAGATTTTTGTTTTTTTATATACTTATATGTTTATCAACTCGATATCAACAAGGATTCCTGAGATAAAGGCACAGACAGACGTATGGGCAACAAAGTGTACTTATAAGGGTTCCTTTTTTCCTTAAAATATACGGAACCCTAAAAACTTAGGAATTGACTGCTAAACCTAGTGTTCCATGTTTTTTCCGCTCCCGCGTCGTCACTACTATAATGAACTACTATAATACGCATGAAAATATGTTAAATTATACCCTCAAATAATAAAATAATAATGGCGGGACAAAAATGACCCAGCGGCAGTTCTAGGTAAATCTGATTTTTTTTCAAAAAGTATGACTGCTATAAAATTATTTATATTTTTAATTAAATTAAGGTGTAAAATTGGTAATAGTCAAAAAGTTTCATCTACATAAATTAACAAATAAAAAAGTTACATACAATCAAACTTGCGTTTGGGTCAAAAATGGGACTTTCTGTCGAATTCTGGAGACATGGCATGTTGGGTGGCAGAACTCAACGCCGTGCTTTGCCTCGACACCAGAGCGAAGAAATGGAAATATAAATATAAAAAGTTATAACAATAAAAAATATTCGATGAAGATGCTACAAATAACCGTTTTATTTATTTGCTTGAAACATAACTTTTCACTGTATTGTTGTCTTTAAAATGATACTGTTATAGAATACGACGTTTATTCAGTAACTTAATAAACAATTGTGTATTTCAAGCGGGAGAAGCCGCAAACGGGCCGCCAGTAAATAATAATAACATTCACACTATATACCGCATAACACAGAGTAGGCAGAGGAAAAATAGTGCTAAATAACTCCGTTCCCGAGACATTGTCTGCTAGAAATCACTTTTTTTGTGAAAATGTTCTCAAAACGTATTCGAAGTAGCTACCACCGTTTCAACATAAATAAAACCATAAGATTAAATAAAAACCCGATACAATCATATTTAACCAGTATTTTGCAGTGTAATTCCAAAGAAAATGCACCAGTAGGCTCTGGTACGCCGGCCGGTTGTCCTGACGCCGCGCCTCAGGGGTTCTGGGATCTAATTGTGAGAGCCTCGAGCGTAGTACACGAGTGTGTAGTATGTGGTGCAAGTGGAAGGCGTTCACTTTTTTTTATTTTTAAGTGATTGTATAGGATGGATTGAGAAATTACTATTAAAACACTTTCTTTTTTATCTAATTATCAATTTTTTCTTTATTTTTTTATTTATTTTTGATATAATTCATTGCAGAGCTTAACGCTGTGCTTATTATAAGCAGCGGTGAAACTAAAAATATAAACTTTGATTAAGTATTTTGTAGAAGATTTATTTATATTGACATCAAAATTAGATAAAGAAAAATGAACTTTAACAAAAAAATGTATAAGTAAATCATTTTAATTAACATCACAGCTAGCAATATATTGTTGTTACGACACCTTCACTTTCCACACAATTTTTGAGTTGGCTTTATATTAATACTAGGTCCCTTTTGATAACCTTACAACATGCAGGAACAGCTGAAGCTTAAAAAAAAATTAAAAGCGACACTACTCTTATAACTTGCGACCGTAAAGCGGATTAAACATGAACCAACATACATAAATGTTCCTTGACAGTGGGTCCACTGGTATTTATTATCTAGCTCATTTTTAAAGTCCTCACAAAATTAGGTTTTTGGAATTTAATTACACATTCTTTTATTTTTTATAGTATTTGTTAGTGAAGGGAGAGAAGAATTTAATAGTGTTGAATAATATGTATTGCAGTTTGTCATTATTTACTGGTATTTGAATTTTTTTTAAGTTAGTGTAGAAGTGATATTTTCATTAACGAGGTGATTTTTAAAGTGATTCGAATAATATTATGTATGGTACATCAGTATCAATTTCTAATCTAACATCATAGATGGATGGCTTAACAGGATTAATATTTGTTGTGTTTGTCTTTAGATAAATTATGTTGTTTTGCATACTTCGCAGTAGTGAACCTGGTGTTTTGTTAAAATACTTCTTTTACATTTTAGAACTGCTTATTCTACACCCAGAAAATAAAAATAACTTTTAATAGCGTTTAATAATTTGAACTCGAGCATCTTGGAAAACGTCTCTGACGGCTTTCTAAAAGCGCAACTTTATACCGCTACATTCAAATTTTTTACTAAAAAATGATTCCCAAAAAGTGAAAATTAGAAGTAAAATTTATAAGCAGAAATTTCAGTAAAACTTTGACTTTCTTAACTTTAACTTTTACTTTTTTATGATATCAACATCTATTTTTAAGGTGGAAACTCTAAGGTTAATAGTAATTTACCAGATAACTTCCTGTTTAAGACTGACTTTAGCAGTCTTAGGACAAATGTTTGGACTGAACAAGCCACTAGCAACTCTACATAGTGAAGTTGTCTCACAGTGCACAGTACGAACTACGTTACTAAAACAATGTATGAGTTCTACAAACAAGTCCCAGAATAGCAGTGGCTTAGTTTTAATTTGTATGTATGTATTTGAAATTCAGATCACGAATAAACAAACCACTTTTACAGAGCTAAAAATAAATAAAAAATAAAATATTAATTAAAATAATGTTTTTGAGAAAATTTCCAGATTTTTTTCTCATGGTGTATTGTACATTTTGGATTAACAGCTATATTGATTAAATGTAATTTCATTGTCATCAGAACTGAAGTCGTAATCCAAATTTCAGTTCAATTGGATCACTTCCCACTAGGAAGTGGGTCAAGTTGAGCTTGCAATCCTCGCATACACGAACACGGTAATTCAAATAAAAGCTTGTAATAATTAGTAAATTGTAATTATTTACCGTACACGTGTACAGTTTTTTTTTTCTATTCAATTTATTATCATTTATAGATTAAGCCTCTTTTGCAGTTCTCTATGCATATAACGAAAAACGTTCAAATGCGAGTTGGACTCGCATACCGAGGGTTCTATTCAGGTTCAATTTCAGGATTGCATGTCAAGGGGAATTACAATTTAAGAAGTTGAAAAACTTGTAGAAGAAAAGTTATGTTATACGGACGTATGCAATCATTTTGTGAGGCATTGTGTGTTCTGTGTGTGTATGTGCGAGAGTGCGTGGCGGAATTCAACGCCGCATTTCGCCTCGTCATCAGAGCGAAGAAATAATCCGCTTATTCATTCCTCAAAGTAGGAATTGAATTCACAATCACTGTGCCACCATAGCCTCGTATTCATAAATGTAGCACTAAAACCACAACAACAAAGCTGTAAGCTTTATTTAAATACAAATTTAATTTCAACTATTATGTATAGTGCATACGGTTAATTCTATAGTAATTAGGGCGCGGCACACAAAAGCGGCCATTTCCAATTAAGTTGAAATTAAAATGAAATCTATTCAGTATTCGTACTCTGATAAGCAAAGCTCGTAATCGGCTTCCATCATCACAGTGTGCGATAGGTTTGGGAAATTATGATAAGTTTTAAAGTATATTTGTTAATTAATTTTCGTAAAGGTATAATTATATAAATAGAAGATAAAGAACATAAAGCAAGCAACACATTAACATTTACATATACAAAGTCCAAACTGAAATTCTCTTACTATTCAATGAAACTTGATTTAAATGAGCTTTCAGAGATAGCCAAGTGAAAGCTTTCGTTGGATGAGACAGCAATTACGCTAGAACCAACAAAGGTGTTTGAAGGAACCTCTTTAGAGTATCAAGTAGCGACTTGGAGATAAGTCGCGATAACTATGTGGCTTACGATCTACTTGGAATTCACTGAAATACTTAGCTATTATTAATTAGACAAGAGTTTAGGTAAAATTGCTTTAAATTTGTAGAGTACTTTGGATATTTCTGGTGTTATAATCCTAAAATATGTTGTTTTAAAGTTTGATGCCGTTGTGGAATAGTTGGGACAAGTTGGAGGGAACGATGACTTTTGGTTTTGATTATCACTCGAGTCTCGAGAGAATATTCTAGCAAGCAGCAGTCGTTTTACTAACATTACGGCAGTATAGTTATCATTCAAATTGAAAGAAAATGAAACAAAAGTACAAAGATTATACTCAAATAAATCTATTATCGGTACAAGCTATTAATTCAGTAGTACATAGCATTTTTTTTCAGCTTTACGCTGTATCCCGCACACAGCAGGGTAGGCAGAGGGAACTTAGTGTTAAGATACTCCGTTCCCCATTGAGCCGCCGGCGTGGAGTTCCGCCACGGAACTCAACGCCGCGCTTTGCTTCGACACCACAGCGTAGAAATGAAAATATAAATGTTACTAACTAATTAATTTCTTCGAGTGGGGATCGAACCCAGTACCAGTCGATTTTACTGGCCTCAATATATATAGCATTTTTTATATATAAATATATATCAACTTATCTACATTTACTAAAACAAGAAACACTTAGCAACTAGGCGTCGCCGTTCAGTAGGACGGCAAATAAATTTTAAAAGATTTTCATTTCCTTGCTCTCACTCATACAAAAGTGCTTCATGTATGTCTTCAAAATTGAGCGGAAAATGGGGGACCAAGTGTCGTACTTAGCAAAAAACTCCCTCTACCTAACCTACATCACAAGAAAAAGCGTGAACCTACGAAGCTTATCAACTAACAGGATGCACAAAAAAACTAAAATCGAATCGAAAAAAGACCCACAAATCTAAAATCCTCTCTTTGTTTGCAAATCTTACTTGGTGAGGTCACAAGCGCAATCATAACTAGATCAGTACGACGTGATCCGACCGGTGATTGAATCGCAACTCCTCTCTGGGATTATACTTGCCTACTCTGTTATTCAAAGTCCTTGGTAGGGTATTGTCTGAGTACTGGCGGGTAAAATTAGAAATATAATCTTAGATTTACTAAGAGATATCAATAAAATAAAGAGGAGACTTAAGTAGTAGATATTTTAGGAAATAAGTAGTAGATATGCTAATCATTCAAATTTTGTGACAAACTTGAGTTTTTATATGAAATGAACTACAATTATAAGTTAGTGATGATTTATTTTATGAAAAACCTCTAAATTTTCACTTTTCATATCTTTTTCTTTATATAAGTTTTCACAAGTGAGAATTTGCCAAGCCAAAATTCATAATTTTGGGCCCTATAGGTTTGATAACGAGGTGAATTTCATACAAAATGCAGCAAAATCGATGTATAAACGCTCGCATCTTTTGAGTTCGTTGATTTAGAAGCTTAATTTTTTCTGTGCTCGAATGGGCCGTAGATCATTTTAGATCGCTACATCTACGCGATCTACAGATAAATGCTCTTGATAGACAGACAAACGGAGAAAGTGATCCTTTAAGAATAGAAAGTGACAAAACACTGTATTAAGTATACATGATCCGATTTGTTTTAAAATATATGAAAATACACATAATTAAATTATTCCCTCTCACACCTAAACTACGACCCCACCAAGTCACCATAGTTCAATGAATATTCAGATCTCCTCATCTCACGCCGCGGCGGAATAAACAACCTATCCTAACTATACAAACACCCACGTTGCTAAGATCGTATACACTAAAGGTATACTATGGAGCAATAAATAACATTTTACTTAGAATTTAGTTATATTAAACTAATGCCAATTTAAAATAAATCATTGTTTTACCTTTAATCATCTTATTCCATTGTGAATTTTATATTAAAATATGGTATTAATATTTTCCTGGCTTTACATAATTATACTTGTACAACAATTTAAGGTCTAAGTAGTACTTCTAAAAAATCACAAACTTAAGTTTGCGGGGATATGCACTCTTTTGTTTGAAATTAAAAGTGCCCCGTCACTCAACATACGACCTCAAAAAATTATTTAAAATGAGTCCGTCCCGCTTAAGCCTTTCCCGTTCATTTCTTTTTCTCTTCGAGCTTACAAGTACGGCATGAAGCTGAAAAAAAACGTATAATGAAGAAAATATATTATGTATGTTTGGTACTTACAGAGTCTATTTGGTTATATACTAAAAGCCGTAGTGGCGCAGTGGCATAACATATGACTGTAAAGGCTATGGGTTCGACTCACACTCAGAGGAATATTTTCTAGTAAACTAAGCGAGGCTTTCAGTTCTGCTATCATACAATGTCTTCAAAGTCGGGCTTGAAGTGGAAAGTAGAATGTTAAGACGTCTTCGTTCGTCTCTGGCTATCGTGTTTTACAGAAAAAAGCATAAAGCTGCATTTTTTATCTAAAGGCAAAAAACATATTATCAGGTTCAACCCTTAAATAGTTAAATTAAACTCCCCTAACCCATTAACAAGCCACGAGTAAATAGTAACTTAGTATAACGTCCCTCCATTACTTAGTGCAAAGTGAATATCAAATACAGACTACTTGTTAGTGGTGAATGATTTCAGTGGAATCTAAAGTAGTCCGGTTTTGATATTTCGCAAAAGAGTCTAACATTTTAGTAATATAGTAATAGAATGATAATGTAAGAAAAGGAAATAAGGAAAACTGTGTTTTTGACTATGAGTGACTGATAGACAACGCACAGCCTAAACTACACCATGTAGAACGCTGAAATTTGGGATGTAGGGTCTTTGAGAAGTGTAGAGGTGCTTTAAGTGAAAATTTCCCAATATTCTTATGGTAACATAAAAAAACGGAATTTCACACTGTGTGTAAATGCTATTGTGGGTATTCACTGGTCTAAAATAATGCTGTACATTTTTTTACCTTCACGCTGTATCCCGCATATAGCATATAGGGTAGGCAGGGCGAACCTGGTAACCTAGTGGTAAGACACTCTGTTCCCAATAAGATACTTCCGTACCACACATTTCGCCGAACGTTCGGGGGATTGCGTGTTGCGTGGCGGAACTCAACGCCTTGTCTACTCATTACTATAGCGAGAAAATGAAAATATGAAATATTTCTTACCCACGATCATCACTTTTATCCCACTTAAAAAAACTTTGAAGTATCAAAATCACCAGAGGGAAAGATACTCATTTACTCACTCATCGATAACTCATTTCCTTTAGTCAGTAAAAATGGCCTCTTATAAAATAAAAAAATAATTTTGAAAATAAGTTCAAGTGAATATAACAAAGACTAATAGTCACAAAATATATTTACAACAGAAATAAATTTAAGTTTGCTTTGTAAGTTTTTATATATCGTCGTATCTCGAGCGAGCAGGCGTTGTCGGTTGACAGCGAAAACTATGTATAGATTAGTAAAAGTATAGATGCGACATATCCAATTACGATAAATGTAATTTATATGTTCTCGAGAAAAAAATATATTTACTTAAATTATATTTTCATTTCTTCGCTATGGTGTCTAGGCAAAGTGCGGCGTTGAGTTCCGCCATTCAACATGCAATGACTCATGAATCTGGCGGAAAGTGGAGAACGGAGTGTCTTACCACAAAGTTCCCTCTACCTACAGCGTGAAGCTGATTTATTTATTTGATTTTTTCATTATTATGTTTTATTTTGGTAAAAGAATAAATATATACCTAAATAAAAGACAATAGTTATGAATTAATGTTTTTTATATGTAGAGTAAAATATTATTTATAGTTTTATATTAATATTATAAACCTGAATCGCTGTTTGTTTGCTTGAACGCTTCTAATCTCGGGAACCATTGATTCGAATTGAAAAAATATTTTTATTTTGATTTTTTTATTTATTAAGATATCGCATCATGTTCATGCAGTCATATTAAGAACATTTCATATTTTGAGAAAGTTAATTTCGTTACTATGAATTTGACATTTCAAAGATACTAAAATATTTAAAAAGTTATAAATTTAATATAAATATATTATACAAGGTATATTTATTTTATTCATTGTCCGGTCGGCGCACGTGCTGGAGCTCTTCCATCGAGAGCTCGAGTAACATAAGCATTTGTCAATTTACGAGTACGTCTCACAATAATCGCTGTTTAAACACTTTTATTTCCTTGTCTATTGAATTTCCTTTTTATTTGATATTTATTTAGATTTAAAGATTTGCATTAATATTAAAATTAATTACATAGCTTCACTTTGTATCCCTATATATTATGGTAGAGAGAATCTCGTGTTTAAGATATTTTGTCATCTAATTATCGCCTAATTTTTGAGACATTGTGTGTTGTTTATATGTTGCGTGTGTGTGTTGGATATAAACGCTGCGATTTGTCTCATTAGCAGAGCTAGGAAATGAAAATAATTCATTCCCCCGAGTAGGAGTCGGATCCACAACTCTTTCTGAAATATTTTTTTTATCTGGTTATATATTTTAATAAAATGCACTTTAATTTTATGTTTCTGAAATTAAAAACAATATAAAAATCATAAAAAAGAATATAAATTCGTATGAATATTCTGCTGAATTATTTTGAGTGGAGCGCCACTCCATTGAACTAATAATACTGACATTTAATTAACGTTAATGGTCAATTTAAACTATAGGCCTAATTGTATTATAATATTTAAATTTGGTTTAATTTAATGCATGTTATGCAATCATAAAAAAATTGTAGGCACATTAGTTGTCGGTTCTATCCCTGTTCAGGGCATTTCATAAAATGTCTTTTTCTTAGAAAGAATGATGATGAATATTATAAAAAAATACAAAGCCCGAGTGAGTGATAAGAGAGGCAGAAGAAGACCTCGATTCGATCTTTAGGAAAATAGTTTCGAAGATACTGGAGCTAAGTCACATAAAAAGGCAAGTATGCAAAGGTTGATGACAGTGGATGAGTTGAAAGAGGTATGAAGAGACCGTAGCGTTGGGCTCTCCGTTTTCTCTGGCTACAAATTTAGGAATTAAACGTGAAGCTACAAAACATTATATATTATTTTTCATGCTTCAACATCGTGCTTTGTTTATACAATTCATTTATATGAAAATAAAATTATATCATATAATAACTCCCCCGAGTGGAAATCGAACCCCCATTTATCCCCCACTCGCACAAACAAATAATATTGGTCCACTGCGGTACAATAGCTGCAAAAGCTTATATTCAAATATTTGTTAGGCAGTTACGTGAAAACGGTTGAATAGTTTTGTAGGCAATTTTACGCACACGCTGTTTGTAACCTGATACATGGAATAGTTTTCATCAGGGATGTTGACTCTAAATGAAAAAATCTAATTCCTAGTACCTATAATATAATGAACGAGTTACTAAAATTTAAAAGAAATAAATGAGGTTTTATTAGAAAAGGTATCAAAATAGAACATAGCAGGATTTGAACTTGCGCCTGTTGGAAACCGAGTTACTAAGATGTCGCGTTTAAAATTTTAAATGTTATTTTTTATCATTGCCTAGCGTCAAACTATGAATGTAAACGTGACGTTTCTGGGCTCAATACCTACTCAGGGAATTTAATAATTTAATATTTTAATTTCTTCCATTTAGAAACAAGACGAAGTGCGGCGTTGAGCTGCGCCACCCCCCACACAATGTTTCAAAAATAAGACGGAAAGTGGGAAACGGTCTTAACAGATATGTGGGATATAACGTAAAACTAAAAAACAAATTACATTACATTATATTAATTATTTCTAAAAACCAATTAAAATTATGTCAATTATTTTATTAATACTTACAATTTTATTGCCCATTCTACTATTCTGCTATAGAAAAATCACCTTAATCATATAAGAAGATTAATTAAACTTTACCTATAATCATAATAGAATATGACAAGTACATTCTCCCGCCACTTGCGATCGGCTTGTAGTCGCGCGCGGTCGTGCTACGAGCGCTACGCCGTCGTAGCTCGTAGCTAATACGTAGCTCGACGGTACGAGTGAAGTTTTGTATTGATGTGAGTGGAATGTTTGTTTGAGGATTTGAATTTTACTGCGTAAGTATGAGTAATAATTATTTTTTATTAGTTTTTAATAATATTATTTAAATTTAAATAACATTATTCTTTAAATTAATTCAATATAATAATTCTTTAATTAAATCTTTAATTAAATATACATTGCATTTTCATATTCAAAACTATTTGCCCAAGCAGTTCCGCCACTCAACATGCAATGCCTGGAAAATTCAAAAAGTGGGAAAGTAGGAAACGAAAATGTCTTAATGGGAAAGGAGTATCTTACTACTAGGTTCTCAGGTTCCCTTTACCTACCTGAATCTTCTATGTGAAGTGTAAAACTAAAAAAATATATTAATAAAAAACTTTTTACCGTATAAGCAAATTGTTTTAGTAGTTTTCTCAATCTTTTATATTATTTTAAGATTAAATTTAAATAAATGTTATAGTCTATTGCGTAAATATATTCCTTTTACCAAAAAAGCTACTTTAAATAATTTAATAAAATTGTTCCAATTATGTCAAAGAAACCTTATTTAATTAAGTTTAATCAATTAGCAATTTATTATAAGCTTAAAAATAATAAAAAAGCTTCACATTTTTTGTCACATAGAAAGCTAGGTAGAGGGAACATAACATTAAAACGCACGTGATTCCCACTTTTTGCTCAATTTTTTGAAGGTGAACTTTAACAAAATATTTGTCCAATTTTATATTATTCTTCATATAAAATGATTATACCAATAAAGTATGACATAGTTACAAATGAAAGACATTTAGATTTGTATTAAAAAAATACTTGAAAACTTTCTTGTTAATGCCTCGAGAATTCGGCAGAAAGTGGGGAATGGAGTGCTTCATATTAGGTTCCTAGGTTCCTTATGCCTACCCTGCTATATGTGGAAAGAGCGTAAAGCTAAAAAAATATATTAATACTAATAAAATAAAAAGAATATACTGCAGTTAATGAATCCTTTGTCATATTAATTAATTGTCATACGCATTCAATCGACTTAATTTAATTTTTCTTTGAGTTGATTACATCGTGGTCGCAACAGATGTTCTATGGCGTACAAATTAAATATCTTTTATCTTTCATTTTCAGAAATTCTCATTTTCTTCAAACGTATAATTCTGATATAGAAAACAGGTTTACTTCACTATGTAATATTATTATTTTAGTTTCACAGTGAATTCCGCACGTGACAGGATAGGCGGGGGTAATCTAGTGTTAAGACACTACGCTCCCCACTTTCTGCCAGTTGCCAGTATAACATATACATTTTTTTTTCACAAAGTGACAAAAAAAATTCTACTGTTAAGATATCCATTCCTCACGCACCACTCAATTTTCGAAACAACGAAGCAAAACGCCACGTTTACTGACATTTGAATGTACAGCAAAAATATTTTATAGGTGTAATATAATATACATTAAAAAAGTCTAAAGCTGTTCTTTTAACGAATTTACAAAAGAATAGAATAAACTCTTAGAAAATCCATTTCCAATACAGTTATCACCGCGATAATGAATGTTATTTAATTAAGAAATAATTAAAAGAGAAGTAGCGTCGTCTGTCTTTGTGCCTTTGTCGGAGTAACTTATAACGGGAAGATGTTTAAAGTGGATTGTTTTCTACAATTACTATTTACACTGGCAGATGTTACCGTAGTTCCGTAGTAGTTGTTATATTGGGTAGAATAAAAGTTTTTTTATCTAACTAGCCAAAGAAAACGGGGTGTCAAACACTCACAGGTGGCAAACAGTTATTAAGCTTTTCACATATGTTTTTGAGTTCATCTCCCTACAGTGTAATCTGTACTGTGTTTTCGAAGGTCAATACAGTATATATTATTTTGCTAGTACAATGATTTTAGGAAGCAGAATCTTATAATAATTTTAAGATAACTAAATATAAAAATAAAAATAAAGGTTGTTTGTTAATAAAAAAATACAGAAGCAGGGAAACTGAAAATAATTGAAACAGCTCCTTCCCGCAAATCAGAATCAAACCCACAACCATCCAGTCCTAGCTATATTTACAGATAAACACTACGTTATTTTGCCACGAGTGCCTCAAAAAAAAAATGTAAAAACAAAAAAAAAGACAATGCCACCTTAATAAAAAGTAGGCTCTACACACCAAGTAATAATAAATTGCCGTGTATATAAAACACTTGGTCGCTAGAATGCGAGTCCGAACAAAAGAGTCGGTTTAAAAGAAGTATAATGCAGGAATGTTTTGTTTGTCCAGACATACTCTGTACTTAAGCATTGTGGGGAAGAATGGAACGCCTTATTGTAATATATTACTCAAATATACCTATATTTTAATCATTATAATTTTTAGATGTGTTCAGTGAAATTAAAAATGGGATTTACGTGTTATTCCTCTGCCTAGGGTAGGCAGAGATAACCTAATGTTGGGACACTCCGTAATTTGTCCGGACACTGTAATTTGGAGTATTATTAATTTCGAAGTATTGCATGCTGAATGGCGGAACTCAACGCCAGGCTTTGTGTTAAAGCTTTGAAAAAAATAAAATATTAATAAATAATAATTAATTCCTTCGAGAATGTTTGAGAACCCAAAACCCCGTTTTTTCCCGTTTAAAAAGAGAGATGCGAAAAGCAAAAAGAGATAACTTAGTATAAAGTGTACAATCTAACAAAAGAAAAAAATCACTTTTTTTACTTAGTTACAATACAGTCTCGAATTAGAGTAGCCATTATAGAATTCTATTATTATATATTATTTTTAATAGCTCCATAAAAGTATTATGATTTTGTTATTTTTTTTCATATGAAATATTATTATAGTCTATAATATGGACTATCTATATTCTGAACTGCAAGACTAATCTCATATTTCCGATAACTGCATCTAAACCGGATATCAGTATTACACAGGCTTCTAACTGCTGCCATGGTCGATGTTGTTAGATAGATGATTGAGAATTAACAATGTATTTTAACAGTATAAATTGAGTATAAAGACAAATGTGGCTTTTATTAAGACAATGGCAAGGTCTTGAAAATTTGTATAAATAAAACGTTGGTAAACATCTATAATTTTTTTTTTTAACTTATACCAATTTTCAAAAAAAATCTCTGTAGTAGATAAAGCGCGGCGTTGAATTCCACCACTCAAACCACAACGTCTCGAAAATTGGACCGAAAGTGCACAATATCTTAACACTACGTTCGCACTAACTACCCTTTTAAGTAAATAAAATATATTTCAGTAGAATGTTATAAAAACATATTCAATAAATGGTACATATATATATTTATAGAGTATTATTTTTTCAGGGCATGGAGCTCGTCGGATGCGTGGCCTTCCTTCTGCTGTCCGGTGAGCATGTTCATCTTTTGTCTAACTCGACTTTAGTTACGCCTTTATTCGATGGCTACAGTTTAACCGGATGAATTGAAACGCTTATTCGAAAGTTTATACAGTTTATATGTAGTTTTCTATTTTCTAGGAAAGTTTGTTTTAGTTGTTATAATAATTTTATATTGGTTTTAGCGAATATTGAGTTGATATTAACCCATTTAGACCCATAGCCAAACTAGCAGTAAATCAAAGGTTTTTTTGGTAATAATTGATAGATATCGATGTAAGAAAATAAAAAACGTAAAAAAAATTTTTTTTTTTTTTCATTTAAATATAAAAAAAATGCCGTCCTTAAATGGGGCCAATGGGCACATATAGTATCTAAATTTTCGAAACTATTTTTGCGACACGAAATGTTTTATACCACTTTTTACACTATCAACGCGTTTTTTTTATGGCACATTGCACGTCTCAGTTGCTAGCAAAATTTTTGGGAGTAGTGGTCTACCCCGTGGTGCTGCAGACTTGGTATTGCAGAAGCTGCTGGTCGCATAAATACGTTGATGTTTTCGTCTCTTAAATCGTCACGAGCGATGTAATGAAAAAATCAAGCTAATCTATCCTGTTTATATTAGTTAGCAAGTGCAGGTGCCGCGAATTTGCAACAGCAAGATCCTATGTATGTGTGGATACAACCCACCACCATTTTTTGCCACGTACAGCATTGCTATATAGGTAAAAAGATTGATCAGCCTGATCAACCCCGCCCATACCACACTGTAAAACCTTCGCACTAATAAAATTTAGTTAACTTGGTAAAAGCAGTAATCAAAATCAGCTCGGTTTTTCTTTTCATATCCTTTACTGCTGAGTTTCATCTTTTAACAATTCTTAAATTTCTCAAGACGACCTTGTATATTAGTCGTAGTTGGATCACTTTTACACCAACGGGGTTGCTCAAGATTACGGTTCCTCTACGCCTCTTAGCAAAAGGTTGATAAATGCTTCTATTAGTAAGCAGGCAGATTAGCAGTGCTTTGTATATCTACATCTTCTTCTTCGTCGATTACCACACCTGGTTTTAGAGGCAGCGCAACTAAATATACCTCTCCGAAGTCTTTTTCTTCAATAATTACAACTGCGATTGCTTCTTGAAGACCCTTATATTCATTGCGACCGCTAAATATCCTAAGAGTCATTATGAACTTTGGATGGACATGCATATAAAAACATAAAAATTGACCTCTGATGTGCCCATTGACCCCAATTGGGGACAGCATCGTAAAAGTTGAATTTGTCCTATGACGACTCTTCTTTTCTAATCAAATGTAATTATATTACATAGAATACTAAGTACTTAAGTATGTTTTGTACCAAAACAAATGTATTTAGGAGAAAAATTTAAAAATAAATATACTTACATTTTGCCTTCACAGATTTCGTGAAACAGCTTTACAAAAGGCACGAAATGAACGATTGTAAAAATTTTTTAATTGGATTTTACGGCTACAACATAAGGATATACTACTTATCTTTACAATTCTAGACATAAACTGCATTAAAATAAAAATATAAAAAAAACAAGGGTACTATTGTAGGTGTACCTATTTGGGCACGGCGGGTCTATATGGGTTAATAAGTATACGATTTCTTATAAAATCTATATACTTATATATTTTAATTTTAAGGCGGTACTGTAATTTTATATTATGATTTATTTTGTTTTTAAATAACTTTAAATAAAACCAAATAAACTAAATGGATATAAAATAAAATAACTTTGTTGGCTTCACCGCGTATATCTAGAAGGATCTAACGTGAAGTTTCTCCGTTACCCATGTATCGCCCAATTTTGAGACGGTGAGTGTTGAGTGGCGGAACTCAATTCCGCGTTTTGTCTTCTCACCAGAGCAGGGACATCAAAATGTTTCAATCCCCAAATAGAAATCGAACTTAGAACCGACGCGAGAACAGACAGACGCTGTGCCACACTGTTACAGTTTCCAATAAAATAAATTACTTTAAAAAAACCCAAGCAATAAAAATAATACAGTCAGAATACAATACTTACATAATATATTTGTATGACAAATTCTGCCCCACTCAAATATAACGACAGCTTCTCACCCTATTTTAGGGTGTTTCAAGTAATGTGTGTCAATGATAGCAGGTCTCATTGCACACTCGACCACGAACGTGCCCCGCTGCTGGGGCTTAAAGAGCTTTTAGAATGAGCCTCAGCCATCTGCTTATTGACACTGAATGTCGAAAGCTTAATTTTTTGTACCTTTTGTTATACACGTGAGATAAATAGAGGAGATTACTGAAAATAATTATAGATAAGATTTTTAATATTTGAAGTTGTATATTTGAAGTAGCTTATAAAAATTGACAAATTTAAGTTTGCAGGCATATGCAATCATTTTGTATGAAATGAACCACAAATATAAGTTTGTCATGATTTTTTTCTAACTATAAATTTTTAATATTTTGATTATGCGGCTAATTTTAAACAAAATGCAGCAACGTGAAGCATTATCTCTCGCTCGTATTTTTTGATTCCGTAGACTTAGAAACATGTGTATTTCAGTACTTCAAGGGGGTACCATAACCCTGAATATTTGATATTAATTTCAGTTTTATACCTCCACGAGATCTTGAGATAAATGTTCTTGACAGATGGACAACAAAACGTTCCGTTTTTACCTTTTGAGGTAAAATGACATGTTTATATTTTTTTCTGATCAAATCAAAATTATAGTTTATATGAAAACACAATTCCTTCTCTACAAAGCAATGAAAGTTGATACTCAAAACTAACTATGTAAATAAACTGTATTTAAAAAAGCCATAACATAGCTTAAGCAGTAATTGTTCGCAAAAAGTTTGGCTTAGCTTTGTTGAAGTAATAAGAAAGCTTGCTTGCATTATAGCTCTTGTAATTTTCGAGGATAAAGAATATAAAGTTTTGAGTGCAGTGAGCTGTATCTCGTTCGTTTGAACGCCGGTTTAGTTTCAAGCTCTTTGCTCCTTTATAATTACCTTTTAAACTACGTATAACGAGATTATAAGGATCGAGTAAAGAAATTTAGTTTGTTATTATGTTATTATTTTAGTTTTGTTGGATATATTTAAATTGTGGTTTTTAGGCCATAGGGAGTAAGTTCGATTCCCACTTGAGGAAATGAAATGTTTAACTCTGGTAACGAGGCAAAGTGTGGCGTTCAGTTCCGCCACTCAATGCGCAATGCCTCCAGAATTCGGTAGAAAATGCGTAACGGAAGTATCTTAATGGTAATAACATGTCATAATAATAGGTTCCCAGGTTCCCTCTAACTAGCCTCCGTGGAAAAAAAATTTTTCTGCTTGTGGGAATTGAACCTACCGACATGTTGTCACAGACTTGTATAGTAAAACATTAGGACACACAAATCTGATATCCATTAGTCTACCCACATCTGACGTTTGATATCCTCTAAATCAACAGACGAAATCGTCCACGTCAAAGGATTTTTACGTATCCCCATCGACAAAAGTAACTTGGCCTTTCCTGATTTTTAATCAAAAGGACCGTAAAAGGGGGTGAAAGCTCAACGGCACTGGTCGTTGCATGCCCCACTTTTTAATTACATACATGACGCCGCTAGTGCAATTTTATAAAGGATTTCAAGTATTTTCAGTGCAAGCAACTCACGTGCAGTCTTTGTTACTCGCGGATATTAAAACGTATGATCAATGCTGTTTTGAATGTAAAAAATCTATTGAATTTGCTCGCTTTTTTGAAATATTTTATTCCGGATGTGAAATGTTATTTATGGTTTTATGCATTTTTTTTTTGAGTTACAAAAGTTTTACGTTAATTCAAAGTGTATTGTGGTTTTGTTTATTTTTTTATTTTTATATATTTTGTAGGTTTGTGGTAATAAATTATTGCGCTTTTTTCATTATTTTTAGCGATTTTGTTTAGTAGCTCCTGTTACAAAAGTGACCGAGTGGTGATCGCATTGATTTATTACGTGTAGGTATATCTCTGATTACGCTGCATATTGTTAATACATAGAAATAAAACCTTCTTATTTACTATTATTTTTTAATTTTTAACTTTTACTAACTACTTTTCGTTTGAATTTGAGACATTGCATGTTGAAAGGTAGAAATTAACACCGTAAATGAACGTATTTAATGGTGATACCACGTTTATGTATACTGATACAAAATAAGTAAGAAATTCGATATAAAAAATATTTTATTTATTAATGAGCTTTAACTTTATATTCAACTGTTATTAAAATTTATCAAACATTATGGTAGAGTAGTAGAGTCAGGTAGAGTTAAGTTTAAATTTTCCCCGATTAAGGGTTAGCAACACGCTCCAATAGCTCTGTGATGAATAGGAAGGATTTTATACAAACACTAGATTTTCAATGTGCCACATTGTATTTACCTATGGAGTAATTATCTTACTCGTACATTTGGCTTAAAGAAAATATGTTGTTTCTGATGATTCTACACGATAGTAGGTTTTATTCCCGTTCGAAGTATTAATTATATTTAAATAATTTTAATTTTACTCTACCCTGCTGTTTGGGTACTGCTCTGTTTATTATTTCTAAAGTTATTTTTTTTTTGTTTATCTAATATTTCGTAATATGTATTAGTAAAATTAATAACAATTTCTCATCTAACTCGACGAATTAAATCAAGAAAATTATATGCAACTCTTTTTATATCACTTATATTCATAAAAAAACAAATTCTAAGCACATTGTTCTATCGATGGAATAGTGAAGTATCAATTAGCGGCGGTATAAAACATCGCCTCACTAGATAGCAATCACTGGCTGGCTCTACAACCTCGGCTGTAGTGGCGATCAGGTTTGGCCGTGAGTAGAGAATATAGAGTCTATAGAGTATAGTATAGAGTCTATAGAGTATAGTATAG